>CM035815.1:0-80000 GCA_020458035.1 Magallana ariakensis | reverse complement strand
TAATGCCTAAAAAAAGAAAAATTGGTTCTTTCTTGGAGTTGTTATTTCATAATAAAATGATTTTGCCTTCAACTATTGCTGTTTATTTCTTTGTATTCATGTAATGAAGAATAAATAAGGGTGTAAGTATTCATACCAAAAGATTTAGGGAGTTTCCTAAATGATTTACTACACTAATTTTTTAATGATAAAATGAAAATTATGGGTTTTCTCTGAAGGTGTTATTTCTCAATAAAAGGATTTTTACTGAAACTAAAGCTGATTATTTCTTTGTATTAATGCACTAAAGGGGAATTGAGGGTGAAAGTCATAATCTCAAAAGTTTTAAGAGGTCTACTAAGCGTGTAACTATATCCATTTTTTAACTTTAAAATGAAGAATATGGGTTCCTTCATGGGGATGTAATTTCTTTATAAAAAGATTTTCCACTTGACTAATGCTGTTTATTTCTTTGTATTCATGTAATTAAGGTTATATAAGGGCGTAAGTATTCATACCAAAAGATTTAGGGAGTCTCTTAAGCGTTTAATTATATCAGTTTGTTAACGTTAAAACGAAGAATATCGGCTCCTTCATGGGAGTGTAATTTCTAAATAAAAAGATTTTGCCTTAAATTAATGCAGTTTATTTCTTTGTATTCATGTAATTAAGGATATATAAGGGTGTTAGCATTCATACCAAAAGATTCAGGGAGTTTCCTTAATGATTTAATATACTGAATTTTAAACGATAAACAGAAAATTATGAGTTTTCTCAGGGGGTGTAATTTTTTTTATAAAACTTAAAGGATTTTGCCTAAAGCTAATGCTGATTATTTCTTTGTATTAATGCATTCAAGGATAAATTAGGGTGTAAGTATTCATTTTTAAACATTTATGGAGTCTATTAAGCATTTAAGTATATCCATTTGTTAACGTTAAAATGAATAATATGGGTTCCTTCATGGGGGTATTATTTCTTAATAAAATTATTTTGCCTAAAACTATTGCTATGACGTCATTTCTCTGTATTCATGTAATTAAGGATATAAAAGGGTGTTAGTATTCATACCAAAAGATTTAGGGAGTCTCTTAAGCGTTTAATTATATCAATTTGGTAACATTAAAATGAAGAATATGGGCTCCTTCATGGGAGTGTAATTTCTAAACAAAAACATTTTGCCTTAAATTAATGCTGTTTTTATTCTTTGTATTCATGTAATTAAGGATATATAAGGGCATAAGTATTCATACCAAATGATTTAGGGAGTTTCCTAACTAATTAACTGTACTGATTTTTTAACGATAAACAGAAAATTATGAGTTTTCTCAGGGGGTGTAATTTCTTTATAAAAGGATTTTTCCGGAAACTAATGCTGATTATTTCTTTGTATTAATGTATTAAAGGAGAAAAAGGGGTGTTATTATTGATCCCAAAAGTTTTAGGGGGCTTCCGGAGAATTTAACTATATCCCTATTTTAACATTAAAATGAAGAATATTGGCTTCTTCCTAGGGATGTAATTTCTTAATAGAAATATTTGTCCTTAAATTAACACCGATTATTTCTTTGTAGGAATGTATTAACGGATAAATAAGGGTGCAAATATTGATCCGAAAAGATTTTGAGGATTTCCTAAGTGTTTTACTTTACTGATTTGTTCACGTTAAACCAAAAACATTCAGCTCCTTGATGGGGGTATAATTTCATAATAAAAGGAGTTTACTTGCACTTATGGAGATTATTTCTGTGTATTAATATCATTAAAGATAAATAAGGGTATAATCATTGATTACAAAAGACTTAACAACATTTTTTGTAAAACTCTCACATACACACTTTTCTGTATATTCTTTGTCATTGTATGAAGTTTACAACATTATTCTGAATAGTATATTTCATCGATAACACTTAAAAGAAACTATAATAACAGTTTAAGATGTGTAACTACATTTAGTTTAAACACTTGACACCCAACATGTATTGTAGACAATGTACTTATAACATTCGTCAATTATATGTTGTAAATAAAACAACTACGGGATCAACAGTTGACAAAACAATCAAGTACAGTATAAAGAACAATTATTTACACTTATTTTATGCAAACCTACCTTGCATTAGTCTGATTTAATCCAAAAACACAAGTATAATCCATGTCACCTTGAAATCATTTTGTCACAAATGTTTTTTTTCAACACCGAGCCCGATCGAATCTCGAACCCGATAATTTCCGGCTAGTGTTTTGGGCCTTTTTCTCTGTTGTAATTGGTGTAAGATAACACTGTAATAGAATAAGAATATTTGATTTATTTCCAGTAACTCTTGTTGCCATAATCACAAGAATTTATGGTCCCTACAAAAAAAGTGTTACTTGTAACTTAATCCAATATTTTGGTCCTCTAAACCCTAGAGATTTATTTTAAGGAAATTCATGAAATATTGCAGCAAATGAACATTTTTTTCATGATTTATTGTTTATTGTAAAGTCCTTAAGAGATTATAACTGAAAAACTCCACAGTTAAACCCTCTGAAAAAAATTTGACCCACTTGAAGAAGCCATTAAATTTCAATTTGACGTTAAATATTGGGCATAGTAAGTCCCTTCGGAAACCCTCTAAATCTTAGGTATCAATATTTCAAGCCTTACTTATCCTAATACACATGAATACAAAGGATATAGGACCCTTAGTTAAAAGAATTACCCATCTGTTATGAATTTATATCCCTCGGAGTATTCCAATAAATTTCAATTTGACGTTAAATATAGGGCATACTAAATCCCTTCGGAAACTCTCTAATCTTTAAATACCAATATTTCAACCCTTATTTACCTTAATACACATCAATACAAAAGAATTAGAACCCTTTGTTAGAAGAATTACCCCTCTGTTATGAATTTATACCCACTTAAGAGAACCTATCATTTTTAATTTACCAGAAATAATATGGTATACTAAATCCTATCTGATCCCCAATAAATCTCTAAGTATGAACATTTCAACCCTAATTTATCCTAATACACATTATAACAAAGGAATAAGGACAATTAGAGCAAAGGATTACCTCTTAATATTGAATTTATACCCCCTCATTATACCAATAAATTTCCATTTGACATTAAATATTGGGCATAGAAAGTCCCTTCAGAAACCCTCTAAATCTCTAAGTATCAATATTTCAAGCCTTATTTATCCTAATACACATGAATACAAAGGATATAGGACCCTTAGTTAAAAGAATTACCCCTTTGTTATGAATTTATACCCCTCGGAATATTCCAATAAATTTCAATTTGACGTTAAATATTTGGTATACTAAATCCCTCCTGACCCACACTTTACCTCAAAGTATTGATATTTCTACCCTATTTTATCTTGATACACATTAAAACAAAGAATTTAGCAGCATTAGTTTAAAGAAATACCCTTGTATTATGAATTTATTCCCCCTGCAGAATACACAAAAATTTCAATTTGAAGCGAAATATATGGTATACTCAATCCCTTCTGACCCCCACTAAACCTCTAAGTATTTATATTTCTTTTTAATGATAAACAGAAAATTATGGGTTGTCTCAGGGGGGTGTAATTTCTCAATTAAAAGATTTTTCCTTAAAATAATGCTGATGATGTCTTTGTATTATTGTAATAAAGGAGAAATGAGGATGTAAATATTAATCCTAAAAGTTTAAGGGGGTCTACTAAGCGTTTAACTATACCCAATTTTTAACGTTAAAATGAAGAATATGGGTTCGTTCATGGGGGTGTCTTTTATGAATAAAAAGATTTTTCCTTAAACTAATGCTGTTCAATTCTTGGTATTTATATAATAAAGGATGAGTAAGGGTGTAAGTATTAATACCAAAAGATTTAGGGGGTTTTCTAAATGATTTACTATACTGATTTTTTAACGATAAACAGAAAATTATGGGTTGTTTCAGGGGGGTGTAATTTCTTAATTAAATGACTTTCCTTAAAATAATGCTGATTATGTCTTTGTATTATTGTAATAAAGGAGAAATGAGGGTGTAAGTATTAATCCTTAAAGTTTTAGGGGGTCTTCTAAGCGTTTAATTATACCATGTTTTAACGTTATAATGAAGAATATGGGTTCATTCATGGGGATGTCATTTATGAGTTAAGATATTTTTTCATAAACTAATGCTGTTTAAATCTTGGTATTTATATAATAAAGGAGAAATAAGGGTGTAAGTATTAATACCAAAAGATTTAGGGAGTTTTCTAAATGATTTACTATACTGATTTTTTAACGATAAACAGAAAGTTATGGGTTGTCTCAGGTGGGTGTAATTTCCTAATTAAAGAATTTTTCCTTAAAATAATGTTGATTATTTCTTTGTATTAATGTATTTAAGGAGAAATACAGGTGTAAGTTATAATCCCAAAAGTTTTAGGGGTCCACTAAGCGTTTAACTATATCCATTATTGAATGTTAAAATGAAGAATATGGGTTCCTTTCTGGGGATGTAATTTCTTAATAAAAAGATTTTTCATTTAACTGATGCTGTTTATTTCTTTGTATTCATGTTACTAAGGATATATAAGGGAGTAAGTATTAATACCAAAAGATTTAGGGAGTTTACTAACTGATTTACTATACTGATTTTTTAACAATAAACAGAAAATTATGAGTTTTCTCAGGGGGTGTAATTTCTCAATAAAAGGATTTTTCCTGAAACTAATGCTGATTTTTTCTTTGTATTAATGTATTACAGGAGAAATAGGGGTGTTGTTATTAATCCCAAAAGTTTTACGGGGCTTTCAGAGCATTTAACTAAATCCCCTTTTCAGTACTATCAGTACTTTGATTTGTAAAACTCTCACACACTTTTCTGTATATTCGTCCGTCATTAAATGAAGTTTACAACATTACTCTGAATAGTATATTTCATCGATAACATTTAAAAGAAACTATTATAACAGTTTAAGGTGTGTAACTACATTTAGTTTAAACGCTTGACACCCAACATGTATTGTACACAATGTACTTGTAACTTTCGTCAATTATATCTTGTAAATAAACAACTACGGTATCAACAGTTGACAAAACAATAAAATACAGTATAAAGAACAATTATTTACACTTATTCCATGCAAACTTACCTTGCATTACTCTGATTTAATCCAAAAACACAAGTATAATCCATGTCACCTTGAAATAATGTTGTCACAAAAGTTTTTTTTCAATACCGAGCCCGATCGAAATCTCGAACCCGATTATTTCCGGTATATGTTTTGGGCCTTTTTCTCTTTTGTAATTGGTGTAGAATAACACTGTAATAGAATAAGAAATATTTGATTTATTTCCAGTAACTATTGTTGCCATAATCACAAGAATGTATGGTCCCTACAAAAAAAGTGTTACTTGTAACTTAATGCAATATTTTGGTCCTCTAACCCCAGAGATTTATTTAAAGGAAATTCATGAAATACTGCATCAAATGGAGTAAGTATTAATATTTCTACCATATTTTATCCTAATAAACATTAATACAAAGGATTTAGCAGCATCAGTTCAAAGGAAAAGCCCTGCATTATGAATTTATACCCCCCTAAGAAAACCCAAAAATTTAATTTTGACGTTAAATATAATGAATACTAAATCCCTCCTGACCCCCACTAAATCTTTTAGAATTAAAATTTCTGCCCTATTTTATCCTAGTACACATTAAAACAAAAGATTTAACACCATTAGTATAAAGAAAAACCCCTTTATTATGAATTTTTACCCCCCAGAGAATGCCCAAAAATTTCCATTGAACGTTAAATATTTGGTATACTAAGTCCCTCCTGACCCCCACTAAACCTTTAAGTATTGAAATTTCTACCCTATTTTATCCTAATACACATCAAAACAAAGGATAAAATACCATTAGTATAAAGAAATACCCCTGTATTATAAATTTATAACCCTGTGAGAATACCCTAAAATTTCCATTTGACGTTAAATATAATGAATACTAAATTCCTCCTGACCCCCACTGAACCTTTTAGTATTAAAATGTCTGCCCTATTTTATCCTAGTACACATTAAAACAAAAGATTTAACACCATTAGTATAAAGAAATACCCCTGTTTTATGAATTTATACCCCCCAGAGAATGCCCAAAAATTTCCATTGAACATTAAATATTTGGTATACTAAATTCCTCCTGACCCCCACTGAACCTTTGAGTATTAATATTTCTACCCTATTTTAGTCTAATACACAGCAAAACAAAGGATAAAATACCATTAGCTTAAAGAAATACCCTTGTATTATGAATTTATACCCCCCAGAAAATGCCCAAAAATTCCATTTTAACGTTAAATATAATGAATACTAAATCCCTCCTGACCCCCACTAAATCTTTTAGTATTAAAATTTCTGCCCTATTTTATCCTAGTACACATTAAAACAAAAGATTTAACACCATTAGTTTAAAGAAATACCTCTGTATTATGAATTTATACCCCCCAGAGAATGCCCAAATATTTCCATTGAACGTTAAATATTTGGTATACTAAATCCCTCCTGACCCCCACTAAACCATTAAGTATTAATATTTCTACCCTATTTTATCCTAATACACATCAAAACAAAGGTTAAAGTACCATTAGCTTAAAGAAATACCCCTGTATTATGAATTAATAGCCCCCTGAGTATACCCAAAAATTCCATTTTGACGTTAAATATAATGAATACTAAATTCCTCCTGATCCCCACTTAATCTTTTAGTATTAAAATTTCTGCTCTATTTTATCCTAATACACATCAAAACAAAGGATAAAGTACCATTAGCTTAAAGAAATAACCCTGTATTATGAATTTATAGCCCCCTGAGTATACCCAAAAATTCCATTTTGACGTTAAATATAATGAATACTAAATTCCTCCTGACCCCCACTAAATCTTTTAGTATTAAAATTTCTGCCCTATTTTATCCTAGTACACATTAAAACAAGAGATTTAACACCATTAGTATAAAGAAATACCCCTGTATTATGAATTTTTACCCCCCAGAGAATGCCCAAAAATTTCCATTGAACGTTAAATATTTGGTATACTAAATTCCTCCTGACCCCCACTGAACCTTTAAGTATTAATATTTCTACCCTATTTTAGTCTAATACACATCAAAACAAAGGATAAAATACCATTAGCTTAAAGAAATACCCCTGTATTATGAATTTATACCCCTGTGAGAATACCCAAAAATTTCCATTTGACGTTAAATATAATGAATACTAAATTCCTCCTGACCACCACTAAACCTATAAGTATTAATATTTCTACCCTATTTTATCATAATACACATTAAAACAAAGGATTTAGCAGCATTAGTTCAAAGAAAAAGCCCTGCATTATGAATTTTTACCACCCTTAGAATACCCAAAAATTTCATTTTGACGTTAAATATAATGAATACTAAATCCCTCCTGACCCCCACTAAATCTTTTAGAATTAAAATTTCTGCCCTATTTTATCCTAGTACACATCAAAACAAAAGATTTAACACCATTAGTATAAAGAAAAACACCTGTATTATGAATTTTTACCCCCCAGAGAATGCCCAAAAATTTCCATTGAACGTTAAATATTTGGTATACTAAGTCCCTCCTGACCCCCACTAAACCTTTAAGTATTGAAATTTCTACCCTATTTTATCCTAATACACATCAAAACAAAGGATAAAATACCATTAGTATAAAGAAATACCCCTGTATTATAAATTTATAACCCTGTGAGAATACCCAAAAATTTCCATTTGACGTTAAATATAATGAATACTAAATTCCTCCTGACCCCCACTGAACCTTTTAGTATTAAAATGTCTGCCCTATTTTATCCTAGTACACATTAAAACAAAAGATTTAACACCATTAGTATAAAGAAATACCCCTGTTTTATGAATTTATACCCCCCAGAGAATGCCCAAAAATTTCCATTGAACGTTAAATATTTGGTATACTAAATCCCTCCTGACCCGCACTAAACCATTAAGTATTAATATTTCTACCCTATTTTAGTCTAAT
The DNA here is from genome assembly GCA_020458035.1 of Magallana ariakensis. Classification (NCBI taxonomy): domain Eukaryota; kingdom Metazoa; phylum Mollusca; class Bivalvia; order Ostreida; family Ostreidae; genus Magallana; species Magallana ariakensis. The sequence goes on along the minus strand of CM035815.1, from coordinate 71,982 downwards.
ACACAGCAAAACAAAGGATAAAATACCACTAGCTTAAAGAAATACCCCTGTATTATGAATTTATACCCCCCAGAAAATGCCCAAAAATTCCATTTTAACGTTAAATATAATGAATACTAAATCCCTCCTGACCCCCACTAAATCTTTTAGTATTAAAATTTCTGCCCTATTTTATCCTAGTACACATTAAAACAAAAGATTTAACACCATTAGTTTAAAGAAATACCTCTGTATTATGAATTTATACCCCCCAGAGAATGCCCAAATATTTCCATTGAACGTTAAATATTTGGTATACTAAATCCCTCCTGACCCCCACTAAACCATTAAGTATTAATATTTCTACCCTATTTTAGTCTAATACACATCAAAACAAAGGTTAAAGTACCATTAGCTTAAAGAAATACCCCTGTATTATGAATTAATAGCCCCCTGAGTATACCCAAAAATTCCATTTTGATGTTAAATATAATGAATACTAAATTCCTCCTGATCCCCACTTAATCTTTTAGTATTAAAATTTCTGCTCTATTTTATCCTAATACACATCAAAACAAAGGATAAAGTACCATTAGCTTAAAGAAATAACCCTGTATTATGAATTTATAGCCCCCTGAGTATACCCAAAAATTCCATTTTGACGTTAAATATAATGAATACTAAATTCCTCCTGACCCCCACTAAATCTTTTAGTATTAAAATTTCTGCCCTATTTTATCCTAGTACACATTAAAACAAGAGATTTAACACCATTAGTATAAAGAAATACCCCTGTATTATGAATATTTACCCCCCAGAGAATGCCCAAAAATTTCCATTGAACGTTAAATATTTGGTATACTAAATTCCTCCTGACCCCCACTGAACCTTTGAGTATTAATATTTCTACCCTATTTTAGTCTAATACACATCAAAACAAAGGATAAAATACCATTAGCTTAAAGAAATACCCCTGTATTATGAATTTATACCCCTGTGAGAATACCCAAAAATTTCCATTTGACGTTAAATATAATGAATACTAAATCCCTCCTGACCACCACTAAACCTATAAGTATTAATATTTCTACCCTATTTTATCATAATACACATTAAAACAAAGGATTTAGCAGCATTAGTTCAAAGAAAAAGCCCTGCATTATGAATTTTTACCACCCTTAGAATACCCAAAAATTTCATTTTGACGTTAAATATAATGAATACTAAATCCCTCCTGACCCCCACTAAATCTTTTAGAATTAAAAATTCTGCCCTATTTTATCCTAGTACACATCAAAACAAAAGATTTAACACCATTAGTATAAAGAAATACCCCTTTATTATGAATTTTTACCCCCCAGAGAATGCCCAAAAATTTCCATTGAACGTTAAATATTTGGTATACTAAGTCCCTCCTGACCCCCACTAAACCTTTAAGTATTGAAATTTCTACCCTATTTTATCCTAATACACATCAAAACAAAGGATAAAATACCATTAGTATAAAGAAATACCCCTGCATTATGAATTTATAACCCTGTGAGAATACCCAAAAATTTCCATTTGACGTTAAATATAATGAATACTAAATTCCTCCTGACCCCCACTGAACCTTTTAGTATTAAAATGTCTGCCCTATTTTATCCTAGTACACATTAAAACAAAAGATTTAACACCATTAGTATAAAGAAATACCCCTGTTTTATGAATTTATACCCCCCAGAGAATGCCCAGAAATTTCCATTGAACGTTAAATATTTGGTATACTAAATCCCTCCTGACCCGCACTAAACCATTAAGTATTAATATTTCTACCCTATTTTAGGCTAATACACAGCAAAACAAAGGATAAAATACCACTAGCTTAAAGAAATACCCCTGTATTATGAATTTATACCCCCCAGAAAATGCCCAAAAATTCCATTTTAACGTTAAATATAATGAATACGAAATCCCTCCTGACCCCCACTAAATCTTTTAGTATTAAAATTTCTGCCCTATTTTATCCTAGTACACATTAAAACAAAAGATTTAACACCATTAGTTTAAAGAAATACCTCTGTATTATTTATTTATACCCCCCAGAGAATGCCCAAATATTTCCATTGAACGTTAAATATTTGGTATACTAAATCCCTCCTGACCCCCACTAAACCATTAAGTATTAATATTTCTACCCTTATTTATCCTAATATACATTAAAACAAAGAGATTAAGACCCTAAGATAACAGGAGTACCCTTGTTTTATCAATTTATACCCCCTGAGTATACCCATAAATTTCAATTTGACGTTAAATATATGTGATACTAAATCACTTCGGAAACCCTCTAAACCTCTAAGTATCAATATGTCTACCCTTAATTATCCTAATACATATTAAAATCAAGGAGATATCACCACTAGTTTAAAGGAATACCATTGTATTATGAATTTATAACCCCCTAAGTAAACCCATAATTTTGAATTTCCCGCTAATTATATGGTATACTAAATCCCTTCGGACCACCTCTTAATCTATAAGTATCAATATTTCTACCCTTAATTATCCTAATACATATTAAAAGCAAGAAGATATCACCACTAGTTTAAAGGAATACCCCTGTATTATGAATTTATACCTGAAAAAGTAAACCCATAATTTTGAATTTCCCGCTAATTATATGGTATACTAAATCCCTTCGGACCACCTCTTAACCTATAAGCATTAATATTTCTACCCTTATTTATCCTAATATACATTAAAACAAAGAGATTAAGACCCTAAGATAACAGGAGTACCCTTGTTTTATCAATTTATACCCCCCTGAGTATACCCATAAATTTCAATTTGATGTTAAATATTTGTGATACTAGATCACTTCGGAAACCCTCTAAACCTCTAAGTATCAATATGTCTACCCTTAATTATCCTAATACATATTAAAATCAAGGAGATATCACCACTAGTTTAAAGGAATACCATTGTATTATGAATTTATAACCCCCTAAGTAAACCCATAATTTTGAATTTCCCGCTAATTATATGGTATACTAAATCCCTTTGGACCACCTCTTAATCTATAAGTATCAATATTTCTACCCTTAATTATCCTAATACATATTAAAAGCAAGGAGATATCACCACTAGTTTAAAGGAATACCCTTGTATTATGAATTTATACCTGAAAAAGTAAACCCATAATTTTGAATTTCCCGCTAATTATATGGTATACTAAATCCCTTCGGACCACCTCTTAATCTATAAGTATCAATATTTCTACTCTTAATTATCCTAATACATATTAAAAGGAAGGAGATATCACCACTAGTTTAAAGGAATACCCCTGCAATATGAATTTATACCTGAAAAAGTAAACCCATAATTTTGAATTTCCCGCTAATTATATGGTATACTAAATCCCTTCGGACCACCACTTAATCTATAAGCATTAATATTTCTACCCTGATTTATCCTAATATACATTAAAACAAAGAGATTAGGACCCTTAGATAACAGGAGTACCTTTGTATTATCAATTTATACCCCCCTGAGTATACCTATATATTTTAATTTGACGTTAAATATATGGGATACTAAATCCCTTCTGACACCCTCTAGATTTCAAAGTATCAATATTTCTACCCTTAATTATCCTAATACATATTAAAAGCAAGGATATATCACCACTAGTTTAAAGGAATACCCTTGTATTATGAATTTTTACCTGAAAAAGTAAACCCATAATTTTGAATTTCCTACTAATTATATGGTATACTAAATCCCTTCGGACCATCTCTTAACCTATAAGCATTAATAATTCTACCCTTATTTATCCTAATATACATTAAAACAAAGAGATTAGGACCCTTAGATAACAGAAGTACCCTTGTATTATCAATTTATATCCCCCTGAGTATACCCATAAATTTCAATTTGACGTTAAATATATGGCATATTAAATCCCTTCGGACACCCTCTAAATCTCTAAGTATTAATATTTCCAACCTAATTATCCTTAAACATATAAAAACAAAAGATATATTACCATTAGTTAAAAGGAATACCCCTGTATTATGAATCTATACCCCCCTAAGTAAACCTATAATTTTGAATTTCCCGCTAATTATATGTTATACTAAACCCCTTCAGACCACCTCTTAATCTATAAGCATGAATATTTCTACCCTCATTTATCCTAAAATACATAAAATCAAAGATGTTAGAACTCTTAGATAACAGTAGTACCCATACATTATGAATTTATACCCTCTGGAACATACCCATAAATTTCAATTTGACGTTAAATATATGGCATATTAAATACTTTCGGACACCCTCTTAATCTCTAAGAATTAATATTTCTACCCTTAATTATCCTAATATACAATAATACAAAGAGAATAGAACCCTTAAATAAAAGGATTATTCCTCTATTATGAATTTTTACCCCCCTGAGAAAACCCATAATTTTCAATTTTCTTGTAATTTTATGGTATACTAAATCCCTTCGGACACCCTCTAAATCTCTAAGTATGCATATTTCAATCTTAATTTATCCTAATACACATCAAAACAAAGGAATTATGAGCCTTAGATGAAGGGATTATCCCTCTATTATGAATCTATACCCCCCTGAGTATACCCATAAATTTCAATTTGACGTTAAATATATGTGATACTAAATCCCTTCCGACACCCTCTAGATTTCAAAGTATCAATATTTCTACTCTAAATTACCCTAATACATATTAATACCAAGGAGATATCACCAATAGTTAAAAGGATTACCCCTGTATTATGAATTTATACCCCCCTAAGTAAACCCATAATTTTGAATTTCCCGCTAATTATATGGTATACTAAATCCCTTCGGACACCCTCTAAATCTCTAAGTATGCATATTTCAATCTTAATTTATCCTAATACACATCAAAACAAAGGAATTATGAGCCTTAGATGAAAGGATTATCCCTGTATTATGAATCTATACCCCCTTGAGTATACCCATAAATTTCAATTTGACGTTAAATATATAGTATACTATATCCCTTCGGACACCCTCGAATTCTTTTTCTTTCTGTATTTCTACCCCAATTTGTACTAATATACATAAAGCGAAGGAAATATTCACATTAGTTTAAAGTATTACCCCTTATTTAAGAATTTGGAACCCCTTTAGTGTTACCATAATGTTATAGTTAACGTTAAAGTTATGGTAGCAACATCTTCGAAGTTGTCGATTATCATCATTATTCTTACATTAATTCAAGTATTTCGACATTCGATCAATGCGATAACCCTTAAAAGTTAACGGTATTAACTTAATTTTAACGATTTTGATCCGCTCAAAAATTTTACCCTATGAATGTTGATGAGTTAAAAAAGTGACCAAAACAGTGTCGCGATACTCCGAAGTTATCAATTATTATGAATATCTTTACGTTATTTCAAGTTTTTCGACATCAGGTGAATGCGATTATCCCCAATAGTTAACGATATAATCTTGATTTTAATGATTTATACCCGTTCAACAATTTTCACTTTCGCCCACTTTCCAGAAGATTAAGTTACGAGGCACAGGACCAAACCCCGTGGTTAGAGATCTCAGCCGCTATGGGGAATATTGGGTATTTTGACACGGAATCAGGTCGAGCGACATAAAATAAGGTGGATTATGTAAAAAAGTTCCCGATATAATCATTTTATAGAACTATTTTGACGCTTTTTGGATTTCCATTTGGACTTAGGATTTTCGGCGAAAATGCAAATTACAAGAGAGCACAGGGTAAACCGTACAGAGTAGGATCCTTCTTTGCATATATCTAAGATACATCCACCGAAACATGATAATTTCTGCACATGAACTTAGAATATAGTAAAAAATAAAAAAATAAGAGCCGAAAAGGGATGTTTTTAGTGGAAAAATAGAGATTTTAGGGGGTCTCAAGGTCATTAACATAAGATAGGTTAAATGTTTGCATATATTTAAGATACATGTGATAAAACATAATGATTAATGCAAAAAAGTATGCTAAACCTGCATAAATAAAAGAATTAGAGCCAAAAAAGGACAAATTGACCATTGAGTTACCAAAAATGTGCCAGATTGTAAGTCCCAAAAGTCATTAATTAGAGGTCCCAGGTGAGTTAAAAGTGACTAAGGTCAATGAGTATTGTCCAAAGTATCATTAGTAACCAATTGCTTTCCAATTACAGCATTAGAAATGCTAACCCCAGCATTGGACCATTTACTATATAACATGATACAAAAAATTAAGTTACAAAGCACACTTTTTAGAAGTAGTTCTCTGACGTTATTTCCGGTTATTTCTGTACCAAGTCTAGCTAAAGTATACAACTCATTAAAATCTTGCTAATTATACCTTAGAATAATTTTTAGAAGCAAAAAATGAGCTAACCACAGGTGTTTGAAAAGTGTGCTTTTGTAACTTAATCCCAAAAATCGAAAATTTTGAAAAATGCGATATTTTCCCAAAAAAAACGATTTTTGAGCAGGAATAAAAGCATAACAGTGTTCCTTATCTAAATTCCAATGTTTCCACCAAGTTTGAATGCTCTACGACGATAAATAAGAAAAGTGTTGAGGAAGACTGAATTTTTTGCACCATAGTGAAGATGATCTGGAGATTTGTATACCCCACCAGACCTAAATTTTTTCCTGAATTTTGACAGCTTTTTTACTTTTAGGGGGTTAGGTGGGGGTTAGAATCCATCTGAAAAAACAGAGAGCTAACCCCAATTGGCCACCCAGAACGTTTCTAACCCCCTGTAAATAAAGGACCAAAATGCAAAGTGTGCTTTGTAACTAAAAAAATTTTCGAGTTCCAATTTTTTTGACTTCCAATAGGGGGTTAGAGGACATTTTCGTTTTAGATTGTAGTTTTGACCTAAAATAACAATCTAAAACAAACAGGTCCTCTAACCCCGGGGTTTTAAGCACTAACCCCAGCCTTTGAAAGTTTAAGTTACAAAAAGTGTACCGGCGACGCTAATTAGGGTTAGGGTTAGGGTTAGGGTTAGGGTTAGGGTTAGGGTTAGGGTTAGGGTTAGGGTTAGGGTTAGGGTTAGGGTTAGGGTTAGGGTTAGGGTTAGGGTTAGGGTTAGGGTTAGGGTTAGGGTTAGGGTTAGGGTTAGGGTTAGGGTTAGGGTTAGGGTTAGGGTTAGGGTTAGGGTTAGGGTTAGGGTTAGGGTTAGGGTTAGGGTTAGGGTTAGGGTTAGGGTTAGGGTTAGGGTGGGGTTAGGGTTAGGGTTAGGGTTAGGGTTAGGGTTAGGGTTAGGGTTAGGGTTAGGGTTAGGGTTAGGGTTAGGGTTAGGGTTAGGGGCGTGGGTCAAAAATCACACTTTTTGTAACTTAAAAGCACACTTTTTGTAACTTAAGCCAAAAAAGTGTGCTTTGTAACTTATGAATGTGTGCTTTTGTAACTTAAGAGTGTGCTTTGTAACTTCAGATATGTGCTTTGTAACTTGGAGTTTCGGGGTTTGCCGATTTTGGCATTTTTCATTTTGGGACGTTAGCGAATCTATAAATATCATCAAAAATGGTTTCTAACCCTCTGGGTCCCGTCGCAATATCTTCGATAGTCTCTGAGATAGCTAACCCCGGTAGCGACACTTTTGTAACTTAAGGACCATCATTGATCAGATATCCAGAGTCGGGGGGTGAAATTGTTGAACGCTTATAAATCGTTAAAATAAACATTATATTGTTAACTAATGAGGTTTATCGCATTGTCTGGACATCGAAATACTTCAATTTACATAAACGTATTCATGTTGCAGTCTATTTTTGGAGATTTTCTGACCCGAACTAGTCACTTGATGTATTTTATTATTTGATAGGGTGAATTTTTTGAACGAGTCGAAATCGACAAAAACTCGATTAAATTGTTACTCGATTAGTATTGTCGCATTGCCCTGTCATGGAAATACTTGAATTAATGTCAAGATAGTCGTTTTTCTCTATTTTTTTGGAGATGTTTGAACCTGATTGTTATGTATTATCTATGCAGCTCTGACTATGCGGGGCCTCTAGGCTATCTGCCCACTTTGCACCAGCTTTCTCTTCCATTATGCCTAGGGAGGGAATTGAACCCTCGTACATAGTCATAGAACTGCATACTACCTACAAACAAACAAGATTTATCTCTGTCTCTCTCTTTCTCTCTCTGAATTAGATTACATAATCACCAATACAGCTGATATGGTGTATTCGAGCACATTTCCTGTTATCAACCAGGAAAAGGAGTGGGTTCAATTCCCACTGTCAACAAAAAATGGTGATACATGCACAATCTTATAAGTATCTTTTGTCAAGCACAACACTTCTTCTTATAGCTATTTGTGACATTTTCTCTAAGAAACACTTTGAATGTTTTAGAAGCAATTTGTCCTATCATTATGGATACAGTTCTGACTATGTGGGGCCACTAGGCTATCTGCCCGCTTTGCACCAGCTTGTTCCATATGCCTAGGGAGGGAATCGAACCCTCGTACATAGTCATTGAACTGTACCATTTACAAACAAAGATCTCTCTCTCTCTTTCTCTCTCTCTGAATTAGATTTTGTAATCATCAATAAAGCTGATATGGTGTATTCGAGCACATTTCCTGTTATCAACCAGGAAAAGGAGTGGGTTCAATTCCCACTGTCAACAAAAAATGGTGATACATGCACAATCTTATAAGTATCTTTTGTCAAGCACAACACTTCTTCTTATAGCTATTTGTGACATTTTCTCTAAGAAACACTTTGAATGTTTTAGAAGCAATTTGTCCTATCATTATGGATACAGTTCTGACTATGTGGGGCCACTAGGCTATCTGCCCGCTTTGCACCAGCTTGTTCCATATGCCTAGGGAGGGAATCGAACCCTCGTACATAGTCATTGAACTGTACCATTTACAAACAAAGATCTCTCTCTCTCTTTCTCTCTCTCTGAATTAGATTTTGTAATCATCAATAAAGCTGATATGATGTATTTGAGCACATTTTATGTTATCAACCAGGAAAAGGAGTGGGTTTAATTCCTACTATCAACAGAAAAAAAGAATACATGTACAATCTAAACTTTTATCAAGCACAACACTTCTTATATTTGTGACATTTTCTCTAAGAAGCACTTTAAATGTTTTTGAATCAATTTATTCTATCATGATTATAATTACAGCTCTGACTATGCGGAGCCATTAGGCTATCTGCCCGCTTTGCACCAGCTTTCTGTTCCATAATGCCTAGGGAGGGAATCGAACCCTCGTGCATAGTCATGGAACTGTATTACTTAAAAACAAAAAATACACGGTTTAAAGGTTATTTAGCTGATAATCCTTCAGCATATGGAGAAGACCATCTCAGTAGTGTACATGAAGGGGTGGATACTGAACTTATAACTAAATGCATTAAATTTCATCCTGTTTCTACTTTCAGGTAACTGTACTCAAGATATAAATCAAGATAAAAGTGAGGATTAAAAGATAAAAATACCAAAGCAAAGTGATTAAGAATATAGATTTTTAAATGATAAATTCATAACAATGGCTTTCCTACAGGGGGTGTAAGTTCAAAATAATACGATCATCCTCTAAACTAATGGTCATTACTTCTTTGTATCAATGTAACTTAGGATAAATTAGGATATAAATACTGATTTATTAAGATTAAGGGGGTTTACTTAGTGGTTAACGATACTGATTTTTCAATGATAAAATGAAAATTATGGGTTTTCTGATGGGGGTTTGATTTCGAAATAAAGGGATTTTTCCTAAAGGTAAAGGTGTTTATTTCTTTGATGTGATATAGGATAAATTAGGGAACAAATATTGATCCCAAAAGATTTAGGGAGTTTCTTAAGTGATTAACTATACCGATTTTCAACAATAAATTGAAAATTATGGATTGTCTCGGGGGTATAATTTCTTAATGAAAGAATTTTTCCAGAAACTAATGCTGATTATTTCTTTGTATTTATGTAGTCAAGGAGAAATAAGGGTGGAAGTCTTAATCCCAAAAGTTTTTGGGGGTCTACTAAGCGTTTAACTATATTCATTTCTTAATGTTAAAATGAAGAATATGGGTTCCTTCATGGGGATGTAATTTCTTAATTAAATGATTTTTCATTTAACTAATGCTGTTTAAATCTTGGTACTATAGTAATAAAGGATAAATGATGGTTTAGGTAACAATTCTGAAACATTATGGGGTCTCTTAAGCGTTTAAGTATACCCATTTGTTAATGCCTAAAAAAAGAAAAATTGGTTCTTTCTTGGAGTTGTTATTTCATAATAAAATGATTTTGCCTTCAACTATTGCTGTTTATTTCTTTGTATTCATGTAATGAAGAATAAATAAGGGTGTAAGTATTCATACCAAAAGATTTAGGGAGTTTCCTAAATGATTTACTACACTAATTTTTTAATGATAAAATGAAAATTATGGGTTTTCTCTGAAGGTGTTATTTCTCAATAAAAGGATTTTTACTGAAACTAAAGCTGATTATTTCTTTGTATTAATGCACTAAAGGGGAATTGAGGGTGAAAGTCATAATCTCAAAAGTTTTAAGAGGTCTACTAAGCGTGTAACTATATCCATTTTTTAACTTTAAAATGAAGAATATGGGTTCCTTCATGGGGATGTAATTTCTTTATAAAAAGATTTTCCACTTGACTAATGCTGTTTATTTCTTTGTATTCATGTAATTAAGGTTATATAATGGCGTAAGTATTCATACCAAAAGATTTAGGGAGTCTCTTAAGCGTTTAATTATATCAGTTTGTTAACGTTAAAACGAAGAATATCGGCTCCTTCATGGGAGTGTAATTTCTAAATAAAAAGATTTTGCCTTAAATTAATGCAGTTTATTTCTTTGTATTCATGTAATTAAGGATATATAAGGGTGTTAGCATTCATACCAAAAGATTCAGGGAGTTTCCTTAATGATTTAATATACTGAATTTTAAACGATAAACAGAAAATTATGAGTTTTCTCAGGGGGTGTAATTTTTTTTATAAAACTTAAAGGATTTTGCCTAAAGCTAATGCTGATTATTTCTTTGTATTAATGCATTCAAGGATAAATTAGGGTGTAAGTATTCATTTTTAAACATTTATGGAGTCTATTAAGCATTTAAGTATATCCATTTGTTAACGTTAAAATGAATAATATGGGTTCCTTCATGGGGGTATTATTTCTTAATAAAATTATTTTGCCTAAAACTATTGCTATGACGTCATTTCTCTGTATTCATGTAATTAAGGATATAAAAGGGTGTTAGTATTCATACCAAAAGATTTAGGGAGTCTCTTAAGCGTTTAATTATATCAATTTGGTAACATTAAAATGAAGAATATGGGCTCCTTCATGGGAGTGTAATTTCTAAACAAAAACATTTTGCCTTAAATTAATGCTGTTTTTATTCTTTGTATTCATGTAATTAAGGATATATAAGGGCATAAGTATTCATACCAAATGATTTAGGGAGTTTCCTAACTAATTAACTGTACTGATTTTTTAACGATAAACAGAAAATTATGAGTTTTCTCAGGGGGTGTAATTTCTTTATAAAAGGATTTTTCCGGAAACTAATGCTGATTATTTCTTTGTATTAATGTATTAAAGGAGAAAAAGGGGTGTTATTATTGATCCCAAAAGTTTTAGGGGGCTTCCGGAGAATTTAACTATATCCCTATTTTAACATTAAAATGAAGAATGGCTTCTTCCTAGGGATGTAATTTCTTAATAGAAATATTTGTCCTTAAATTAACACCGATTATTTCTTTGTAGGAATGTATTAACAGATAAAAAAGGGTGCAAATATTGATCCGAAAAGATTTTGAGGATTTCCTAAGTGTTTTACTTTACTGATTTGTTCACGTTAAACCAAAAACATTCAGCTCCTTGATGGGGGTATAATTTCATAATAAAAGGAGTTTACTTGCACTTATGGAGATTATTTCTGTGTATTAATATCATTAAAGATAAATAAGGGTATAATCATTGATTACAAAAGACTTAACAACATTTTTTGTAAAACTCTCACATACACACTTTTCTGTATATTCTTTGTCATTGTATGAAGTTTACAACATTATTCTGAATAGTATATTTCATCGATAACACTTAAAAGAAACTATAATAACAGTTTAAGATGTGTAACTACATTTAGTTTAAACACTTGACACCCAACATGTATTGTAGACAATGTACTTATAACATTCGTCAATTATATGTTGTAAATAAAACAACTACGGGATCAACAGTTGACAAAACAATCAAGTACAGTATAAAGAACAATTATTTACACTTATTTTATGCAAACCTACCTTGCATTAGTCTGATTTAATCCAAAAACACAAGTATAATCCATGTCACCTTGAAATCATTTTGTCACAAATGTTTTTTTTCAACACCGAGCCCGATCGAATCTCGAACCCGATAATTTCCGGCTAGTGTTTTGGGCCTTTTTCTCTGTTGTAATTGGTGTAAGATAACACTGTAATAGAATAAGAATATTTGATTTATTTCCAGTAACTCTTGTTGCCATAATCACAAGAATTTATGGTCCCTACAAAAAAAGTGTTACTTGTAACTTAATCCAATATTTTGGTCCTCTAAACCCTAGAGATTTATTTTAAGGAAATTCATGAAATATTGCAGCAAATGAACATTTTTTTCATGATTTATTGTTTATTGTAAAGTCCTTAAGAGATTATAACTGAAAAACTCCACAGTTAAACCCTCTGAAAAAAATTTGACCCACTTGAAGAAGCCATTAAATTTCAATTTGACGTTAAATATTGGGCATAGTAAGTCCCTTCGGAAACCCTCTAAATCTTAGGTATCAATATTTCAAGCCTTACTTATCCTAATACACATGAATACAAAGGATATAGGACCCTTAGTTAAAAGAATTACCCATCTGTTATGAATTTATATCCCTCGGAGTATTCCAATAAATTTCAATTTGACGTTAAATATAGGGCATACTAAATCCCTTCGGAAACTCTCTAATCTTTAAATACCAATATTTCAACCCTTATTTACCTTAATACACATCAATACAAAAGAATTAGAACCCTTTGTTAGAAGAATTACCCCTCTGTTATGAATTTATACCCACTTAAGAGAACCTATAATTTTTAATTTACCAGAAATAATATGGTATACTAAATCCTATCTGATCCCCAATAAATCTCTAAGTATGAACATTTCAACCCTAATTTATCCTAATACACATTATAACAAAGGAATAAGGACAATTAGAGCAAAGGATTACCTCTTAATATTGAATTTATACCCCCTCATTATACCAATAAATTTCCATTTGACATTAAATATTGGGCATAGAAAGTCCCTTCAGAAACCCTCTAAATCTCTAAGTATCAATATTTCAAGCCTTATTTATCCTAATACACATGAATACAAAGGATATAGGACCCTTAGTTAAAAGAATTACCCCTTTGTTATGAATTTATACCCCTCGGGAATATTCCAATAAATTTCAATTTGACGTTAAATATTTGGTATACTAAATCCCTCCTGACCCACACTTTACCTCAAAGTATTGATATTTCTACCCTATTTTATCTTGATACACATTAAAACAAAGAATTTAGCAGCATTAGTTTAAAGAAATACCCTTGTATTATGAATTTATTCCCCCTGCAGAATACACAAAAATTTCAATTTGAAGCGAAATATATGGTATACTCAATCCCTTCTGACCCCCACTAAACCTCTAAGTATTTATATTTCTTTTTAACGATAAACAGAAAATTATGGGTTGTCTCAGGGGGGTGTAATTTCTCAATTAAAAGATTTTTCCTTAAAATAATGCTGATGATGTCTTTGTATTATTGTAATAAAGGAGAAATGAGGATGTAAATATTAATCCTAAAAGTTTAAGGGGGTCTACTAAGCGTTTAACTATACCCAATTTTTAACGTTAAAATGAAGAATATGGGTTCGTTCATGGGGGTGTCTTTTATGAATAAAAAGATTTTTCCTTAAACTAATGCTGTTCAATTCTTGGTATTTATATAATAAAGGATGAGTAAGGGTGTAAGTATTAATACCAAAAGATTTAGGGGGTTTTCTAAATGATTTACTATACTGATTTTTTAACGATAAACAGAAAATTATGGGTTGTTTCAGGGGGGTGTAATTTCTTAATTAAATGACTTTCCTTAAAATAATGCTGATTATGTCTTTGTATTATTGTAATAAAGGAAAAATGAGGGTGTAAGTATTAATCCTTAAAGTTTTAGGGGGTCTTCTAAGCGTTTAATTATACCATGTTTTAACGTTATAATGAAGAATATGGGTTCATTCATGGGGATGTCATTTATGAGTTAAGATATTTTTTCATAAACTAATGCTGTTTAAATCTTGGTATTTATATAATAAAGGAGAAATAAGGGTGTAAGTATTAATACCAAAAGATTTAGGGAGTTTTCTAAATGATTTACTATACTGATTTTTTAACGATAAACAGAAAGTTATGGGTTGTCTCAGGTGGGTGTAATTTCTTAATTAAAGAATTTTTCCTTAAAATAATGTTGATTATTTCTTTGTATTAATGTATTTAAGGAGAAATACAGGTGTAAGTTATAATCCCAAAAGTTTTAGGGGTCCACTAAGCGTTTAACTATATCCATTATTGAATGTTAAAATGAAGAATATGGGTTCCTTTCTGGGGATGTAATTTCTTAATAAAAAGATTTTTCATTTAACTGATGCTGTTTATTTCTTTGTATTCATGTTACTAAGGATATATAAGGGAGTAAGTATTAATACCAAAAGATTTAGGGAGTTTACTAACTGATTTACTATACTGATTTTTTAACAATAAACAGAAAATTATGAGTTTTCTCAGGGGGTGTAATTTCTCAATAAAAGGATTTTTCCTGAAACTAATGCTGATTTTTTCTTTGTATTAATGTATTACAGGAGAAATAGGGGTGTTGTTATTAATCCCAAAAGTTTTACGGGGCTTTCAGAGCATTTAACTAAATCCCCTTTTCAGTACTATCAGTACTTTGATTTGTAAAACTCTCACACACTTTTCTGTATATTCGTCCGTCATTAAATGAAGTTTACAACATTACTCTGAATAGTATATTTCATCGATAACATTTAAAAGAAACTATTATAACAGTTTAAGGTGTGTAACTACATTTAGTTTAAACGCTTGACACCCAACATGTATTGTACACAATGTACTTGTAACTTTCGTCAATTATATCTTGTAAATAAACAACTACGGTATCAACAGTTGACAAAACAATAAAATACAGTATAAAGAACAATTATTTACACTTATTCCATGCAAACTTACCTTGCATTACTCTGATTTAATCCAAAAACACAAGTATAATCCATGTCACCTTGAAATAATGTTGTCACAAAAGTTTTTTTTCAATACCGAGCCCGATCGAAATCTCGAACCCGATTATTTCCGGTATATGTTTTGGGCCTTTTTCTCTTTTGTAATTGGTGTAGAATAACACTGTAATAGAATAAGAAATATTTGATTTATTTCCAGTAACTATTGTTGCCATAATCACAAGAATGTATGGTCCCTACAAAAAAAGTGTTACTTGTAACTTAATGCAATATTTTGGTCCTCTAACCCCAGAGATTTATTTAAAGGAAATTCATGAAATACTGCATCAAATGGAGTAAGTATTAATATTTCTACCATATTTTATCCTAATAAACATTAATACAAAGGATTTAGCAGCATCAGTTCAAAGGAAAAGCCCTGCATTATGAATTTATACCCCCCTAAGAAAACCCAAAAATTTAATTTTGACGTTAAATATAATGAATACTAAATCCCTCCTGACCCCCACTAAATCTTTTAGAATTAAACTTTCTGCCCTATTTTATCCTAGTACACATTAAAACAAAAGATTTAACACCATTAGTATAAAGAAAAACCCCTTTATTATGAATTTTTACCCCCCAGAGAATGCCCAAAAATTTCCATTGAACGTTAAATATTTGGTATACTAAGTCCCTCCTGACCCCCACTAAACCTTTAAGTATTGAAATTTCTACCCTATTTTATCCTAATACACATCAAAACAAAGGATAAAATACCATTAGCTTAAAGAAATACCCCTGTATTATAAATTTATAACCCTGTGAGAATACCCAAAAATTTCCATTTGACGTTAAATATAATGAATACTAAATTCCTCCTGACCCCCACTGAACCTTTTAGTATTAAAATGTCTGCCCTATTTTATCCTAGTACACATTAAAACAAAAGATTTAACACCATTAGTATAAAGAAATACCCCTGTTTTATGAATTTATACCCCCCAGAGAATGCCCAAAAATTTCCATTGAACGTTAAATATTTGGTATACTAAATTCCTCCTGACCCCCACTGAACCTTTAAGTATTAATATTTCTACCCTATTTTAGTCTAATACACAGCAAAACAAAGGATAAAATACCATTAGCTTAAAGAAATACCCCTGTATTATGAATTTATACCCCCCAGAAAATGCCCAAAAATTCCAATTTAACGTTAAATATAATGAATTCTAAATCCCTCCTGACTCCCACTAAATCTTTTAGTATTAAAATTTCTGCCCTATTTTATCCTAGTACACATTAAAACAAAAGATTTAACACCATTAGTTTAAAGAAATACCTCTGTATTATGAATTTATACCCCCCAGAGAATGCCCAAATATTTCCATTGAACGTTAAATATTTGGTATACTAAATCCCTCCTGACCCCCACTAAACCATTAAGTATTAATATTTCTACCCTATTTTATCCTAATACACATCAAAACAAAGGTTAAAGTACCATTAGCTTAAAGAAATACCCCTGTATTATGAATTAATAGCCCCCTGAGTATACCCAAAAATTCCATTTTGACGTTAAATATAATGAATACTAAATTCCTCCTGATCCCCACTTAATCTTTTAATATTAAAATTTCTGCTCTATTTTATCCTAATACACATCAAAACAAAGGATAAAGTACCATTAGCTTAAAGAAATAACCCTGTATTATGAATTTATAGCCCCCTGAGTATACCCAAAAATTCCATTTTGACGTTAAATATAATGAATACTAAATTCCTCCTGACCCCCACTAAATCTTTTAGTATTAAAATTTCTGCCCTATTTTATCCTAGTACACATTAAAACAAGAGATTTAACACCATTAGTATAAAGAAATACCCCTGTATTATGAATTTTTACCCCCCAGAGAATGCCCAAAAATTTCCATTGAACGTTAAATATTTGGTATACTAAATTCCTCCTGACCCCCACTGAACCTTTAAGTATTAATATTTCTACCCTATTTTAGTCTAATACACATCAAAACAAAGGATAAAATACCATTAGCTTAAAGAAATACCCCTGTATTATGAATTTATACCCCTGTGAGAATACCCAAAAATTTCCATTTGACGTTAAATATAATGAATACTAAATCCCTCCTGACCACCACTAAACCTATAAGTATTAATATTTCTACCCTATTTTATCATAATACACATTAAAACAAAGGATTTAGCAGCATTAGTTCAAAGAAAAAGCCCTGCATTATGAATTTTTACCACCCTTAGAATGCCCAAAAATTTCATTTTGACGTTAAATATAATGAATACTAAATCCCTCCTGACCCCCACTAAATCTTTTAGTATTAAAATTTCTGCCCTATTTTATCCTAGTACACATCAAAACAAAAGATTTAACACCATTAGTATAAAGAAAAACCCCTGTATTATGAATTTTTACCCCCCAGAGAATGCCCAAAAATTTCCATTGAACGTTAAATATTTGGTATACTAAGTCCCTCCTGACCCCCACTAAACCTTTAAGTATTGAAATTTCTACCCTATTTTATCCTAATACACATCAAAACAAAGGATAAAATACCATTAGTATAAAGAAATACCCCTGTCTTATGAATTTATAACCCTGTGAGAATACCCAAAAATTTCCATTTGACGTTAAATATAATGAATACTAAATTCCTCCTGACCCCCACTGAACCTTTTAGTATTAAAATGTCTGCCCTATTTTATCCTAGTACACATTAAAACAAAAGATTTAACACCATTAGTATAAAGAAATACCCCTGTTTTATGAATTTATACCCCCCAGAGAATGCCCAAAAATTTCCATTGAACGTTAAATATTTGGTATACTAAATCCCTCCTGACCCGCACTAAACCATTAAGTATTAATATTTCTACCCTATTTTAGTCTAATACACAGCAAAACAAAGGATAAAATACCACTACCTTAAAGAAATACCCCTGTATTATGAATTTATACCCCCCAGAAAATGCCCAAAAATTCCATTTTAACGTTAAATATAATGAATACTAAATCCCTCCTGACCCCCACTAAATCTTTTAGTATTAAAATTTCTGCCCTATTTTATCCTAGTACACATTCAAACAAGAGATTTAACACCATTAGTATAAAGAAATACCCCTCTATTATGAATTTTTACCCCCCAGAGAATGCCCAAAAATTTCCATTGAACGTTAAATATTTGGAATACTAAATCCCTCCTGACCCCCACTGAACCTTTAAGTATTAATATTTCTACCCTATTTTAGTCTAATACACATCAAAACAAAGGATAAAATACCATTAGCTTAAAGAAATACCCCTGTATTATGAATTTATACCCCTGTGAGAATACCCAAAAATTTCCATTTGACGTTAAATATAATGAATACTAAATCCCTCCTGACCACCACTAAACCTATAAGTATTAATATTTCTACTCTATTTTATCATAATACACATTAAAACAAAGGATTTAGCAGCATTAGTTCAAAGAAAAAGCCCTGCATTATGAATTTTTACCACCCTTAGAATACCCAAAAATTTCATTTTGACGTTAAATATAATGAATACTAAATCCCTCCTGACCCCCACTAAATCTTTTAGAATTAAAATTTCTGCCCTATTTTATCCTAGTACACATCAAAACAAAAGATTTAACACCATTAGTATAAAGAAAAACCCCTGTATTATGAATTTTTACCCCCCAGAGAATGCCCCAAAATTTCCATTGAACGTTAAATATTTGGTATACTAAGTCCCTCCTGACCCCCACTAAACCTTTAAGTATTGAAATTTCTACCCTATTTTATCCTAATACACACTAAAACAAAGGATAAAATACCATTAGTATAAAGAAATACCCCTGTATTATGAATTTATAACCCTGTGAGAATACCCAAAAATTTCCATTGAACGTTAAATATTTGGTATACTAAATTCCTCCTGACCCCCACTGAACCTTTAAGTATTAATATTTCTACCCTATTTTAGTCTAATACACAGCAAAACAAAGGATAAAATACCATTAGCTTAAAGAAATACCCCTGTATTATAAATTTATACCCCCCAGAAAATGCCCAAAAATTCCATTTTAACGTTAAATATAATGAATACTAAATCCCTCCTGACCCCCACTAAATCTTTTAGTATTAAAATTTCTGCCCTATTTTATTCTAGTACACATTTAAACAAAAGATTTAACACCATTAGTTTAAAGAAATACCTCTGTATTATGAATTTATACCCCCCAGAGAATGCCCAAATATTTCCATTGAACGTTAAATATTTGGTATACTAAATCCCTCCTGACCCCCACTAAACCATTAAGTATTAATATTTCTACCCTATTTTATCTTAATACACATCAAAACAAAGGATAAAGTACCATTAGCTTAAAGAAATACCCCTGTATTATGAATTTATAGCCCCCTGAGTATACCCAAAAATTTCATTTTGACGTTAAATATAATGAATACTAAATTCCTCCTGATCCCCACTTAATCTTTTAGTATTAAAATTTCTGCTTTATTTTATCCTAATACACATCAAAACAAAGGATAAAGTACCATTAGTTTAAAGAAATAACCCTGTATTATGAATTTATAGCCCCCTGAGTATACCCAAAAATTCCATTTTGACGTTAAATATAATGAATACTAAATTCCTCCTGACCCCCACTAAATCTTTTTGTATTAAAATTTCTGCCCTATTTTATCCTAGTACACATTAAAACAAGAGATTTAACACCATTAGTATAAAGAAATACCCATGTATTATGAATTTTTACCCCCCAGAGAATGCCCAAAAATTTCCATTGAACGTTAAATATTTGGAATACTAAATCCCTCCTGACCCCCACTGAACCTTTAAGTATTAATATTTCTACCCTATTTTAGTCTAATACACATCAAAACAAAGGATAAAATACCATTAGCTTAAAGAAATACCCCTGTATTATGAATTTATACCCCTGTGAGAATACCCAAAAATTTCCATTTGACGTTAAATATAATGAATACTAAATCCCTCCTGACCACCACTAAACCTATAAGTATTAATATTTCTACCCTATTTTATCATAATACACATTAAAACAAAGGATTTAGCAGCATTAGTTCAAAGAAAAAGCCCTGCATTATGAATTTATACCACCCTTAGAATACCCAAAAATTTCAATTTGACATTAAATATATGACATACTAAATCCCTTTGGAAACCCTCTATATCTGTAAGTGTCAATATTTCTACCCTTAATTATCTTTATACATACTAAAAACAAGAAGATATCACCACTAGTTAAAAGGAATACCCCTGTATTTTGAATTTATACTTGCCAAAGTAAACCCATAATTTTGAATTTCCCGCTATTTATATGGTATACTAAATCCCTTTGGACAACCTCTTAATCTATATGCATCAATATTTCCACCCTCATTTATCCTTATATACATTAAAACAAAGATGTAAGGACCCACAGATAACAGGAGAATCATTGTATTATCAATTTATACCCCCCTGAGTATACCAAGAAATTCCAATTTGACATTAAATATAAGGCATACTAAATCCCTTCAGAAACCCTCTAATCTCTGAATATCAATATTTCAGCCCTTATTCACCATAATACACATGAAAACAAAGGAATTAAGACCCTTAGTTAATAGAATTACCCCTTTGCTATGAATTTATACCCACCTAAGTGAACCTATAAATTTCAATTTACTGGAAATAATATAGTATACTGAATCCATTCTCACCCCCACTAAATCTCTAAGTATGAACAATTCAACCTTAATTTATCCTAATACACATTAAAATGAAGGAATAAGGACCACTAGATCAAAGTATTTCCTCTTAATTATGAATTTATACTCCCCTCATTATACCAATAAATTTCAATTTGACGTTAAATATTGGGCATATTAAGACCCTTTGGAAACCCTCTAAATCTCAAAGTATCAATAGTTCAACCCTTTTTTATCCTAACAAACATCAAAACAAAGTAATTAGAACACTTATTTAAAGGAATTACCCCTCTGTTTTTAATTTATACCAATCTGAGTATTCACATAAATTTCAATTTGAAGTTAAATATTTGGCATACTAAATCCCTTCAGAAACCCTCTAATCTCTCATAATCAATATTTCAGCCCTTATTTACCCTAATACACATGAAAACAAAGGAATTAGGACCCTTAGTTAAAGGAATTACCCCTCTGCTATGAATTTATACCCACCTAAGAGAACCTATAATTTTCAATTTACCGAAAAAAATATGGTATACTAAATCCATTATGACCCCCACTTAATCTATAAGTATGAACAATTCAACCCTAATTTATCCTAATACACATTATAACAAAGGAATAAGAACCACTAGATCAAAGGATTACCTCTTAATTATGAATTTATACCCCTCTAAGTGAACCCATTAATTTCAATTTGACGTTAAATATAGTGCAAACTAAATCCCCTCTGACACCCTCTAAATCGTTAAGTATGAATATTTTAACACTAATTTATCCTTATATACATAAAAGCAAAGAAATAACCACATAAGTTTAAAGTATCACCCCTTTTTTGAGAATTCAGAGCCCCTTAAGTGTTACCATAATGTTAAATTATTCGTTAAAGATATGGTAGCGACATCTTTGAAGTTGTCGATCATGATCATTATCCTTAAGTTAATTCAAGTATTTCGACATCCTGTCAATGCGATAACCCTTAAAAGTTAACGGTATTGACTTTATTTTAACGATTTTGATCCGCTCAAAAAATTTACCCTATCAGTGATGATGAGGAAAAAAGTGACAAAAACAGGGTCACGGTACTTCGAAGTTATCTATTATTTTGAAAATCTTTACGTTATTTCAAGTTTTTCGACATCAGATCAATGCGATAATCCTAAATAGTTAACGATATAATCTTCATTTGAATGATTTATATCCGCTCAACAATTTTCACTTTCCCCCACTTTTCAAGAGATTAAGTTACGAGGCACAGGACCAAGCCCGTGGTTAGACATGTCGTCGAGATCTGGGCCGCTATGGGGAATCTTGGATATTTTGATGCAGAATATGGTCTCGCGACATGAAATAAAGTGGATTACATAAAAAAGTAACCGATACAATCATATTTTAGATCTATTTTGACGCTTTTTGGATTTCCATTTGGACTTGGAAATTTTGACCGAAAATGCAAATTACAAGAGAGCACAGGGTAAACCGTGCAAAATAGGATCCTTCTTTGCATATATCTGAGATATATCCACCGAAACATGATAATTTCTCCCCATGAGTTCAGAATATAGGAATAAATAAAAAAATAAGAGCCGAAAAGGGATGTTTTTAGTGGAAAAATAGAGATTTTAGGGGGTCTCAAGGTCATTAACATAAGATAGGTTAAATGTTTGCATATATTTAAGATACATGTGATAAAACATAATGATTAATGCAAAAAAGTCTGCTAAACCTGCATAAATAAAAGAATTAGAGCCAAAAAAGGACAAATTGACCATTGAGTTACCAAAAATGTGCCAGATTGTAAGTCCCAAAAGTCATTAATTAGAGGTCCCAGGTGAGTTAAAAGTGACTAAGGTCAATGAGTATTGTCCAAAGTATCATTAGTAACCAATTGGTTTCCAATTACAGCATTAGAAATGCTAACCCCAGCATTGGACCATTTACTATATAACATGATACAAAAAATTAAGTTACAAAGCACACTTTTTAGGAGTGGTCCTGTGACGTTATTTCCGGTGATATCTGTACCAAGTCTAGCTAAAGTATGCAATTCATTAAAATCTTGCTAATTATACCTTAGAATAATTTTTAGAAGCAAAAAATGAGCTAACCACAGGTGTTTGAAAAGTGTGCTTTTGTAACTTAATCCCAAAAATCGAAAATTTTGAAAAATGCGATATTTTCCCAAAAAAACCGATTTTTGAGCAGGAATAAAAGCATAACAGTGTTCCTTATCTAAATTCCAATCTTTCCACCAAGTTTGAATGCTCTACGACGATAAATAAGAAAAGTGTTGAGGAAGACTGAATTTTTTGCACCATAGTGAAGATGATCTGGAGATTTGTATACCCCACCAGACCTAAATTTTTTCCTGAATTTTGACAGCTTTTTTACTTTTAGGGGGTTAGGTGGGGGTTAGAATCCATCTGAAAAAACAGAGAGCTAACCCCAATTGGCCACCCAGAACGTTTCTAACCCCCTGTAAATAAAGGACCAAAATGCAAAGTGTGCTTTGTAACTAAAAAAATTTTCGAGTTCCAATTTTTTTGACTTCCAATAGGGGGTTAGAGGACATTTTCGTTTTAGATTGTAGTTTTGACCTAAAATAACAATCTAAAACAAACAGGTCCTCTAACCCCGGGGTTTTAAGCACTAACCCTAGCCTTTGAAAGTTTAAGTTACAAAAAGTGTACCGGCGACGCTAATTAGGGTTAGGGTTAGGGTTAGGGTTAGGGTTAGGGTTAGGGTTAGGGTTAGGGTTAGGGTTAGGGGTTAGGGTTAAGGGTTAGGGTTAGGGTTAGGGTTAGGGTTAGGGTTAGGGTTAGGGTTAGGGTTAGGGTTAGGGTTAGGGTTAGGGTTAGGGTTAGGGTTAGGGTTAGGGTTAGGGTTAGGGTTAGGGTTAGGGTTAGGGTTAGGGTTAGGGTTAGGGTTAGGGTTAGGGTTAGGGTTAGGGTTAGGGTTAGGGTTAGGGTTAGGGTTAGGGTTAGGGTTAGGGTTAGGGTTAGGGTTTGGGTTAGGGTTAGGGTTAGGGTTAGGGTTAGGGTTAGGGTTAGGGTTAGGGTTAGGGTTAGGGTTAGGGTTAGGGTTAGGGTTAGGGTTAGGGTTAGGGTTAGGGTTAGGTTAGGGTTAGGTTAGGGTTAGGTTAGGGTTAGGGTTAGGGTTAGGGTTAGGGTTAGGGTTAGGGTTAGGGTTAGGGTTAGGGTTAGGGTTAGGGTTAGGGGCGTGGGTCAAAAATCACACTTTTTGTAACTTAAAAGCACACTTTTTGTAACTTAAACCAAAAAAGTGTGCTTTGTAACTTATGAATGTGTGCTTTTGTAACTTAAGAGTGTGCTTTGTAACTTCAGATATGTGCTTTGTAACTTGGAGTTTCGGGGTTTGCCGATTTTGGCATTTTTCATTTTGGGACGTTAGCGAATCTATAAATATCATCAAAAATGGTTTCTAACCCTCTGGGTCCCGTCGCAATATCTTCGATAGTCTCTGAGATAGCTAACCCCGGTAGCGACACTTTTGTAACTTAAGGACCATCATTGATCAGATATCCAGAGTCGGGGGGTGAAATTGTTGAACGCTTATAAATCGTTAAAATAAACATTATATTGTTAACTAATGAGGTTTATCGCATTGTCTGGACATCGAAATACTTCAATTTACATAAACGTATTCATGTTGCAGTCTATTTTTGGAGATTTTCTGACCCGAACTAGTCACTTGATGTATTTTATTATTTGATAGGGTGAATTTTTTGAACGAGTCGAAATCGACAAAAACTCGATTAAATTGTTACTCGATTAGTATTGTCGCATTGCCCTGTCATGGAAATACTTGAATTAATGTCAAGATAGTCGTTTTTCTCTATTTTTTTGGAGATGTTTGAACCTGATTGTTATGTATTATCTATGCAGCTCTGACTATGCGGGGCCTCTAGGCTATCTGCCCACTTTGCACCAGCTTTCTCTTCCATTATGCCTAGGGAGGGAATTGAACCCTCGTACATAGTCATAGAACTGCATACTACCTACAAACAAACAAGATTTATCTCTGTCTCTCTCTTTCTCTCTCTGAATTAGATTACATAATCACCAATACAGCTGATATGGTGTATTCGAGCACATTTCCTGTTATCAACCAGGAAAAGGAGTGGGTTCAATTCCCACTGTCAACAAAAAATGGTGATACATGCACAATCTTATAAGTATCTTTTGTCAAGCACAACACTTCTTCTTATAGCTATTTGTGACATTTTCTCTAAGAAACACTTTGAATGTTTTAGAAGCAATTTGTCCTATCATTATGGATACAGTTCTGACTATGTGGGGCCACTAGGCTATCTGCCCGCTTTGCACCAGCTTGTTCCATATGCCTAGGGAGGGAATCGAACCCTCGTACATAGTCATTGAACTGTACCATTTACAAACAAAGATCTCTCTCTCTCTTTCTCTCTCTCTGAATTAGATTTTGTAATCATCAATAAAGCTGATATGGTGTATTCGAGCACATTTCCTGTTATCAACCAGGAAAAGGAGTGGGTTCAATTCCCACTGTCAACAAAAAATGGTGATACATGCACAATCTTATAAGTATCTTTTGTCAAGCACAACACTTCTTCTTATAGCTATTTGTGACATTTTCTCTAAGAAACACTTTGAATGTTTTAGAAGCAATTTGTCCTATCATTATGGATACAGTTCTGACTATGTGGGGCCACTAGGCTATCTGCCCGCTTTGCACCAGCTTGTTCCATATGCCTAGGGAGGGAATCGAACCCTCGTACATAGTCATTGAACTGTACCATTTACAAACAAAGATCTCTCTCTCTCTTTCTCTCTCTCTGAATTAGATTTTGTAATCATCAATAAAGCTGATATGATGTATTTGAGCACATTTTATGTTATCAACCAGGAAAAGGAGTGGGTTTAATTCCTACTATCAACAGAAAAAAAGAATACATGTACAATCTAAACTTTTATCAAGCACAACACTTCTTATATTTGTGACATTTTCTCTAAGAAGCACTTTAAATGTTTTTGAATCAATTTATTCTATCATGATTATAATTACAGCTCTGACTATGCGGGGCCACTAGGCTATCTGCCCGCTTTGCACCAGCTTTCTGTTCCATAATGCCTAGGGAGGGAATCGAACCCTCGTGCATAGTCATGGAACTGTATTACTTAAAAACAAAAAATAAACGGTTTAAAGGTTATTTAGCTGATAATCCTTCAGCATATGGAGAAGACCATCTCAGTAGTGTACATGAAGGGGTGGATACTGAACTTATAACTAAATGCATTAAATTTCATCCTGTTTCTACTTTCAGGTAACTGTACTCAAGATATAAATCAAGATAAAAGTGAGGATTAAAAGATAAAAATACCAAAGCAAAGTGATTAAGAATATAGATTTTTAAATGATAAATTCATAACAATGGCTTTCCTACAGGGGGTGTAAGTTCAAAATAATACGATCATCCTCTAAACTAATGGTCATTACTTCTTTGTATCAATGTAACTTAGGATAAATTAGGATATAAATACTGATTTATTAAGATTAAGGGGGTTTACTTAGTGGTTAACGATACTGATTTTTCAATGATAAAATGAAAATTATGGGTTTTCTGATGGGGGTTTGATTTCGAAATAAAGGGATTTTTCCTAAAGGTAAAGGTGTTTATTTCTTTGATGTGATATAGGATAAATTAGGGAACAAATATTGATCCCAAAAGATTTAGGGAGTTTCTTAAGTGATTAACTATACCGATTTTCAACAATAAATTGAAAATTATGGATTGTCTCGGGGGTATAATTTCTTAATGAAAGAATTTTTCCAGAAACTAATGCTGATTATTTCTTTGTATTTATGTAGTCAAGGAGAAATAAGGGTGGAAGTCTTAATCCCAAAAGTTTTTGGGGGTCTACTAAGCGTTTAACTATATTCATTTCTTAATGTTAAAATGAAGAATATGGGTTCCTTCATGGGGATGTAATTTCTTAATTAAATGATTTTTCATTTAACTAATGCTGTTTAAATCTTGGTACTATAGTAATAAAGGATAAATGATGGTTTAGGTAACAATTCTGAAACATTATGGGGTCTCTTAAGCGTTTAAGTATACCCATTTGTTAATGCCTAAAAAAAGAAAAATTGGTTCTTTCTTGGAGTTGTTATTTCATAATAAAATGATTTTGCCTTCAACTATTGCTGTTTATTTCTTTGTATTCATGTAATGAAGAATAAATAAGGGTGTAAGTATTCATACCAAAAGATTTAGGGAGTTTCCTAAATGATTTACTACACTAATTTTTTAATGATAAAATGAAAATTATGGGTTTTCTCTGAAGGTGTTATTTCTCAATAAAAGGATTTTTACTGAAACTAAAGCTGATTATTTCTTTGTATTAATGCACTAAAGGGGAATTGAGGGTGAAAGTCATAATCTCAAAAGTTTTAAGAGGTCTACTAAGCGTGTAACTATATCCATTTTTTAACTTTAAAATGAAGAATATGGGTTCCTTCATGGGGATGTAATTTCTTTATAAAAAGATTTTCCACTTGACTAATGCTGTTTATTTCTTTGTATTCATGTAATTAAGGTTATATAAGGGCGTAAGTATTCATACCAAAAGATTTAGGGAGTCTCTTAAGCGTTTAATTATATCAGTTTGTTAACGTTAAAACGAAGAATATCGGCTCCTTCATGGGAGTGTAATTTCTAAATAAAAAGATTTTGCCTTAAATTAATGCAGTTTATTTCTTTGTATTCATGTAATTAAGGATATATAAGGGTGTTAGCATTCATACCAAAAGATTCAGGGAGTTTCCTTAATGATTTAATATACTGAATTTTAAACGATAAACAGAAAATTATGAGTTTTCTCAGGGGGTGTAATTTT
The DNA here is from genome assembly GCA_020458035.1 of Magallana ariakensis. Lineage (NCBI taxonomy): Eukaryota > Metazoa > Mollusca > Bivalvia > Ostreida > Ostreidae > Magallana > Magallana ariakensis. The sequence goes on along the minus strand of CM035815.1, from coordinate 44,030 downwards.
TTTTATAAAACTTAAAGGATTTTGCCTAAAGCTAATGCTGATTATTTCTTTGTATTAATGCATTCAAGGATAAATTAGGGTGTAAGTATTCATTTTTAAACATTTATGGAGTCTATTAAGCATTTAAGTATATCCATTTGTTAACGTTAAAATGAATAATATGGGTTCCTTCATGGGGGTATTATTTCTTAATAAAATTATTTTGCCTAAAACTATTGCTATGACGTCATTTCTCTGTATTCATGTAATTAAGGATATAAAAGGGTGTTAGTATTCATACCAAAAGATTTAGGGAGTCTCTTAAGCGTTTAATTATATCAATTTGGTAACATTAAAATGAAGAATATGGGCTCCTTCATGGGAGTGTAATTTCTAAACAAAAACATTTTGCCTTAAATTAATGCTGTTTTTATTCTTTGTATTCATGTAATTAAGGATATATAAGGGCATAAGTATTCATACCAAATGATTTAGGGAGTTTCCTAACTAATTAACTGTACTGATTTTTTAACGATAAACAGAAAATTATGAGTTTTCTCAGGGGGTGTAATTTCTTTATAAAAGGATTTTTCCGGAAACTAATGCTGATTATTTCTTTGTATTAATGTATTAAAGGAGAAAAAGGGGTGTTATTATTGATCCCAAAAGTTTTAGGGGGCTTCCGGAGAATTTAACTATATCCCTATTTTAACATTAAAATGAAGAATATTGGCTTCTTCCTAGGGATGTAATTTCTTAATAGAAATATTTGTCCTTAAATTAACACCGATTATTTCTTTGTAGGAATGTATTAACAGATAAAAAAGGGTGCAAATATTGATCCGAAAAGATTTTGAGGATTTCCTAAGTGTTTTACTTTACTGATTTGTTCACGTTAAACCAAAAACATTCAGCTCCTTGATGGGGGTATAATTTCATAATAAAAGGAGTTTACTTGCACTTATGGAGATTATTTCTGTGTATTAATATCATTAAAGATAAATAAGGGTATAATCATTGATTACAAAAGACTTAACAACATTTTTTGTAAAACTCTCACATACACACTTTTCTGTATATTCTTTGTCATTGTATGAAGTTTACAACATTATTCTGAATAGTATATTTCATCGATAACACTTAAAAGAAACTATAATAACAGTTTAAGATGTGTAACTACATTTAGTTTAAACACTTGACACCCAACATGTATTGTAGACAATGTACTTATAACATTCGTCAATTATATGTTGTAAATAAAACAACTACGGGATCAACAGTTGACAAAACAATCAAGTACAGTATAAAGAACAATTATTTACACTTATTTTATGCAAACCTACCTTGCATTAGTCTGATTTAATCCAAAAACACAAGTATAATCCATGTCACCTTGAAATCATTTTGTCACAAATGTTTTTTTTCAACACCGAGCCCGATCGAATCTCGAACCCAATAATTTCCGGCTAGTGTTTTGGGCCTTTTTCTCTGTTGTAATTGGTGTAAGATAACACTGTAATAGAATAAGAATATTTGATTTATTTCCAGTAACTCTTGTTGCCATAATCACAAGAATTTATGGTCCCTACAAAAAAAGTGTTACTTGTAACTTAATCCAATATTTTGGTCCTCTAAACCCTAGAGATTTATTTTAAGGAAATTCATGAAATATTGCAGCAAATGAACATTTTTTTCATGATTTATTGTTTATTGTAAAGTCCTTAAGAGATTATAACTGAAAAACTCCACAGTTAAACCCTCTGAAAAAAATTTGACCCACTTGAAGAAGCCATTAAATTTCAATTTGACGTTAAATATTGGGCATAGTAAGTCCCTTCGGAAACCCTCTAAATCTTAGGTATCAATATTTCAAGCCTTACTTATCCTAATACACATGAATACAAAGGATATAGGACCCTTAGTTAAAAGAATTACCCATCTGTTATGAATTTATATCCCTCGGAGTATTCCAATAAATTTCAATTTGACGTTAAATATAGGGCATACTAAATCCCTTCGGAAACTCTCTAATCTTTAAATACCAATATTTCAACCCTTATTTACCTTAATACACATCAATACAAAAGAATTAGAACCCTTTGTTAGAAGAATTACCCCTCTGTTATGAATTTATACCCACTTAAGAGAACCTATAATTTTTAATTTACCAGAAATAATATGGTATACTAAATCCTATCTGATCCCCAATAAATCTCTAAGTATGAACATTTCAACCCTAATTTATCCTAATACACATTATAACAAAGGAATAAGGACAATTAGAGCAAAGGATTACCTCTTAATATTGAATTTATACCCCCTCATTATACCAATAAATTTCCATTTGACATTAAATATTGGGCATAGAAAGTCCCTTCAGAAACCCTCTAAATCTCTAAGTATCAATATTTCAAGCCTTATTTATCCTAATACACATGAATACAAAGGATATAGGACCCTTAGTTAAAAGAATTACCCCTTTGTTATGAATTTATACCCCTCAGGAATATTCCAATAAATTTCAATTTGACGTTAAATATTTGGTATACTAAATCCCTCCTGACCCACACTTTACCTCAAAGTATTGATATTTCTACCCTATTTTATCTTGATACACATTAAAACAAAGAATTTAGCAGCATTAGTTTAAAGAAATACCCTTGTATTATGAATTTATTCCCCCTGCAGAATACAAAAAAATTTCAATTTGAAGCGAAATATATGGTATACTCAATCCCTTCTGACCCCCACTAAACCTCTAAGTATTTATATTTCTTTTTAACGATAAACAGAAAATTATGGGTTGTCTCAGGGGGGTGTAATTTCTCAATTAAAAGATTTTTCCTTAAAATAATGCTGATGATGTCTTTGTATTATTGTAATAAAGGAGAAATGAGGATGTAAATATTAATCCTAAAAGTTTAAGGGGGTCTACTAAGCGTTTAACTATACCCAATTTTTAACGTTAAAATGAAGAATATGGGTTCGTTCATGGGGGTGTCTTTTATGAATAAAAAGATTTTTCCTTAAACTAATGCTGTTCAATTCTTGGTATTTATATAATAAAGGATGAGTAAGGGTGTAAGTATTAATACCAAAAGATTTAGGGGGTTTTCTAAATGATTTACTATACTGATTTTTTAACGATAAACAGAAAATTATGGGTTGTTTCAGGGGGGTGTAATTTCTTAATTAAATGACTTTCCTTAAAATAATGCTGATTATGTCTTTGTATTATTGTAATAAAGGAAAAATGAGGGTGTAAGTATTAATCCTTAAAGTTTTAGGGGGTCTTCTAAGCGTTTAATTATACCATGTTTTAACGTTATAATGAAGAATATGGGTTCATTCATGGGGATGTCATTTATGAGTTAAGATATTTTTTCATAAACTAATGCTGTTTAAATCTTGGTATTTATATAATAAAGGAGAAATAAGGGTGTAAGTATTAATACCAAAAGATTTAGGGAGTTTTCTAAATGATTTACTATACTGATTTTTTAACGATAAACAGAAAGTTATGGGTTGTCTCAGGTGGGTGTAATTTCTTAATTAAAGAATTTTTCCTTAAAATAATGTTGATTATTTCTTTGTATTAATGTATTTAAGGAGAAATACAGGTGTAAGTTATAATCCCAAAAGTTTTAGGGGTCCACTAAGCGTTTAACTATATCCATTATTGAATGTTAAAATGAAGAATATGGGTTCCTTTCTGGGGATGTAATTTCTTAATAAAAAGATTTTTCATTTAACTGATGCTGTTTATTTCTTTGTATTCATGTTACTAAGGATATATAAGGGAGTAAGTATTAATACCAAAAGATTTAGGGAGTTTACTAACTGATTTACTATACTGATTTTTTAACAATAAACAGAAAATTATGAGTTTTCTCAGGGGGTGTAATTTCTCAATAAAAGGATTTTTCCTGAAACTAATGCTGATTTTTTCTTTGTATTAATGTATTACAGGAGAAATAGGGGTGTTGTTATTAATCCCAAAAGTTTTACGGGGCTTTCAGAGCATTTAACTAAATCCCCTTTTCAGTACTATCAGTACTTTGATTTGTAAAACTCTCACACACTTTTCTGTATATTCGTCCGTCATTAAATGAAGTTTACAACATTACTCTGAATAGTATATTTCATCGATAACATTTAAAAGAAACTATTATAACAGTTTAAGGTGTGTAACTACATTTAGTTTAAACGCTTGACACCCAACATGTATTGTACACAATGTACTTGTAACTTTCGTCAATTATATCTTGTAAATAAACAACTACGGTATCAACAGTTGACAAAACAATAAAATACAGTATAAAGAACAATTATTTACACTTATTCCATGCAAACTTACCTTGCATTACTCTGATTTAATCCAAAAACACAAGTATAATCCATGTCACCTTGAAATAATGTTGTCACAAAAGTTTTTTTTCAATACCGAGCCCGATCGAAATCTCGAACCCGATTATTTCCGGTATATGTTTTGGGCCTTTTTCTCTTTTGTAATTGGTGTAGAATAACACTGTAATAGAATAAGAAATATTTGATTTATTTCCAGTAACTATTGTTGCCATAATCACAAGAATGTATGGTCCCTACAAAAAAAGTGTTACTTGTAACTTAATGCAATATTTTGGTCCTCTAACCCCAGAGATTTATTTAAAGGAAATTCATGAAATACTGCATCAAATGGAGTAAGTATTAATATTTCTACCATATTTTATCCTAATAAACATTAATACAAAGGATTTAGCAGCATCAGTTCAAAGGAAAAGCCCTGCATTATGAATTTATAGCCCCCTAAGAAAACCCAAAAATTTAATTTTGACGTTAAATATAATGAATACTAAATCCCTCCTGACCCCCACTAAATCTTTTAGAATTAAACTTTCTGCCCTATTTTATCCTAGTACACATTAAAACAAAAGATTTAACACCATTAGTATAAAGAAAAACCCCTTTATTATGAATTTTTACCCCCCAGAGAATGCCCAAAAATTTCCATTGAACGTTAAATATTTGGTATACTAAGTCCCTCCTGACCCCCACTAAACCTTTAAGTATTGAAATTTCTACCCTATTTTATCCTAATACACATCAAAACAAAGGATAAAATACCATTAGTATAAAGAAATACCCCTGTATTATAAATTTATAACCCTGTGAGAATACCCAAAAATTTCCATTTGACGTTAAATATAATGAATACTAAATTCCTCCTGACCCCCACTGAACCTTTTAGTATTAAAATGTCTGCCCTATTTTATCCTAGTACACATTAAAACAAAAGATTTAACACCATTAGTATAAAGAAATACCCCTGTTTTATGAATTTATACCCCCCAGAGAATGCCCAAAAATTTCCATTGAACGTTAAATATTTGGTATACTAAATTCCTCCTGACCCCCACTGAACCTTTAAGTATTAATATTTCTACCCTATTTTAGTCTAATACACAGCAAAACAAAGGATAAAATACCATTAGCTTAAAGAAATACCCCTGTATTATGAATTTATACCCCCCAGAAAATGCCCAAAAATTCCATTTTAACGTTAAATATAATGAATTCTAAATCCCTCCTGACTCCCACTAAATCTTTTAGTATTAAAATTTCTGCCCTATTTTATCCTAGTACACATTAAAACAAAAGATTTAACACCATTAGTTTAAAGAAATACCTCTGTATTATGAATTTATACCCCCCAGAGAATGCCCAAATATTTCCATTGAACGTTAAATATTTGGTATACTAAATCCCTCCTGACCCCCACTAAACCATTAAGTATTAATATTTCTACCCTATTTTATCCTAATACACATCAAAACAAAGGTTAAAGTACCATTAGCTTAAAGAAATACCCCTGTATTATGAATTAATAGCCCCCTGAGTATACCCAAAAATTCCATTTTGACGTTAAATATAATGAATACTAAATTCCTCCTGATCCCCACTTAATCTTTTAGTATTAAAATTTCTGCTCTATTTTATCCTAATACACATCAAAACAAAGGATAAAGTACCATTAGCTTAAAGAAATAACCCTGTATTATGAATTTATAGCCCCCTGAGTATACCCAAAAATTCCATTTTGACGTTAAATATAATGAATACTAAATTCCTCCTGACCCCCACTAAATCTTTTAGAATTAAAATTTCTGCCCTATTTTATCCTAGTACACATTAAAACAAGAGATTTAACACCATTAGTATAAAGAAATACCCCTGTATTATGAATTTTTACCCCCCAGAGAATGCCCAAAAATTTCCATTGAACGTTAAATATTTGGTATACTAAATTCCTCCTGACCCCCACTGAACCTTTAAGTATTAATATTTCTACCCTATTTTAGTCTAATACACATCAAAACAAAGGATAAAATACCATTAGCTTAAAGAAATACCCCTGTATTATGAATTTATACCCCTGTGAGAATACCCAAAAATTTCCATTTGACGTTAAATATAATGAATACTAAATCCCTCCTGACCACCACTAAACCTATAAGTATTAATATTTCTACCCTATTTTATCATAATACACATTAAAACAAAGGATTTAGCAGCATTAGTTCAAAGAAAAAGCCCTGCATTATGAATTTTTACCCCCCAGAGAATGCCCAAAAATTTCCATTGAACGTTAAATATTTGGTATACTAAATTCCTCCTGACCCCCACTGAACCTTTAAGTATTAATATTTCTACCCTATTTTAGTCTAATACACATCAAAACAAAGGATAAAATACCATTAGCTTAAAGAAATACCCCTGTATTATGAATTTATACCCCTGTGAGAATACCCAAAAATTTCCATTTGACGTTAAATATAATGAATACTAAATCCCTCCTGACCACCACTAAACCTATAAGTATTAATATTTCTACCCTATTTTATCCTAATACACATTAAAACAAAGGATTTAGCAGCATTAGTTCAAAGAAAAAGCCCTGCATTATGAATTTTTACCACCCTTAGAATACCCAAAAATTTCATTTTGACGTTAAATATAATGAATACTAAATCCCTCCTGACCCCCACTAAATCTTTTAGTATTAAAATTTCTGCCCTATTTTATCCTAGTACACATCAAAACAAAAGATTTAACACCATTAGTATAAAGAAAAACCCCTGTATTATGAATTTTTACCCCCCAGAGAATGCCCAAAAATTTCCATTGAACGTTAAATATTTGGTATACTAAGTCCCTCCTGACCCCCACTAAACCTTTAAGTATTGAAATTTCTACCCTATTTTATCCTAATACACACCAAAACAAAGGATAAAATACCATTAGTATAAAGAAATACCCCTGTATTATGAATTTATAACCCTGTGAGAATACCCAAAAATTTCCATTTGACGTTAAATATAATGAATACTAAATTCCTCCTGACCCCAACTGAACCTTTTAGTATTAAAATGTCTGCCCTATTTTATCCTAGTACACATGAAAACAAAAGATTTAACACCATTAGTATAAAGAAATACCCCTGTTTTATGAATTTATACCCCCCAGAGAATGCCCAAAAATTTCCATTGAACGTTAAATATTTGGTATATTAAATCCCTCCTGACCCGCACTAAACCATTAAGTATTAATATTTCTACCCTATTTTAGTCTAATACACAGCAAAACAAAGGATAAAATACCACTACCTTAAAGAAATACCCCTGTAAAATGAATTTATACCCCCCAGAAAATGCCCAAAAATTCCATTTTAACGTTAAATATAATGAATACTAAATCCCTCCTGACCCCCACTAAATCTTTTAGTATTAAAATTTCTGCCCTATTTTATCCTAGTACACATTCAAACAAGAGATTTAACACCATTAGTATAAAGAAATACCCCTGTATTATGAATTTTTACCCCCCAGAGAATGCCCAAAAATTTCCATTGAACGTTAAATATTTGGAATACTAAATCCCTCCTGACCCCCACTGAACCTTTAAGTATTAATATTTCTACCCTATTTTAGTCTAATACACATCAAAACAAAGGATAAAATACCATTAGCTTAAAGAAATACCCCTGTATTATGAATTTATACCCCTGTGAGAATACCCAAAAATTTCCATTTGACGTTAAATATAATGAATACTAAATCCCTCCTGACCACCACTAAACCTATAAGTATTAATATTTCTACTCTATTTTATCATAATACACATTAAAACAAAGGATTTAGCAGCATTAGTTCAAAGAAAAAGCCCTGCATTATGAATTTTTACCACCCTTAGAATACCCAAAAATTTCATTTTGACGTTAAATATAATGAATACTAAATCCCTCCTGACCACCACTAAATCTTTTAGAATTAAAATTTCTGCCCTATTTTATCCTAGTACACATCAAAACAAAAGATTTAACACCATTAGTATAAAGAAAAACCCCTGTATTATGAATTTTTACCCCCCAGAGAATGCCCAAAAATTTCCATTGAACGTTAAATATTTGGTATACTAAGTCCCTCCTGACCCCCACTAAACCTTTAAGTATTGAAATTTCTACCCTATTTTATCCTAATACACACCAAAACAAAGGATAAAATACCATTAGTATAAAGAAATACCCCTGTATTATGAATTTATAACCCTGTGAGAATACCCAAAAATTTCCATTGAATGTTAAATATTAAGTATACTATATTCCTCCTGACCCCCACTGAACCTTTAAGTATTAATATTTCTACCCTATTTTAGTCTAATTCACAGCAAAACAAAGGATAAAATACCATTAGCTTAAAGAAATACCCCTGTATTATAAATTTATACCCCCCAGAAAATGCCCAAAAATTCCATTTTAACGTTAAATATAATGAATACTAAATCCCTCCTGACCCCCACTAAATCTTTTAGTATTAAAATTTCTGCCCTATTTTATTCTAGTACACATTTAAACAAAAGATTTAACACCATTAGTTTAAAGAAATACCTCTGTATTATGAATTTATACCCCCCAGAGAATGCCCAAATATTTCCATTGAACGTTAAATATTTGGTATACTAAATCCCTCCTGACCCCCACTAAACCATTAAGTATTAATATTTCTACCCTATTTTATCCTAATACACAGCAAAACAAAGGATAAAGTACCATTAGCTTAAAGAAATACCCCTGTATTATGAATTTATAGCCCCCTGAGTATACCCAAAAATTTCATTTTGACGTTAAATATAATGAATACTAAATTCCTCCTGATCCCCACTTAATCTTTTAGTATTAAAATTTCTGCTTTATTTTATCCTAATACACATCAAAACAAAGGATAAAGTACCATTAGTTTAAAGAAATAACCCTGTATTATGAATTTATAGCCCCCTGAGTATACCCAAAAATTCCATTTTGACGTTAAATATAATGAATACTAAATTCCTCCTGACCCCCACTAAATCTTTTTGTATTAAAATTTCTGCCCTATTTTATCCTAGTACACATTAAAACAAGAGATTTAACACCATTAGTATAAAGAAATACCCATGTATTATGAATTTTTACCCCCCAGAGAATGCCCAAAAATTTCCATTGAACGTTAAATATTTGGAATACTAAATCCCTCCTGACCCCCACTGAACCTTTAAGTATTAATATTTCTACCCTATTTTAGTCTAATACACATCAAAACAAAGGATAAAATACCATTAGCTTAAAGAAATACCCCTGTATTATGAATTTATACCCCTGTGAGAATACCCAAAAATTTCCATTTGACGTTAAATATAATGAATACTAAATCCCTCCTGACCACCACTAAACCTATAAGTATTAATATTTCTACCCTATTTTATCATAATACACATTAAAACAAAGGATTTAGCAGCATTAGTTCAAAGAAAAAGCCCTGCATTATGAATTTATACCACCCTTAGAATACCCAAAAATTTCAATTTGACATTAAATATATGACATACTAAATCCCTTTGGAAACCCTCTATATCTGTAAGTGTCAATATTTCTACCCTTAATTATCTTTATACATACTAAAAACAAGAAGATATCACCACTAGTTAAAAGGAATACCCCTGTATTTTGAATTTATACTTGCCAAAGTAAACCCATAATTTTGAATTTCCCGCTATTTATATGGTATACTAAATCCCTTTGGACAACCTCTTAATCTATATGCATCAATATTTCCACCCTCATTTATCCTTATATACATTAAAACAAAGATGTAAGGACCCACAGATAACAGGAGAATCATTGTATTATCAATTTATACCCCCCTGAGTATACCAAGAAATTCCAATTTGACATTAAATATAAGGCATACTAAATCCCTTCAGAAACCCTCTAATCTCTGAATATCAATATTTCAGCCCTTATTCACCATAATACACATGAAAACAAAGGAATTAAGACCCTTAGTTAATAGAATTACCCCTTTGCTATGAATTTATACCCACCTAAGTGAACCTATAAATTTCAATTTACTGGAAATAATATAGTATACTGAATCCATTCTCACCCCCACTAAATCTCTAAGTATGAACAATTCAACCTTAATTTATCCTAATACACATTAAAATGAAGGAATAAGGACCACTAGATCAAAGTATTTCCTCTTAATTATGAATTTATACTCCCCTCATTATACCAATAAATTTCAATTTGACGTTAAATATTGGGCATATTAAGACCCTTTGGAAACCCTCTAAATCTCAAAGTATCAATAGTTCAACCCTTTTTTATCCTAACAAACATCAAAACAAAGTAATTAGAACACTTATTTAAAGGAATTACCCCTCTGTTTTTAATTTATACCAATCTGAGTATTCACATAAATTTCAATTTGAAGTTAAATATTTGGCATACTAAATCCCTTCAGAAACCCTCTAATCTCTGAATATCAATATTTCAGCCCTTATTTACCCTAATACACATGAAAACAAAGGAATTAGGACCCTTAGTTAAAGGAAATACCCCTCTGCTATGAATTTATACCCACCTAAGAGAACCTATAATTTTCAATTTACCGAAAAAAATATGGTATACTAAATCCATTATGACCCCCACTTAATCTATAAGTATGAACAATTCAACCCTAATTTATCCTAATACACATTATAACAAAGGAATAAGAACCACTAGATCAAAGGATTACCTCTTAATTATGAATTTATACCCCCCTAAGTGAACCCATTAATTTCAATTTGACGTTAAATATAGTGCAAACTAAATCCCCTCTGACACCCTCTAAATCGTTAAGTATGAATATTTTAACACTAATTTATCCTTATATACATAAAAGCAAAGAAATAACCACATAAGTTTAAAGTATCACCCCTTTTTTGAGAATTCAGAGCCCCTTAAGTGTTACCATAATGTTAAATTATTCGTTAAAGATATGGTAGCGACATCTTTGAAGTTGTCGATCATGATCATTATCCTTAAGTTAATTCAAGTATTTCGACATCCTGTCAATGCGATAACCCTTAAAAGTTAACGGTATTGACTTTATTTTAACGATTTTGATCCGCTCAAAAAATTTACCCTATCAGTGATGATGAGGAAAAAAGTGACAAAAACAGGGTCACGGTACTTCGAAGTTATCTATTATTTTGAAAATCTTTACGTTATTTCAAGTTTTTCAACATCAGATCAATGCGATAATCCTAAATAGTTAACGATATAATCTTCATTTGAATGATTTATATCCGCTCAACAATTTTCACTTTCCCCCACTTTTCAAGAGATTAAGTTACGAGGCACAGGACCAAGCCCGTGGTTAGACATGTCGTCGAGATCTGGGCCGCTATGGGGAATCTTGGATATTTTGATGCAGAATATGGTCTCGCGACATGAAATAAAGTGGATTACATAAAAAAGTAACCGATACAATCATATTTTAGATCTATTTTGACGCTTTTTGGATTTCCATTTGGACTTAGAAATTTTGACCGAAAATGCAAATTACAAGAGAGCACAGGGTAAACCGTGCAAAATAGGATCCTTCTTTGCATATATCTGAGATATATCCACCGAAACATGATAATTTCTCCCCATGAGTTCAGAATATAGGAATAAATAAAAAAATAAGAGCCGAAAAGGGATGTTTTTAGTGGAAAAATAGAGATTTTAGGGGGTCTCAAGGTCATTAACATAAGATAGGTTAAATGTTTGCATATATTTAAGATACATGTGATAAAACATAATGATTAATGCAAAAAAGTCTGCTAAACCTGCATAAATAAAAGAATTAGAGCCAAAAAAGGACAAATTGACCATTGAGTTACCAAAAATGTGCCAGATTGTAAGTCCCAAAAGTCATTAATTAGAGGTCCCAGGTGAGTTAAAAGTGACTAAGGTCAATGAGTATTGTCCAAAGTATCATTAGTAACCAATTGCTTTCCAATTACAGCATTAGAAATGCTAACCCCAGCATTGGACCATTTACTATATAACATGATACAAAAAATTAAGTTACAAAGCACACTTTTTAGGAGTGGTCCTGTGACGTTATTTCCGGTGATATCTGTACCAAGTCTAGCTAAAGTATGCAATTCATTAAAATCTTGCTAATTATACCTTAGAATAATTTTTAGAAGCAAAAAATGAGCTAACCACAGGTGTTTGAAAAGTGTGCTTTTGTAACTTAATCCCAAAAATCGAAAATTTTGAAAAATGCGATATTTTCCCCAAAAAACCGATTTTTGAGCAGGAATAAAAGCATAACAGTGTTCCTTATCTAAATTCCAATCTTTCCACCAAGTTTGAATGCTCTACGACGATAAATAAGAAAAGTGTTGAGGAAGACTGAATTTTTTGCACCATAGTGAAGATGATCTGGAGATTTGTATACCCCACCAGACCTAAATTTTTTCCTGAATTTTGACAGCTTTTTTACTTTTAGGGGGTTAGGTGGGGGTTAGAATCCATCTGAAAAAACAGAGAGCTAACCCCAATTGGCCACCCAGAACGTTTCTAACCCCCTGTAAATAAAGGACCAAAATGCAAAGTGTGCTTTGTAACTAAAAAAATTTTCGAGTTCCAATTTTTTTGACTTCCAATAGGGGGTTAGAGGACATTTTCGTTTTAGATTGTAGTTTTGACCTAAAATAACAATCTAAAACAAACAGGTCCTCTAACCCCGGGGTTTTAAGCACTAACCCTAGCCTTTGAAAGTTTAAGTTACAAAAAGTGTACCGGCGACGCTAATTAGGGTTAGGGTTAGGGTTAGGGTTAGGGTTAGGGTTAGGGTTAGGGTTAGGGTTAGGGTTAGGGTTAGGGTTAGGGTTAGGGTCGTGGGTCAAAAATCACACTTTTTGTAACTTAAAAGCACACTTTTTGTAACTTAAGCCAAAAAAGTGTGCTTTGTAACTTATGAATGTGTGCTTTTGTAACTTAAGAGTGTGCTTTGTAACTTCAGATATGTGCTTTGTAACTTGGAGTTTCGGGGTTTGCCGATTTTGGCATTTTTCATTTTGGGACGTTAGCGAATCTATAAATATCATCAAAAATGGTTTCTAACCCTCTGGGTCCCGTCGCAATATCTTCGATAGTCTCTGAGATAGCTAACCCCGGTAGCGACACTTTTGTAACTTAAGGACCATCATTGATCAGATATCCAGAGTCGGGGGGTGAAATTGTTGAACGCTTATAAATCGTTAAAATAAACATTATATTGTTAACTAATGATGTTTATCGCATTGTCTGGACATCGAAATACTTCAATTTACATAAACGTATTCATGTTGCAGTCTATTTTTGGAGATTTTCTGACCCGAACTAGTCACTTGATGTATTTTATTATTTGATAGGGTGAATTTTTTGAACGAGTCGAAATCGACAAAAACTCGATTAGATTGTTACTCGATTAGTATTGTCGCATTGCCCTGTCATGGAAATACTTGAATTAATGTCAAGATAGTCGTTTTTCTCTATTTTTTTGGAGATGTTTGAACCTGATTGTTATGTATTATCTATGCAGCTCTGACTATGCGGGGCCTCTAGGCTATCTGCCCACTTTGCACCAGCTTTCTCTTCCATTATGCCTAGGGAGGGAATTGAACCCTCGTACATAGTCATAGAACTGCATACTACCTACAAACAAACAAGATTTATCTCTGTCTCTCTCTTTCTCTCTCTGAATTAGATTACATAATCACCAATACAGCTGATATGGTGTATTCGAGCACATTTCCTGTTATCAACCAGGAAAAGGAGTGGGTTCAATTCCCACTGTCAACAAAAAATGGTGATACATGCACAATCTTATAAGTATCTTTTGTCAAGCACAACACTTCTTCTTATAGCTATTTGTGACATTTTCTCTAAGAAGCACTTTGAATGTTTTAGAATCAATTTGTCCTATCATTATGGATACAGTTCTGACTATGCGGGGCCACTAGGCTATCTGCCCGCTTTGCACCAGCTTGTTCCATTATGCCTAGGGAGGGAATCGAACCCTCGTACATAGTCATTGAACTGTACCATTTACAAACAAAGATCTCTCTCTCTCTTTCTCTCTCTCTGAATTAGATTTTGTAATCATCAATAAAGCTGATATGATGTATTTGAGCACATTTTATGTTATCAACCAGGAAAAGGAGTGGGTTTAATTCCTACTATCAACAGAAAAAAAGAATACATGTACAATCTTAACTTTTATCAAGCACAACACTTCTTATATTTGTGACATTTTCTCTAAGAAGCACTTTAAATGTTTTTGAATCAATTTATTCTATCATGATTATAATTACAGCTCTGACTATGCGGGGCCACTAGGCTATCTGCCCGCTTTGCACCAGCTTTCTGTTCCATAATGCCTAGGGAGGGAATCGAACCCTCGTGCATAGTCATGGAACTGTACTACTTAAAAACAAAAAATAAACGGTTTAAAGGTTATTTAGCTGATAATCCTTCAGCATATGGAGAAGACCATCTCAGTAGTGTACATGAAGGGGTGGATACTGAACTTATAACTAAATGCATTAAATTTCATCCTGTTTCTACTTTCAGGTAACTGTACTCAAGATATAAATCAAGATAAAAGTGAGGATTAAAAGATAAAAATACCAAAGCAAAGTGATTAAGAATATAGATTTTTAAATGATAAATTCATAACAATGGCTTTCCTACAGGGGGTGTAAGTTCAAAATAATACGATCATCCCCTAAACTAATGGTCATTACTTCTTTGTATCAATGTAACTTAGGATAAATTAGGATATAAATACTGATTTATTAAGATTAAGGGGGTTTACTTAGTGGTTAACGATACTGATTTTTCAATGATAAAATGAAAATTATGGGTTTTCTGATGGGGGTTTGATTTCGAAATAAAGGGATTTTTCCTAAAGGTAAAGGTGTTTATTTCTTTGATGTGATATAGGATAAATTAGGGAACAAATATTGATCCCAAAAGATTTAGGGAGTTTCTTAAGTGATTAACTATACCGATTTTCAACAATAAATTGAAAATTATGGATTGTCTCGGGGGTATAATTTCTTAATGAAAGAATTTTTCCAGAAACTAATGCTGATTATTTCTTTGTATTTATGTAGTCAAGGAGAAATAAGGGTGGAAGTCTTAATCCCAAAAGTTTTTGGGGGTCTACTAAGCGTTTAACTATATTCATTTCTTAATGTTAAAATGAAGAATATGGGTTCCTTCATGGGGATGTAATTTCTTAATTAAATGATTTTTCATTTAACTAATGCTGTTTAAATCTTGGTACTATAGTAATAAAGGATAAATGATGGTTTAGGTAACAATTCTGAAACATTATGGGGTCTCTTAAGCGTTTAAGTATACCCATTTGTTAATGCCTAAAAAAAGAAAAATTGGTTCTTTCTTGGAGTTGTTATTTCATAATAAAATGATTTTGCCTTCAACTATTGCTGTTTATTTCTTTGTATTCATGTAATGAAGAATAAATAAGGGTGTAAGTATTCATACCAAAAGATTTAGGGAGTTTCCTAAATGATTTACTACACTAATTTTTTAATGATAAAATGAAAATTATGGGTTTTCTCTGAAGGTGTTATTTCTCAATAAAAGGATTTTTACTGAAACTAAAGCTGATTATTTCTTTGTATTAATGCACTAAAGGGGAATTGAGGGTGAAAGTCATAATCTCAAAAGTTTTAAGAGGTCTACTAAGCGTGTAACTATATCCATTTTTTAACTTTAAAATGAAGAATATGGGTTCCTTCATGGGGATGTAATTTCTTTATAAAAAGATTTTCCACTTGACTTATGCTGTTTATTTTTTTGTATTCATGTAATTAAGGATATATAAGGGTGTTAGCATTCATACCAAAAGATTCAGGGAGTTTCCTTAATGATTTAATATACTGAATTTTAAACGATAAACAGAAAATTATGAGTTTTCTCAGGGGGTGTAATTTTTTTATAAAACTTAAAGGATTTTGCCTAAAGCTAATGCTGATTATTTCTTTGTATTAATGCACTCAAGGATAAATTAGGGTGTAAGTATTCATTTTTAAACATTTATGGAGTCTATTAAGCATTTAAGTATATCCATTTGTTAACGTTAAAATGAATAATATGGGTTCCTTCATGGGGGTATTATTTCTTAATAAAATTATTTTGCCTAAAACTATTGCTATGACGTCATTTCTCTGTATTCATGTAATTAAGGATATAAAAGGGTGTTAGTATTCATACCAAAAGATTTAGGGAGTCTCTTAAGCGTTTAATTATATCAATTTGGTAACATTAAAATGAAGAATATGGGCTCCTTCATGGGAGTGTAATTTCTAAACAAATACATTTTGCCTAAAATTAATGCTGTTTTTATTCTTTGTATTCATGTAATTAAGGATATATAAGGGCATAAGTATTCATACCAAATGATTTAGGGAGTTTCCTAACTAATTAACTGTACTGATTTTTTAACGATAAACAGAAAATTATGAGTTTTCTCAGGGGGTGTAATTTCTTTATAAAAGGATTTTTCCTGAAACTAATGCTGATTATTTCTTTGTATTAATGTATTAAAGGAGAAAAAGGGGTGTTATTATTGATCCCAAAAGTTTTAGGGGGCTTCCGGAGAATTTAACTATATCCCTATTTTAACATTAAAATGAAGAATATTGGCTTCTTCCTAGGGATGTAATTTCTTAATAGAAATATTTGTCCTTAAATTAACACCGATTATTTCTTTGTAGGAATGTATTAACGGATAAATAAGGGTGCAAATATTGATCCGAAAAGATTTTGAGGATTTCCTAAGTGTTTTACTTTACTGATTTGTTCACGTTAAACCAAAAACATTCAGCTCCTTGATGGGGGTATAATTTCATAATAAAAGGAGTTTACTTGCACTTATGGAGATTATTTCTGTGTATTAATATCATTAAAGATAAATAAGGGTATAATCATTGATTACAAAAGACTTAACAACATTTTTTGTAAAACTCTCACATACACACTTTTCTGTATATTCTTTGTCATTGTATGAAGTTTACAACATTATTCTGAATAGTATATTTCATCGATAACACTTAAAAGAAACTATAATAACAGTTTAAGATGTGTAACTACATTTAGTTTAAACACTTGACACCCAACATGTATTGTAGACAATGTACTTATAACATTCGTCAATTATATGTTGTAAATAAAACAACTACGGGATCAACAGTTGACAAAACAATCAAGTACAGTATAAAGAACAATTATTTACACTTATTTTATGCAAACCTACCTTGCATTAGTCTGATTTAATCCAAAAACACAAGTATAATCCATGTCACCTTGAAATCATTTTGTCACAAATGTTTTTTTTCAACACCGAGCCCGATCGAATCTCGAACCCGATAATTTCCGGCTAGTGTTTTGGGCCTTTTTCTCTGTTGTAATTGGTGTAAGATAACACTGTAATAGAATAAGAATATTTGATTTATTTCCAGTAACTCTTGTTGCCATAATCACAAGAATTTATGGTCCCTACAAAAAAAGTGTTACTTGTAACTTAATCCAATATTTTGGTCCTCTAAACCCTAGAGATTTATTTTAAGGAAATTCATGAAATATTGCAGCAAATGAACATTTTTTTCATGATTTATTGTTTATTGTAAAGTCCTTAAGAGATTATAACTGAAAAACTCCACAGTTAAACCCTCTGAAAAAAATTTGACCCACTTGAAGAAGCCATTAAATTTCAATTTGACGTTAAATATTGGGCATAGTAAGTCCCTTCGGAAACCCTCTAAATCTTAGGTATCAATATTTCAAGCCTTACTTATCCTAATACACATGAATACAAAGGATATAGGACCCTTAGTTAAAAGAATTACCCATCTGTTATGAATTTATACCCTTTTGAGTATAACAATAAATTTTCATTTGACGACAAATATATGGTATTCTAAATCCCTCCTGACCCCCACTAAACCTTTAAGTATTAATAGTTCTACCTATTTTATCCTAATACACATCCTAATACACATTGAAACAAAGGATTTAGCAGCATCAGTTCAAAGAAAAAGCCCTACAGTATGAATTTATACCCCCCTAAGAAACCCAAAAATTTCAATTTGACGTTAAATATAATGAATACTAAATCCCTCCTGACCCCCACTAAATCTTTTAGTATTAATATTTCTACCCTATTTTATCCTAATACACATCATAACAAAGGATAAAATACCATTAGTATAAAGAAATACCTCTGTATTATGAATTTATACCCCTCTGAGTATACCCATAAATTTTCATTTGGCCAGAAATATATGGTATACTAAATCCCTCCTGACCCCCACTTAACCTTTAAGTATTAATAGTTCTACCCTATTTTATTCAAATACATATTAAAACAAAGGATTTAGCAGCATTAGTTAAAGAAACACCTCTGTATTATGAATTTATAACTCCCTAAGAATACCCAAAAATTTCAATTTGACGTTAAATATAATGAATATTAAATCCCTCCTGACCCCCACTAAATCTTTTAGTATTAAAATTTCTACCACATTTTACCTTAATACACATCAAATTAAAGGATAAAATACCTTTAGCTTAAAGAAATACCCTTGTATTATGAATTTATACCCTCCTGAGTATAACAAAAAATTTTCATTTGACGACAAATATATGGTATTCTTAATCCCTCCTGACCCCCACTAAACCTTTAAGTATTAATATTTCTACCATATTTTATCCTAATAAACATTAATACAAAGGATTTAGCAGCATCAGTTCAAAGGAAAAGCCCTGCATTATGAATTTATACCCCCCTAAGAAAACCCAAAAATTTAATTTTGACGTTAAATATAATGAATACTAAATCCCTCCTGACCCCCACTAAATCTTTTAGAATAAAAATTTCTGCCCTATTTTATCCTAGTACACATCAAAACAAAAGATTTAACACCATTAGTATAAAGAAAAACCCCTTTATTATGAATTTTTACCCCCCAGAGAATGCCCAAAAATTTCCATTGAACGTTAAATATTTTATCTTTTTATATCTTTTATACCATTAGTATAAAGAAATACCTCTGTATTATGAATTTATACCCCTCTGAGTATACCCATAAATTTTCATTTGGCCAGAAATATATGGTATACTAAATCCCTCCTGACCCCCACTTAACCTTTAAGTATTAATAGTTCTACCCTATTTTATTCAAATACATATTAAAACAAAGGATTTAGCAGCATTAGTTAAAGAAACACCTCTGTATTATGAATTTATAACTCCCTAAGAATACCCAAAAATTTCAATTTGACGTTAAATATAATGAATATTAAATCCCTCCTGACCCCCACTAAATCTTTTAGTATTAAAATTTCTACCACATTTTACCTTAATACACATCAAATTAAAGGATAAAATACCTTTAGCTTAAAGAAATACCCTTGTATTATGAATTTATACCCTCCTGAGTATAACAAAAAATTTTCATTTGACGACAAATATATGGTATTCTTAATCCCTCCTGACCCCCACTAAACCTTTAAGTATTAATATTTCTACCATATTTTATCCTAATAAACATTAATACAAAGGATTTAGCAGCATCAGTTCAAAGGAAAAGCCCTGCATTATGAATTTATACCCCCCTAAGAAAACCCAAAAATTTAATTTTGACGTTAAATATAATGAATACTAAATCCCTCCTGACCCCCACTAAATCTTTTAGAATAAAAATTTCTGCCCTATTTTATCCTAGTACACATCAAAACAAAAGATTTAACACCATTAGTATAAAGAAAAACCCCTTTATTATGAATTTTTACCCCCCAGAGAATGCCCAAAAATTTCCATTGAACGTTAAATATTTTATCTTTTTATATCTTTTATACCATTAGTATAAAGAAATACCTCTGGATTTTTCCTTAAAATAATGCTGATTATGTCTTTGTATTATTATAATAAAGGAGAAATGAGGGTGTAAGTATTAATCCTTAAAGTTTTAGGGGGTCTTCTAAGCGTTTAATTATACCCATGTTTTAACGTTATAATGAAGAATATGGGTTCGTTCATGGGGGTGTCATTTATGAGTAAAGAGATTTTTTCATAAACTAATGCTGTTTAATTCTTGGTATTTATATAATAAAGGAGAAATAAGGGTGTAAGTATTAATACTAAAAGATTTAGGGAGTTTCCTAAATGATTTACTATACTGATTTTTTAACGATAAACAGAAAATAATGGGCTGTCTCACGGGGGTGTAATTTCTTAATTTAATGATTTTTCCTTAAAATAATGCTGATTATGTCTTTGTATTTTTGTAATAAAGGAGAAATGAGGATGTAAATATTTATCCTAAAAGTTTAAGGGGGTCTACTAAGTGTTTAACTATACCCATTTTTAACGTTATAATGAAGAATATGGGTTCCTTCATGGGGGTGTCTTTTATCAATAAAAAGATTTTTCCTTAAACGAATGCTGTTTAATTCTTGGTATTTATATAATAAAGGAGAAATAAGGGTGTAAGTATTAATACCAAAAGATTTAGGGAGTTTTCTAAATGATTTACTATACTGATTTTTTAACGATAAACAGAAAATTATGGGTTGTCTCAGGGGGGTGTAATTTCTTAATTAAATGATTTTTCCTTAAAATAATGCTGATTATGTCTTTGTATTATTGTAATAAAGGAGAAATGAGGATGTAAATATTAATTTTAAAAGTTTAAGGGGGTCTACTAAGCGTTTAACTATACCCATTTTTTAACGTTAAAATGAAGAATATGGGTTCGTTCATGGGGGTGTCTTTTATGAATAAAAAGATTTTTCCTTAAACTAATGCTGTTCAATTCTTGGTATTTATATAATAAAGGATGAGTAAGGGTGTAAGTATTAATACCAAAAGATTTAGGGAGTTTCCTAAATCATTTACTATACTGATTTTTTAACGATAAACAGAAAGTTATGGGTTGTCTCAGGTGGGTGTAATTTCTTAATTAAATGATTTTTCCTTAAAATAATGCTGATTATGTCTTTGTATTATTGTAATAAAGGAGAAATGAGGGTGTAAGTATTAATCCTTAAAGTTTTAGGGGGTCTTCTAAGCGTTTAATTATACCATGTTTTAACGTTATAATGAAGAATATGGGTTCCTTCATGGGGGTGTCATTTATGAATTAAGATATTTTTTCATAAACTATTGCTGTTTAATTCTTGGTATTTATATAATAAAGGAGAAATAAGGGTGTAAGTATTAATACCAAAAGATTTAGGGAGTTTCCTAAATCATTTACTATACTGATTTTTTAACGATAAACAGAAAGTTATGGGTTGTCTCAGGTGGGTGTAATTTCTTAATTAAAGAATTTTTCCTTAAAATAATGTTGATTATTTCTTTGTATTAATGTATTTAAGGAGAAATACGGTTGTAAGTTATAATCCCAAAAGTTTTAGGGGTCCACTAAGCGTTTAACTATATCCATTATCGAATGTTAAAATGAAGAATATGGGTTCCTTTCTGGGGATGTAATTTCTTAATAAAAAAAATTTTCATTTAACTGATGCTGTTTATTTCTTTGTATTCATGTTACTAAGGATATATAAGGGCGTAAGTATTCATACCAAAAGATTAAGGGAGTTTACTAACTGATTTACTATACTGATTTTCTTAACGATAAACAGAAAATTATGAGTTTTCTCAGGGGGTGTAATTTCTCAATAAAAGGATTTTTCCTGAAACTATTGCTGATTTTTTCTTTGTATTAATGTATTACAGGAGAAATAGGGGTGTTATTATTAATCCCAAAAGTTTTACGGGGCTTTCAGAGCATTTAACTAAATCCCCTTTTCAGTACTATCAGTACTTTGATTTGTAAAACTCTCACACACTTTTCTGTATATTCGTCCGTCATTGAATGAAGTTTACAACATAACTCTGAATAGTATATTTCATCGATAACATTTAAAAGATTATAAAAGAAACTATTATAACAGTTTAAGGTGTGTAACTACATTTAGTTTAAACGCTTGACACCCAACATGTATTGTACACAATGTACTTGTAACTTTCGTCAATTATATCTTGTAAATAAACAACTACGGCATCAACAGTTGACAAAACAATAAAGTACAGTGTAAAGAACAATTATTTACACTTAATCATGCAAACCTACCTTGCATTACTCTGATTTAATCCAAAAACACAAGTATAATCCATGTCACCTTGAAATGATGTTGTCACAAAAGTTTTTTTTCAATACCGAGCCCGATCGAAATCTCGAACCCGATTATTTCCGGTATATGTTTTGGGCCTTTTTCTCTTTTGTAATTGGTGTAGAATAACACTGTAATAGAATAAGAAATATTTGATTTATTTCCAGTAACTCTTGTTGCCATAATCACAAGAATTTATGGTCCCTACAAAAAAAGTGTTACTTGTAACTTAATCCAATATTTTGGTCCTCTAAACCCTAGAGATTTATTTTAAGGAAATTCATGAAATATTGCAGCAAATGAACATTTTTTTCATGATTTATTGTTTATTGTAAAGTCCTTAAGAGATTATAACTGAAAAACTCCACAGTTAAACCCTCTGAAAAAAATTTGACCCACTTGAAGAAGCCATTAAATTTCAATTTGACGTTAAATATTGGGCATAGTAAGTCCCTTCGGAAACCCTCTAAATCTTAGGTATCAATATTTCAAGCCTTACTTATCCTAATACACATGAATACAAAGGATATAGGACCCTTAGTTAAAAGAATTACCCATCTGTTATGAATTTATACCCTTTTGAGTATAACAATAAATTTTCATTTGACGACAAATATATGGTATTCTAAATCCCTCCTGACCCCCACTAAACCTTTAAGTATTAATAGTTCTACCTATTTTATCCTAATACACATCCTAATACACATTGAAACAAAGGATTTAGCAGCATCAGTTCAAAGAAAAAGCCCTACAGTATGAATTTATACCCCCCTAAGAAACCCAAAAATTTCAATTTGACGTTAAATATAATGAATACTAAATCCCTCCTGACCCCCACTAAATCTTTTAGTATTAATATTTCTACCCTATTTTATCCTAATACACATCATAACAAAGGATAAAATACCATTAGTATAAAGAAATACCTCTGTATTATGAATTTATACCCCTCTGAGTATACCCATAAATTTTCATTTGGCCAGAAATATATGGTATACTAAATCCCTCCTGACCCCCACTTAACCTTTAAGTATTAATAGTTCTACCCTATTTTATTCAAATACATATTAAAACAAAGGATTTAGCAGCATTAGTTAAAGAAACACCTCTGTATTATGAATTTATAACTCCCTAAGAATACCCAAAAATTTCAATTTGACGTTAAATATAATGAATATTAAATCCCTCCTGACCCCCACTAAATCTTTTAGTATTAAAATTTCTACCACATTTTACCTTAATACACATCAAATTAAAGGATAAAATACCTTTAGCTTAAAGAAATACCCTTGTATTATGAATTTATACCCTCCTGAGTATAACAAAAAATTTTCATTTGACGACAAATATATGGTATTCTTAATCCCTCCTGACCCCCACTAAACCTTTAAGTATTAATATTTCTACCATATTTTATCCTAATAAACATTAATACAAAGGATTTAGCAGCATCAGTTCAAAGGAAAAGCCCTGCATTATGAATTTATACCCCCCTAAGAAAACCCAAAAATTTAATTTTGACGTTAAATATAATGAATACTAAATCCCTCCTGACCCCCACTAAATCTTTTAGAATAAAAATTTCTGCCCTATTTTATCCTAGTACACATCAAAACAAAAGATTTAACACCATTAGTATAAAGAAAAACCCCTTTATTATGAATTTTTACCCCCCAGAGAATGCCCAAAAATTTCCATTGAACGTTAAATATTTTATCTTTTTATATCTTTTATACCATTAGTATAAAGAAATACCTCTGGATTTTTCCTTAAAATAATGCTGATTATGTCTTTGTATTATTATAATAAAGGAGAAATGAGGGTGTAAGTATTAATCCTTAAAGTTTTAGGGGGTCTTCTAAGCGTTTAATTATACCCATGTTTTAACGTTATAATGAAGAATATGGGTTCGTTCATGGGGGTGTCATTTATGAGTAAAGAGATTTTTTCATAAACTAATGCTGTTTAATTCTTGGTATTTATATAATAAAGGAGAAATAAGGGTGTAAGTATTAATACTAAAAGATTTAGGGAGTTTCCTAAATGATTTACTATACTGATTTTTTAACGATAAACAGAAAATAATGGGCTGTCTCACGGGGGTGTAATTTCTTAATTTAATGATTTTTCCTTAAAATAATGCTGATTATGTCTTTGTATTTTTGTAATAAAGGAGAAATGAGGATGTAAATATTTATCCTAAAAGTTTAAGGGGGTCTACTAAGTGTTTAACTATACCCATTTTTAACGTTATAATGAAGAATATGGGTTCCTTCATGGGGGTGTCTTTTATCAATAAAAAGATTTTTCCTTAAACGAATGCTGTTTAATTCTTGGTATTTATATAATAAAGGAGAAATAAGGGTGTAAGTATTAATACCAAAAGATTTAGGGAGTTTTCTAAATGATTTACTATACTGATTTTTTAACGATAAACAGAAAATTATGGGTTGTCTCAGGGGGGTGTAATTTCTTAATTAAATGATTTTTCCTTAAAATAATGCTGATTATGTCTTTGTATTATTGTAATAAAGGAGAAATGAGGATGTAAATATTAATTTTAAAAGTTTAAGGGGGTCTACTAAGCGTTTAACTATACCCATTTTTTAACGTTAAAATGAAGAATATGGGTTCGTTCATGGGGGTGTCTTTTATGAATAAAAAGATTTTTCCTTAAACTAATGCTGTTCAATTCTTGGTATTTATATAATAAAGGATGAGTAAGGGTGTAAGTATTAATACCAAAAGATTTAGGGAGTTTCCTAAATCATTTACTATACTGATTTTTTAACGATAAACAGAAAGTTATGGGTTGTCTCAGGTGGGTGTAATTTCTTAATTAAATGATTTTTCCTTAAAATAATGCTGATTATGTCTTTGTATTATTGTAATAAAGGAGAAATGAGGGTGTAAGTATTAATCCTTAAAGTTTTAGGGGGTCTTCTAAGCGTTTAATTATACCATGTTTTAACGTTATAATGAAGAATATGGGTTCCTTCATGGGGGTGTCATTTATGAATTAAGATATTTTTTCATAAACTATTGCTGTTTAATTCTTGGTATTTATATAATAAAGGAGAAATAAGGGTGTAAGTATTAATACCAAAAGATTTAGGGAGTTTCCTAAATCATTTACTATACTGATTTTTTAACGATAAACAGAAAGTTATGGGTTGTCTCAGGTGGGTGTAATTTCTTAATTAAAGAATTTTTCCTTAAAATAATGTTGATTATTTCTTTGTATTAATGTATTTAAGGAGAAATACGGTTGTAAGTTATAATCCCAAAAGTTTTAGGGGTCCACTAAGCGTTTAACTATATCCATTATCGAATGTTAAAATGAAGAATATGGGTTCCTTTCTGGGGATGTAATTTCTTAATAAAAAAAATTTTCATTTAACTGATGCTGTTTATTTCTTTGTATTCATGTTACTAAGGATATATAAGGGCGTAAGTATTCATACCAAAAGATTAAGGGAGTTTACTAACTGATTTACTATACTGATTTTCTTAACGATAAACAGAAAATTATGAGTTTTCTCAGGGGGTGTAATTTCTCAATAAAAGGATTTTTCCTGAAACTATTGCTGATTTTTTCTTTGTATTAATGTATTACAGGAGAAATAGGGGTGTTATTATTAATCCCAAAAGTTTTACGGGGCTTTCAGAGCATTTAACTAAATCCCCTTTTCAGTACTATCAGTACTTTGATTTGTAAAACTCTCACACACTTTTCTGTATATTCGTCCGTCATTGAATGAAGTTTACAACATAACTCTGAATAGTATATTTCATCGATAACATTTAAAAGATTATAAAAGAAACTATTATAACAGTTTAAGGTGTGTAACTACATTTAGTTTAAACGCTTGACACCCAACATGTATTGTACACAATGTACTTGTAACTTTCGTCAATTATATCTTGTAAATAAACAACTACGGCATCAACAGTTGACAAAACAATAAAGTACAGTGTAAAGAACAATTATTTACACTTAATCATGCAAACCTACCTTGCATTACTCTGATTTAATCCAAAAACACAAGTATAATCCATGTCACCTTGAAATGATGTTGTCACAAAAGTTTTTTTTCAATACCGAGCCCGATCGAAATCTCGAACCCGATTATTTCCGGTATATGTTTTGGGCCTTTTTCTCTTTTGTAATTGGTGTAGAATAACACTGTAATAGAATAAGAAATATTTGATTTATTTCCAGTAACTCTTGTTGCCATAATCACAAGAATTTATGGTCCCTACAAAAAAAGTGTTACTTGTAACTTAATCCAATATTTTGGTCCTCTAAACCCTAGAGATTTATTTTAAGGAAATTCATGAAATATTGCAGCAAATGAACATTTTTTTCATGATTTATTGTTTATTGTAAAGTCCTTAAGAGATTATAACTGAAAAACTCCACAGTTAAACCCTCTGAAAAAAATTTGACCCACTTGAAGAAGCCATTAAATTTCAATTTGACGTTAAATATTGGGCATAGTAAGTCCCTTCGGAAACCCTCTAAATCTTAGGTATCAATATTTCAAGCCTTACTTATCATAATACACATGAATACAAAGGATATAGGACCCTTAGTTAAAAGAATTACCCATCTGTTATGAATTTATACCCTTTTGAGTATAACAATAAATTTTCATTTGACGACAAATATATGGTATTCTAAATCCCTCCTGACCCCCACTAAACCTTTAAGTATTGAAATTTCTACCCTATTTTATCCTAATACACATCAAAACAAAGGATAAAATACCATTAGTATAAAGAAATACCCCTGTATTATAAATTTATAACCCTGTGAGAATACCCAAAAATTTCCATTTGACGTTAAATATAATGAATACTAAATTCCTCCTGACCCCCACTGAACCTTTTAGTATTAAAATGTCTGCCCTATTTTATCCTAGTACACATTAAAACAAAAGATTTAACACCATTAGTATAAAGAAATACCCCTGTTTTATGAATTTATACCCCCCAGAGAATGCCCAAAAATTTCCATTGAACAATAAATATTTGGTATACTAAATTCCTCCTGACCCCCACTGAACCTTTAAGTATTAATATTTCTACCCTATTTTAGTCTAATACACAGCAAAACAAAGGATAAAATACCATTATCTTAAAGAAATACCCCTGTATTATGAATTTATACCCCCCAGAAAATGCCCAAAAATTCCATTTTAACGTTAAATATAATGAATACTAAATCCCTCCTGACCCCCACTAAATCTTTTAGTATTAAAATTTCTGCCCTATTTTATCCTAGTACACATTAAAACAAAAGATTTAACACCATTAGTTTAAAGAAATACCTCTGTATTATGAATTTATACCCCCCAGAGAATGCCCAAATATTTCCATTGAACGTTAAATATTTGGTATACTAAATCCCTCCTGACCCCCACTAAACCATTAAGTATTAATATTTCTACCCTATTTTATCCTAATACACATCAAAACAAAGGATAAAGTACCATTAGCTTAAAGAAATAACCCTGTATTATGAATTTATAGCCCCCTGAGTATACCTAAAAATTCCATTTTGACGTTAAATATAATGAATACTAAATTCCTCCTGACCCCCACTAAATCTTTTAGTATTAAAATTTCTGCCCTATTTTATCCTAGTACACATTAAAACAAGAGATTTAACACCATTAGTATAAAGAAATACCCCTGTATTATGAATTTTTACCCCCCAGAGAATGCCCAAAAATTTCCATTGAACGTTAAATATTTGGTATACTAAATTACTCCTGACCCCCACTGAACCTTTGAGTATTAATATTTCTACCCTATTTTAGTCTAATACACATCAAAACAAAGGATAAAATACCATTAGCTTAAAGAAATACCCCTGTATTATGAATTTATACCCCTGTGAGAATACCCAAAAATTTCCATTTGACGTTAAATATAATGAATACTAAATCCCTCCTGACCACCACTAAACCTATAAGTATTAATATTTCTACCCTATTTTATCATAATACACATTAAAACAAAGGATTTAGCAGCATTAGTTCAAAGAAAAAGCCCTGCATTATGAATTTTTACCACCCTTAGAATACCCAAAAATTTCATTTTGACGTTAAATATAATGAATACTAAATCCCTCCTGACCCCCACTAAATCTTTTAGAATTAAAAATACTGCCCTATTTTATCCTAGTACACATCAAAACAAAAGATTTAACACCATTAGTATAAAGAAAAACCCCTGTATTATGAATTTTTACCCCCCAGAGAATGCCCAAAAATTTCCATTGAACGTTAAATATTTGGTATACTAAGTCCCTCCTGACCCCCACTAAACCTTTAAGTATTGATATTTCTACCCTATTTTATCCTAATACACATCAAAACAAAGGATAAAATACCATTAGTATAAAGAAATAACCCTGTATTATGAATTTATAACCCTGTGAGAATACCCAAAAATTTCCATTTGACGTTAAATATAATGAATACTAAATTCCTCCTGACCCCCACTGAACCTTTTAGTATTAAAATGTCTGCCCTATTTTATCCTAGTACACATTAAAACAAAAGATTTAACACCATTAGTATAAAGAAATACCCCTGTTTTATGAATTTATACCCCCCAGAGAATGCCCAAAAATTTCCATTGAACGTTAAATATTTGGTATACTAAATCCCTCCTGACCCGCACTAAACCATTAAGTATTAATATTTCTACCCTATTTTAGTCTAATACACAGCAAAACAAAGGATAAAATACCACTAGCTTAAAGAAATACCCCTGTATTATGAATTTATACCCCCCAGAAAATGCCCAAAAATTCCATTTTAACGTTAAATATAATGAATACTAAATCCCTCCTGACCCCCACTAAATCTTTTAGTATTAAAATTTCTGCCCTATGTTATCCTAGTACACATTAAAACAAAAGATTTAACACCATTAGTTTAAAGAAATACCTCTGTATTATGAATTTATACCCCCCAGAGAATGCCCAAATATTTCCATTGAACGTTAAATATTTGGTATACTAAATCCCTCCTAACCCCCACTAAACCATTAAGTATTAATATTTCTACCCTTATTTATCCTAATATACATTAAAACAAAGAGATTAAGACCCTAAGATAACAGGAGTACCCTTGTTTTATCAATTTATACCCCCCTGAGTATACCCATAAATTTCAATTTGATGTTAAATATATGTGATATTAAATCACTTCGGAAACCCTCTAAACCTCTAAGTATCAATATGTCTACCCTTAATTATCCTAATACATATTAAAATCAAGGAGATATCACCACTAGTTTAAAGGAATACCATTGTATTATGAATTTATAACCCCCTAAGTAAACCCATAATTTTGAATTTCCCGCTAATTATATGGTATACTAAATCCCTTCGGACCACCTCTTAATCTATAAGCATTAA
The DNA here is from genome assembly GCA_020458035.1 of Magallana ariakensis. Classification (NCBI taxonomy): domain Eukaryota; kingdom Metazoa; phylum Mollusca; class Bivalvia; order Ostreida; family Ostreidae; genus Magallana; species Magallana ariakensis. The sequence goes on along the minus strand of CM035815.1, from coordinate 14,010 downwards.
TATTTCTACTCTTATTTATCCTAATTTACATTAAAACAAAGAGATTAGGACCCTAAGATAACAGGAGTACCCTTGTTTTATCAATTTATACCCCCCCGAGTATACCCTTAAATTTCAATTTGACGTTAAATATATGTGATATTAAATCACTTCGGAAACCCTCTAAACATCTAAGTATCAATATTTCTACCCTCAATTATCCTAATACATATTAAAAGCAAGGAGATATCACCACTAGTTTAAAGGAATACCCTTGTATTATGAATTTATACCTGAAAAAGTAAACCCATAATTTTGAATTTCCCGCTAATTATATGGTATACTAAATCCCTTCGGACCACCTCTTAATCTATAAGTATCAATATTTCTACTCTTAATTATCCTAATACATATTAAAAGGAAGGAGATATCACCACTAGTTTAAAGGAATACCCCTGCAATATGAATTTATACCTGAAAAAGTAAACCCATAATTTTGAATTTCCCGCTAATTATATGGTATACTAAATCCCTTCGGACCACCACTTAATCTATAAGCATTAATATTTCTACCCTGATTTATCCTAATATACATTAAAACAAAGAGATTAGGACCCTTAGATAACAGGAGTACCTTTGTATTATCAATTTATACCCCCCTGAGTATACCTATATATTTTAATTTGACGTTAAATATATGTGATACTAAATCCCTTCTGACACCCTCTAGATTTCAAAGTATCAATATTTCTACCCTTAATTATCCTAATACATATTAAAAGCAAGGATATATCACCACTAGTTTAAAGGAATACCCTTGTATTATGAATTTATACCTGAAAAAGTAAACCCATAATTTTGAATTTCCTACTAATTATATGGTATACTAAATCCCTTCGGACCATCTCTTAACCTATAAGCATTAAAAATTCAACCTTTATTTATCCTAATATACATTAAAACAAAGAGATTAGGACCCTTAGATAACAGAAGTACCCTTGTATTATCAATTTATATCCCTCTGAGTATACCCATAAATTTCAATTTGACGTTAAATATATGGCATATTAAATCCCTTCGGACACCCTCTAAATCTCTAAGTATTAATATTTCCAACCTAATTATCCTTAAACATATAAAAACAAAAGATATATTACCTTTAGTTAAAAGGAATACCCCTGTATTATGAATCTATACCCCCCTAAGTAAACCTATAATTTTGAATTTCCCGCTAATTATATGTTATACTAAACCCCTTCAGACCACCTCTTAATCTATAAGCATGAATATTTCTACCCTCATTTATCCTAAAATACATAAAATCAAAGATGTTAGAACTCTTAGATAACAGTAGTACCCATACATTATGAATTTATACCCTCTGGAACATACCCATAAATTTCAATTTGACGTTAAATATCTGGCATACTAAATCCCTTCGGACACCCTCTAAATCTCTAAGTATCAATATTTCTACCCTTTATTATCCTAATACATATAAAAACAAAGGAGATATCAACACTAGTTAAAAGGAATACCCCTGTATTATGAATCTATACCCCCCTAAGTAAACCCATAATTTTGAATTTCCCGCTAATTATATGGTATACTAAATCCCTTCGGACCACCTCTTAATCTATAAGCATCAATATTTCTACCCTTATTTATCCTAATATACATTAAAACAAAGAGATTAGGACCATTAGAGAGAAGAAGTACCCCTGTATTATGAATTTATACTCCCTGGAACATACCCATAAATTTCAATTTGACGTTAAATATATGGCATATTAAATACTTTCGGACACCCTCTTAATCTCTAAGAATTAATATTTCTACCCTTAATTATCCTAATATACAATAATACAAAGAGAATAGAACCCTTAAATAAAAGGATTATTCCTCTATTATGAATTTTTACCCCCCTGAGAAAACCCATAATTTACAATTTTCTGGTAATTTTATGGTATACTAAATCCCTTCGGACACCCTCTAAATCTCTAAGTATGCATATTTCAATCTTAATTTATCCTAATACACATCAAAACAAAGGAATTATGAGCCTTAGATGAAGGGATTATCCCTCTATTATGAATCTATACCCCCCTGAGTATACCCATAAATTTCAATTTGACGTTAAATATATGTGATACTAAATCCCTTCCAACACACTCTAGATTTCAAAGTATCAATATTTCTACTCTAAATTACCCTAATACATATTAATACCAAGGAGATATCACCAATAGTTAAAAGGATTACCCCTGTATTATGAATTTATACCCCCCTAAGTAAACCCATAATTTTGAATTTCCCGCTAATTATATGGTATACTAAATCCCTTCGGACACCCTCTAAATCTCTAAGTATGCATATTTCAATCTTAATTTATCCTAATACACATCAAAACAAAGGAATTATGAGCCTTAGATGAAAGGATTATCCCTGTATTATGAATCTATACCCCCTTGAGTATACCCATAAATTTGAATTTGACATTAAATATATAGTATACTATATCCCTTCGGACACCCTCTAAGTCTTTTTCTTTCTGTATTTCTACCCCAATTTGTACTAATATACATAAAGCGAAGGAAATATTCACATTAGTTTAAAGTATTACCCCTTATTTAAGAATTTGGAGCCCCTTTAGTGTTACCATAATGTTATAGTTAACGTTAAAGTTATGGTAGCAACATCTTCGAAGTTGTCGATTATCATCATTATCCTTACATTAATTCAAGTATTTCGACATTCGATCAATGCGATAACCCTTAAAAGTTAACGGTATTAACTTAATTTTAACGATTTTGATCCGCTCAAAAATTTTACCCTATGAATGTTGATGAGTTAAAAAAGTGACCAAAACAGTGTCGCGATACTCCGAAGTTATCAATTATTATGAATATCTTTACGTTATTTCAAGTTTTTCGACATCAGGTGAATGCGATTATCCCCAATAGTTAACGATATAATCTTGATTTTAATGATTTATACCCGTTCAACAATTTTCACTTTCGCCCACTTTCCAGAAGATTAAGTTACGAGGCACAGGACCAAACCCCGTGGTTAGAGATCTCAGCCGCTATGGGGAATATTGGGTATTTTGACACGGAATCAGGTCGAGCGACATAAAATAAGGTGGATTATGTAAAAAAGTTCCCGATATAATCATTTTATAGAACTATTTTGATGCTTTTTGGATTTCCATTTGGACTTAGGATTTTCGGCGAAAATGCAAATTACAAGAGAGCACAGGGTAAACCGTACAAAATAGGATCCTTCTTTGCATATATCTGAGATATATCCACCGAAACATGATAATTTCTCCCCATGAGTTCAGAATATAGGAATAAATAAAAAAATAAGAGCCGAAAAGGGATGTTTTTAGTGGAAAAATAGAGATTTTAGGGGGTCTCAAGGTCATTAACATAAGATAGGTTAAATGTTTGCATATATTTAAGATACATGTGATAAAACATAATGATTAATGCAAAAAAGTCTGCTAAACCTGCATAAATAAAAGAATTAGAGCCAAAAAAGGACAAATTGACCATTGAGTTACCAAAAATGTGCCAGATTGTAAGTCCCAAAAGTCATTAATTAGAGGTCCCAGGTGAGTTAAAAGTGACTAAGGTCAATGAGTATTGTCCAAAGTATCATTAGTAACCAATTGCTTTCCAATTACAGCATTAGAAATGCTAACCCCAGCATTGGACCATTTACTATATAACATGATACAAAAAATTAAGTTACAAAGCACACTTTTTAGGAGTGGTCCTGTGACGTTATTTCCGGTGATATCTGTACCAAGTCTAGCTAAAGTATGCAATTCATTAAAATCTTACTAATTATACCTTAGAATAATTTTTAGAAGCAAAAAATGAGCTAACCACAGGTGTTTGAAAAGTGTGCTTTTGTAACTTAATCCCAAAAATCGAAAATTTTGAAAAATGCGATATTTTCCCCAAAAAACCGATTTTTGAGCAGGAATAAAAGCATAACAGTGTTCCTTATCTAAATTCCAATCTTTCCACCAAGTTTGAATGCTCTACGACGATAAATAAGAAAAGTGTTGAGGAAGACTGAATTTTTTGCACCATAGTGAAGATGATCTGGAGATTTGTATACCCCACCAGACCTAAATTTTTTCCTGAATTTTGACAGCTTTTTTACTTTTAGGGGGTTAGGTGGGGGTTAGAATCCATCTGAAAAAACAGAGAGCTAACCCCAATTGGCCACCCAGAACGTTTCTAACCCCCTGTAAATAAAGGACCAAAATGCAAAGTGTGCTTTGTAACTAAAAAAATTTTCGAGTTCCAATTTTTTTGACTTCCAATAGGGGGTTAGAGGACATTTTCGTTTTAGATTGTAGTTTTGACCTAAAATAACAATCTAAAACAAACAGGTCCTCTAACCCCGGGGTTTTAAGCACTAACCCTAGCCTTTGAAAGTTTAAGTTACAAAAAGTGTACCGGCGACGCTAATTAGGGTTAGGGTTAGGGTTAGGGTTAGGGTTAGGGTTAGGGTTAGGGTTAGGGTTAGGGTTAGGGTTAGGGTTAGGGTTAGGGTTAGGGTTAGGGTTAGGGTTAGGGTTAGGGTTAGGGTTAGGGTTAGGGTTAGGGTTAGGGTTAGGGTTAGGGTTAGGGTTAGGGTTAGGGTTAGGGGCGTGGGTCAAAAATCACACTTTTTGTAACTTAAAAGCACACTTTTTGTAACTTAAGCCAAAAAAGTGTGCTTTGTAACTTATGAATGTGTGCTTTTGTAACTTAAGAGTGTGCTTTGTAACTTCAGATATGTGCTTTGTAACTTGGAGTTTCGGGGTTTGCCGATTTTGGCATTTTTCATTTTGGGACGTTAGCGAATCTATAAATATCATCAAAAATGGTTTCTAACCCTCTGGGTCCCGTCGCAATATCTTCGATAGTCTCTGAGATAGCTAACCCCGGTAGCGACACTTTTGTAACTTAAGGACCATCATTGATCAGATATCCAGAGTCGGGGGGTGAAATTGTTGAACGCTTATAAATCGTTAAAATAAACATTATATTGTTAACTAATGAGGTTTATCGCATTGTCTGGACATCGAAATACTTCAATTTACATAAACGTATTCATGTTGCAGTCTATTTTTGGAGATTTTCTGACCCGAACTAGTCACTTGATGTATTTTATTATTTGATAGGGTGAATTTTTTGAACGAGTCGAAATCGACAAAAACTCGATTAAATTGTTACTCGATTAGTATTGTCGCATTGCCCTGTCATGGAAATACTTGAATTAATGTCAAGATAGTCGTTTTTCTCTATTTTTTTGGAGATGTTTGAACCTGATTGTTATGTATTATCTATGCAGCTCTGACTATGCGGGGCCTCTAGGCTATCTGCCCACTTTGCACCAGCTTTCTCTTCCATTATGCCTAGGGAGGGAATTGAACCCTCGTACATAGTCATAGAACTGCATACTACCTACAAACAAACAAGATTTATCTCTGTCTCTCTCTTTCTCTCTCTGAATTAGATTACATAATCACCAATACAGCTGATATGGTGTATTCGAGCACATTTCCTGTTATCAACCAGGAAAAGGAGTGGGTTCAATTCCCACTGTCAACAAAAAATGGTGATACATGCACAATCTTATAAGTATCTTTTGTCAAGCACAACACTTCTTCTTATAGCTATTTGTGACATTTTCTCTAAGAAACACTTTGAATGTTTTAGAAGCAATTTGTCCTATCATTATGGATACAGTTCTGACTATGTGGGGCCACTAGGCTATCTGCCCGCTTTGCACCAGCTTGTTCCATATGCCTAGGGAGGGAATCGAACCCTCGTACATAGTCATTGAACTGTACCATTTACAAACAAAGATCTCTCTCTCTCTTTCTCTCTCTCTGAATTAGATTTTGTAATCATCAATAAAGCTGATATGGTGTATTCGAGCACATTTCCTGTTATCAACCAGGAAAAGGAGTGGGTTCAATTCCCACTGTCAACAAAAAATGGTGATACATGCACAATCTTATAAGTAACTTTTGTCAAGCACAACACTTCTTCTTATAGCTATTTGTGTCATTTTCTCTAAGAAACACTTTGAATGTTTTAGAAGCAATTTGTCCTATCATTATGGATACAGTTCTGACTATGTGGGGCCACTAGGCTATCTGCCCGCTTTGCACCAGCTTGTTCCATATGCCTAGGGAGGGAATCGAACCCTCGTACATAGTCATTGAACTGTACCATTTACAAACAAAGATCTCTCTCTCTCTTTCTCTCTCTCTGAATTAGATTTTGTAATCATCAATAAAGCTGATATGATGTATTTGAGCACATTTTATGTTATCAACCAGGAAAAGGAGTGGGTTTAATTCCTACTATCAACAGAAAAAAAGAATACATGTACAATCTAAACTTTTATCAAGCACAACACTTCTTATATTTGTGACATTTTCTCTAAGAAGCACTTTAAATGTTTTTGAATCAATTTATTCTATCATGATTATAATTACAGCTCTGACTATGCGGGGCCACTAGGCTATCTGCCCGCTTTGCACCAGCTTTCTGTTCCATAATGCCTAGGGAGGGAATCGAACCCTCGTGCATAGTCATGGAACTGTATTACTTAAAAACAAAAAATAAACGGTTTAAAGGTTATTTAGCTGATAATCCTTCAGCATATGGAGAAGACCATCTCAGTAGTGTACATGAAGGGGTGGATACTGAACTTATAACTAAATGCATTAAATTTCATCCTGTTTCTACTTTCAGGTAACTGTACTCAAGATATAAATCAAGATAAAAGTGAGGATTAAAAGATAAAAATACCAAAGCAAAGTGATTAAGAATATAGATTTTTAAATGATAAATTCATAACAATGGCTTTCCTACAGGGGGTGTAAGTTCAAAATAATACGATCATCCTCTAAACTAATGGTCATTACTTCTTTGTATCAATGTAACTTAGGATAAATTAGGATATAAATACTGATTTATTAAGATTAAGGGGGTTTACTTAGTGGTTAACGATACTGATTTTTCAATGATAAAATGAAAATTATGGGTTTTCTGATGGGGGTTTGATTTCGAAATAAAGGGATTTTTCCTAAAGGTAAAGGTGTTTATTTCTTTGATGAGATATAGGATAAATTAGGGAACAAATATTGATCCCAAAAGATTTAGGGAGTTTCTTAAGTGATTAACTATACCGATTTTCAACAATAAATTGAAAATTATGGATTGTCTCGGGGGTATAATTTCTTAATGAAAGAATTTTTCCAGAAACTAATGCTGATTATTTCTTTGTATTTATGTAGTCAAGGAGAAATAAGGGTGGAAGTCTTAATCCCAAAAGTTTTTGGGGGTCTACTAAGCGTTTAACTATATTCATTTCTTAATGTTAAAATGAAGAATATGGGTTCCTTCATGGGGATGTAATTTCTTAATTAAATGATTTTTCATTTAACTAATGCTGTTTAAATCTTGGTACTATAGTAATAAAGGATAAATGATGGTTTAGGTAACAATTCTGAAACATTATGGGGTCTCTTAAGCGTTTAAGTATACCCATTTGTTAATGCCTAAAAAAAGAAAAATTGGTTCTTTCTTGGAGTTGTTATTTCATAATAAAATGATTTTGCCTTCAACTATTGCTGTTTATTTCTTTGTATTCATGTAATGAAGAATAAATAAGGGTGTAAGTATTCATACCAAAAGATTTAGGGAGTTTCCTAAATGATTTACTACACTAATTTTTTAATGATAAAATGAAAATTATGGGTTTTCTCTGAAGGTGTTATTTCTCAATAAAAGGATTTTTACTGAAACTAAAGCTGATTATTTCTTTGTATTAATGCACTAAAGGGGAATTGAGGGTGAAAGTCATAATCTCAAAAGTTTTAAGAGGTCTACTAAGCGTGTAACTATATCCATTTTTTAACTTTAAAATGAAGAATATGGGTTCCTTCATGGGGATGTAATTTCTTTATAAAAAGATTTTCCACTTGACTAATGCTGTTTATTTCTTTGTATTCATGTAATTAAGGTTATATAAGGGCGTAAGTATTCATACCAAAAGATTTAGGGAGTCTCTTAAGCGTTTAATTATATCAGTTTGTTAACGTTAAAACGAAGAATATCGGCTCCTTCATGGGAGTGTAATTTCTAAATAAAAAGATTTTGCCTTAAATTAATGCAGTTTATTTCTTTGTATTCATGTAATTAAGGATATATAAGGGTGTTAGCATTCATACCAAAAGATTCAGGGAGTTTCCTTAATGATTTAATATACTGAATTTTAAACGATAAACAGAAAATTATGAGTTTTCTCAGGGGGTGTAATTTTTTTTATAAAACTTAAAGGATTTTGCCTAAAGCTAATGCTGATTATTTCTTTGTATTAATGCATTCAAGGATAAATTAGGGTGTAAGTATTCATTTTTAAACATTTATGGAGTCTATTAAGCATTTAAGTATATCCATTTGTTAACGTTAAAATGAATAATATGGGTTCCTTCATGGGGGTATTATTTCTTAATAAAATTATTTTGCCTAAAACTATTGCTATGACGTCATTTCTCTGTATTCATGTAATTAAGGATATAAAAGGGTGTTAGTATTCATACCAAAAGATTTAGGGAGTCTCTTAAGCGTTTAATTATATCAATTTGGTAACATTAAAATGAAGAATATGGGCTCCTTCATGGGAGTGTAATTTCTAAACAAAAACATTTTGCCTTAAATTAATGCTGTTTTTATTCTTTGTATTCATGTAATTAAGGATATATAAGGGCATAAGTATTCATACCAAATGATTTAGGGAGTTTCCTAACTAATTAACTGTACTGATTTTTTAACGATAAACAGAAAATTATGAGTTTTCTCAGGGGGTGTAATTTCTTTATAAAAGGATTTTTCCGGAAACTAATGCTGATTATTTCTTTGTATTAATGTATTAAAGGAGAAAAAGGGGTGTTATTATTGATCCCAAAAGTTTTAGGGGGCTTCCGGAGAATTTAACTATATCCCTATTTTAACATTAAAATGAAGAATATTGGCTTCTTCCTAGGGATGTAATTTCTTAATAGAAATATTTGTCCTTAAATTAACACCGATTATTTCTTTGTAGGAATGTATTAACAGATAAAAAAGGGTGCAAATATTGATCCGAAAAGATTTTGAGGATTTCCTAAGTGTTTTACTTTACTGATTTGTTCACGTTAAACCAAAAACATTCAGCTCCTTGATGGGGGTATAATTTCATAATAAAAGGAGTTTACTTGCACTTATGGAGATTATTTCTGTGTATTAATATCATTAAAGATAAATAAGGGTATAATCATTGATTACAAAAGACTTAACAACATTTTTTGTAAAACTCTCACATACACACTTTTCTGTATATTCTTTGTCATTGTATGAAGTTTACAACATTATTCTGAATAGTATATTTCATCGATAACACTTAAAAGAAACTATAATAACAGTTTAAGATGTGTAACTACATTTAGTTTAAACACTTGACACCCAACATGTATTGTAGACAATGTACTTATAACATTCGTCAATTATATGTTGTAAATAAAACAACTACGGGATCAACAGTTGACAAAACAATCAAGTACAGTATAAAGAACAATTATTTACACTTATTTTATGCAAACCTACCTTGCATTAGTCTGATTTAATCCAAAAACACAAGTATAATCCATGTCACCTTGAAATCATTTTGTCACAAATGTTTTTTTTCAACACCGAGCCCGATCGAATCTCGAACCCGATAATTTCCGGCTAGTGTTTTGGGCCTTTTTCTCTGTTGTAATTGGTGTAAGATAACACTGTAATAGAATAAGAATATTTGATTTATTTCCAGTAACTCTTGTTGCCATAATCACAAGAATTTATGGTCCCTACAAAAAAAGTGTTACTTGTAACTTAATCCAATATTTTGGTCCTCTAAACCCTAGAGATTTATTTTAAGGAAATTCATGAAATATTGCAGCAAATGAACATTTTTTTCATGATTTATTGTTTATTGTAAAGTCCTTAAGAGATTATAACTGAAAAACTCCACAGTTAAACCCTCTGAAAAAAATTTGACCCACTTGAAGAAGCCATTAAATTTCAATTTGACGTTAAATATTGGGCATAGTAAGTCCCTTCGGAAACCCTCTAAATCTTAGGTATCAATATTTCAAGCCTTACTTATCCTAATACACATGAATACAAAGGATATAGGACCCTTAGTTAAAAGAATTACCCATCTGTTATGAATTTATATCCCTCGGAGTATTCCAATAAATTTCAATTTGACGTTAAATATAGGGCATACTAAATCCCTTCGGAAACTCTCTAATCTTTAAATACCAATATTTCAACCCTTATTTACCTTAATACACATCAATACAAAAGAATTAGAACCCTTTGTTAGAAGAATTACCCCTCTGTTATGAATTTATACCCACTTAAGAGAACCTATAATTTTTAATTTACCAGAAATAATATGGTATACTAAATCCTATCTGATCCCCAATAAATCTCTAAGTATGAACATTTCAACCCTAATTTATCCTAATACACATTATAACAAAGGAATAAGGACAATTAGAGCAAAGGATTATCTCTTAATATTGAATTTATACCCCCTCATTATACCAATAAATTTCCATTTGACATTAAATATTGGGCATAGAAAGTCCCTTCAGAAACCCTCTAAATCTCTAAGTATCAATATTTCAAGCCTTATTTATCCTAATACACATGAATACAAAGGATATAGGACCCTTAGTTAAAAGAATTACCCCTTTGTTATGAATTTATACCCCTCGGGAATATTCCAATAAATTTCAATTTGACGTTAAATATTTGGTATACTAAATCCCTCCTGCCCACACTTTACCTCAAAGTATTGATATTTCTACCCTATTTTATCTTGATACACATTAAAACAAAGAATTTAGCAGCATTAGTTTAAAGAAATACCCTTGTATTATGAATTTATTCCCCCTGCAGAATACACAAAAATTTCAATTTGAAGCGAAATATATGGTATACTCAATCCCTTCTGACCCCCACTAAACCTCTAAGTATTTATATTTCTTTTTAACGATAAACAGAAAATTATGGGTTGTCTCAGGGGGGTGTAATTTCTCAATTAAAAGATTTTTCCTTAAAATAATGCTGATGATGTCTTTGTATTATTGTAATAAAGGAGAAATGAGGATGTAAATATTAATCCTAAAAGTTTAAGGGGGTCTACTAAGCGTTTAACTATACCCAATTTTTAACGTTAAAATGAAGAATATGGGTTCGTTCATGGGGGTGTCTTTTATGAATAAAAAGATTTTTCCTTAAACTAATGCTGTTCAATTCTTGGTATTTATATAATAAAGGATGAGTAAGGGTGTAAGTATTAATACCAAAAGATTTAGGGGGTTTTCTAAATGATTTACTATACTGATTTTTTAACGATAAACAGAAAATTATGGGTTGTTTCAGGGGGGTGTAATTTCTTAATTAAATGACTTTCCTTAAAATAATGCTGATTATGTCTTTGTATTATTGTAATAAAGGAAAAATGAGGGTGTAAGTATTAATCCTTAAAGTTTTAGGGGGTCTTCTAAGCGTTTAATTATACCATGTTTTAACGTTATAATGAAGAATATGGGTTCATTCATGGGGATGTCATTTATGAGTTAAGATATTTTTTCATAAACTAATGCTGTTTAAATCTTGGTATTTATATAATAAAGGAGAAATAAGGGTGTAAGTATTAATACCAAAAGATTTAGGGAGTTTTCTAAATGATTTACTATACTGATTTTTTAACGATAAACAGAAAGTTATGGGTTGTCTCAGGTGGGTGTAATTTCTTAATTAAAGAATTTTTCCTTAAAATAATGTTGATTATTTCTTTGTATTAATGTATTTAAGGAGAAATACAGGTGTAAGTTATAATCCCAAAAGTTTTAGGGGTCCACTAAGCGTTTAACTATATCCATTATTGAATGTTAAAATGAAGAATATGGGTTCCTTTCTGGGGATGTAATTTCTTAATAAAAAGATTTTTCATTTAACTGATGCTGTTTATTTCTTTGTATTCATGTTACTAAGGATATATAAGGGAGTAAGTATTAATACCAAAAGATTTAGGGAGTTTACTAACTGATTTACTATACTGATTTTTTAACAATAAACAGAAAATTATGAGTTTTCTCAGGGGGTGTAATTTCTCAATAAAAGGATTTTTCCTGAAACTAATGCTGATTTTTTCTTTGTATTAATGTATTACAGGAGAAATAGGGGTGTTGTTATTAATCCCAAAAGTTTTACGGGGCTTTCAGAGCATTTAACTAAATCCCCTTTTCAGTACTATCAGTACTTTGATTTGTAAAACTCTCACACACTTTTCTGTATATTCGTCCGTCATTAAATGAAGTTTACAACATTACTCTGAATAGTATATTTCATCGATAACATTTAAAAGAAACTATTATAACAGTTTAAGGTGTGTAACTACATTTAGTTTAAACGCTTGACACCCAACATGTATTGTACACAATGTACTTGTAACTTTCGTCAATTATATCTTGGAAATAAACAACTACGGTATCAACAGTTGACAAAACAATAAAATACAGTATAAAGAACAATTATTTACACTTATTCCATGCAAACTTACCTTGCATTACTCTGATTTAATCCAAAAACACAAGTATAATCCATGTCACCTTGAAATAATGTTGTCACAAAAGTTTTTTTTCAATACCGAGCCCGATCGAAATCTCGAACCCGATTATTTCCGGTATATGTTTTGGGCCTTTTTCTCTTTTGTAATTGGTGTAGAATAACACTGTAATAGAATAAGAAATATTTGATTTATTTCCAGTAACTATTGTTGCCATAATCACAAGAATGTATGGTCCCTACAAAAAAAGTGTTACTTGTAACTTAATGCAATATTTTGGTCCTCTAACCCCAGAGATTTATTTAAAGGAAATTCATGAAATACTGCATCAAATGGAGTAAGTATTAATATTTCTACCATATTTTATCCTAATAAACATTAATACAAAGGATTTAGCAGCATCAGTTCAAAGGAAAAGCCCTGCATTATGAATTTATACCCCCCTAAGAAAACCCAAAAATTTAATTTTGACGTTAAATATAATGAATACTAAATCCCTCCTGACCCCCACTAAATCTTTTAGAATTAAACTTTCTGCCCTATTTTATCCTAGTACACATTAAAACAAAAGATTTAACACCATTAGTATAAAGAAAAACCCCTTTATTATGAATTTTTACCCCCCAGAGAATGCCCAAAAATTTCCATTGAACGTTAAATATTTGGTATACTAAGTCCCTCCTGACCCCCACTAAACCTTTTAGTATTAAAATGTCTGCCCTATTTTATCCTAGTACACATTAAAACAAAAGATTTAACACCATTAGTATAAAGAAATATCCCTGTTTTATGAATTTATACCCCCCAGAGAATGCCCAAAAATTTCCATTGAACGTTAAATATTTGGTATACTAAATTCCTCCTGACCCCCACTGAACCTTTAAGTATTAATATTTCTACCCTATTTTAGTCTAATACACAGCAAAACAAAGGATAAAATACCATTAGCTTAAAGAAATACCCCTGTATTATGAATTTATACCCCCAGAAAATGCCCAAAAATTCCATTTTAACGTTAAATATAATGAATTCTAAATCCCTCCTGACTCCCACTAAATCTTTTAGTATTAAAATTTCTGCCCTATTTTATCCTAGTACACATTAAAACAAAAGATTTAACACCATTAGTTTAAAGAAATACCTCTGTATTATGAATTTATACCCCCCAGAGAATGCCCAAATATTTCCATTGAACGTTAAATATTTGGTATACTAAATCCCTCCTGACCCCCACTAAACCATTAAGTATTAATATTTCTACCCTATTTTATCCTAATACACATCAAAACAAAGGTTAAAGTACCATTAGCTTAAAGAAATACCCCTGTATTATGAATTAATAGCCCC
>CM035814.1:69965376-69977019 GCA_020458035.1 Magallana ariakensis | reverse complement strand
GATATCTTCTTGTTTTTAGTATGTATAAAGATAATTAAGGGTAGAAATATTGACACTTACAGATATAGAGGGTTTCCAAAGGGATTTAGTATGTCATATATTTAATGTCAAATTGAAATTTTTGGGTATTCTAAGGGTGGTATAAATTCATAATGCAGGGCTTTTTCTTTGAACTAATGCTGCTAAATCCTTTGTTTTAATGTGTATTATGATAAAATAGGGTAGAAATATTAATACTTATAGGTTTAGTGGTGGTCAGGAGGGATTTAGTATTCATTATATTTAACGTCAAATGGAAATTTTTGGGTATTCTCACAGGGGTATAAATTCATAATACAGGGGTATTTCTTTAAGCTAATGGTATTTTATCCTTTGTTTTGATGTGTATTAGACTAAAATAGGGTAGAAATATTAATACTTAAAGGTTCAGTGGGGGTCAGGAGGGATTTAGTATTCCAAATATTTAACGTTCAATGGAAATTTTTGGGCATTCTCTGGGGGGTAAAAATTCATAATACATGGGTATTTCTTTATACTAATGGTGTTAAATCTCTTGTTTTAATGTGTACTAGGATAAAATAGGGCAGAAATTTTAATACAAAAAGATTTAGTGGGGGTCAGGAGGAATTTAGTATTCATTATATTTAACGTCAAAATGGAATTTTTGGGTATACTCAGGGGGCTATAAATTCATAATACAGGGTTATTTCTTTAAACTAATGGTACTTTATCCTTTGTTTTGATGTGTATTAGGATAAAATAAAGCAGAAATTTTAATACTAAAAGATTAAGTGGGGATCAGGAGGAATTTAGTATTCATTATATTTAACGTCAAAATGAAATTTTTGGGTATACTCAGGGGGCTATAAATTCATAATACAGGGGTATTTCTTTAAGCTAATGGTACTTTATCCTTTGTTTTGCTGTGTATTAGGATAAAATAGGGTAGAAATATTAATACTTAATGGTTTAGTGGGGGTCAGGAGGGATTTAGTATACCAAATATTTAACGTTCAATGGAAATATTTGGGCATTCTCTGGGGGGTATAAATTCATAATACAGAGGTATTTCTTTAAACTAATGGTGTTAAATCTTTTGTTTAAATGTGTACTAGAATAAAATAGGGCAGAAATTTTAATACTAAAAGATTTAGTGGGGGTCAGGAGGGATTTAGTATTCATTATATTTAACGTTAAAATGGAATTTTTGGGCATTTTCTGGGGGGTATAAATTTATAATACAGGGGTATTTCTTTAAGCTAATGGTATTTTATCCTTTGTTTTGCTGTGTATTAGACTAAAATAGGGTAGAAATATTAATACTTAAAGGTTCAGTGGGGGTCAGGAGGAATTTAGTATACCAAATATTTAACGTTCAATGGAAATTTTTGGGTATTCTCACAGGGTTATAAATTCATAATACAGGGGTATTTCTTTATACTAATGGTATTTTATCCTTTGTTTTGGTGTGTATTAGGATAAAATAGGGTAGAAATTTCAATACTTAAAGGTTTAGTGGGGGTCAGGAGGGACTAAGTATACCAAATATTTAACGTTCAATGGAAATTTTGGGGCATTCTCTGGGGGGTAAAAATTCATAATACAGGGGTTTTTCTTTATACTAATGGTGTTAAATCTTTTGTTTTGATGTGTACTAGGATAAAATAGGGCAGAAATTTTAATTCTAAAAGATTTAGTGGGGGTCAGGAGGGATTTAGTATTCATTATATTTAACGTCAAAATGAAATTTTTGGGTATTCTAAGGGTGGTAAAAATTCATAATGCAGGGCTTTTTCTTTGAACTAATGCTGCTAAATCCTTTGTTTTAATGTGTATTATGATAAAATAGAGTAGAAATATTAATACTTATAGGTTTAGTGGTGGTCAGGAGGGATTTAGTATTCATTATATTTAACGTCAAATGGAAATTTTTGGGTATTCTCACAGGGGTATAAATTCATAATACAGGGGTATTTCTTTAAGCTAATGGTATTTTATCCTTTGTTTTGATGTGTATTAGACTAAAATAGGGTAGAAATATTAATACTTAAAGGTTCAGTGGGGGTCAGGAGGGATTTAGTATTCCAAATATTTAACGTTCAATGGAAATTTTTGGGCATTCTCTGGGGGGTAAAAATTCATAATACAGGGGTATTTCTTTATACTAATGGTGTTAAATCTCTTGTTTGAATGTGTACTAGGATAAAATAGGGCAGAAATTTTAATACTAAAAGATTTAGTGGGGGTCAGGAGGGATTTAGTATTCATTATATTTAACGTTAAAATGGAATTTTTGGGCATTTTCTGGGGGGTATAAATTCATAATACAGGGGTATTTCTTTAAGGTAGTGGTATTTTATCCTTTGTTTTGCTGTGTATTAGACTAAAATAGGGTAGAAATATTAATACTTAATGGTTTAGTGCGGGTCAGGAGGGATTTAGTATACCAAATATTTAACGTTCAATGGAAATTTTTGGGCATTCTCTGGGGGGTATAAATTCATAAAACAGGGGTATTTCTTTATACTAATGGTGTTAAATCTTTTGTTTTAAGGTGTACTAGGATAAAATAGGGCAGACATTTTAATACTAAAAGGTTCAGTGGGGGTCAGGAGGAATTTAGTATTCATTATATTTAACGTCAAATGGAAATTTTTGGGTATTCTCACAGGGTTATAAATTCATAATACAGGGGTATTTCTTTATACTAATGGTATTTTATCCTTTGTTTTGATGTGTATTAGGATAAAATAGGGTAGAAATTTCAATACTTAAAGGTTTAGTGGGGGTCAGGAGGGACTTAGTATACCAAATATTTAACGTTCAATGGAAATTTTTGGGCATTCTCTGGGGGGTAAAAATTCATAATACAGGGGGTTTTTTTTATACTAATGGTGTTAAATCTTTTGTTTTGATGTGTACTAGGATAAAATAGGGCAGAAATTTTAATACTAAAAGATTTAGTGGGGGTCAGGAGGGATTTAGTATTCATTATATTTAACGTCAAAATGAAATTTTTGGGTGTTCTAAGGGTGGTAAAAATTCATAATGCAGGGCTTTTTCTTTGAACTAATGCTGCTAAATCCTTTGTTTTAATGTGTATTATGATAAAATAGGGTAGAAATATTAATACTTATAGGTTTAGTGGTGGTCAGGAGGGATTTAGTATTCATTATATTTAACGTCAAATGGAAATTTTTGGGTATTCTCACAGGGGTATAAATTCATAATACAGGGGTATTTCTTTAAGCTAATGGTATTTTATCCTTTGTTTTGATGTGTATTAGACTAAAATAGGGTAGAAATATTAATACTTAAAGGTTCAGTGGGGGTCAGGAGGAATTTAGTATACCAAATATTTAACGTTCAATGGAAATTTTTGGGCATTCTCTGGGGGGTAAAAATTCATAATACAGGGGTATTTCTTTATACTAATGGTGTTAAATCTCTTGTTTTAATGTGTACTAGGATAAAATAGGGCAGAAATTTTAATACTAAAAGATTTAGTGGGGGTCAGGAGGAATTTAGTATTCATTATATTTAACGTCAAAATGGAATTTTTGGGTATACTCAGGGGGCTATAAATTCATAATACAGGGTTATTTCTTTAAGCTAATGGTACTTTATCCTTTGTTTTGATGTGTATTAGGATAAAATAGAGCAGAAATTTTAATACTAAAAGATTAAGTGGGGATCAGGAGGAATTTAGTATTCATTATATTTAACGTCAAAATGGAATTTTTGGGTATACTCAGGGGGCTATTAATTCATAATACAGGGGTATTTCTTTAAGCTAATGGTACTTTAACCTTTGTTTTGATGTGTATTAGGATAAAATAGGGTAGAAATATTAATACTTAATGGTTTAGTGGGGGTCAGGAGGGATTTAGTATACCAAATATTTAACGTTCAATGGAAATATTTGGGCATTCTCTGGGGGGTATAAATTCATAATACAGAGGTATTTCTTTAAACTAATGGTGTTAAATCTTTTGTTTTAATGTGTACTAGGATAAAATAGGGCAGAAATTTTAATACTAAAAGATTTAGTGGGAGTCAGGAGGGATTTAGAATTCATTATATTTAACGTTAAAATGGAATTTTTGGGCATTTTCTGGGGGGTATAAATTCATAATACAGGGGTATTTCTTTAAGCTAATGGTATTTTATCCTTTGTTTTGCTGTGTATTAGACTAAAATAGGGTAGAAATATTAATACTTAAAGGTTCAGTGGGGGTCAGGAGGAATTTAGTATACCAAATATTTAACGTTCAATGGAAATTTTTGGGCATTCTCTGGGGGGTATAAATTCATAAAACAGGGGTATTTCTTTATACTAATGGTGTTAAATCTTTTGTTTTAATGTGTACTAGGATAAAATAGGGCAGACATTTTAATACTAAAAGGTTCAGTGGGGGTCAGGAGGAATTTAGTATTCATTATATTTAACGTCAAATGGAAATTTTTGGGTATTCTCACAGGGTTATAAATTTATAATACAGGGGTATTTCTTTATACTAATGGTATTTTATCCTTTATTTTGATGTGTATTAGGATAAAATAGGGTAGAAATTTCAATACTTAAAGGTTTAGTGGTGGTCAGGAGGGACTTAGTATACCAAATATTTAACGTTCAATGGAAATTTTTGGGCATTCTCTGGGGGGTAAAAATTCATAATAAAGGGGTTTTTCTTTATACTAATGGTGTTAAATCTTTTGTTTTAATGTGTACTAGGATAAAATAGGGCAGAAAGTTTAATTCTAAAAGATTTAGTGGGGGTCAGGAGGGATTTAGTATTCATTATATTTAACGTCAAAATTAAATTTTTGGGTTTTCTTAGGGGGGTATAAATTCATAATGCAGGGCTTTTCCTTTGAACTGATGCTGCTAAATCCTTTGTATTAATGTTTATTAGGATAAAATATGGTAGAAATATTAATACTTACTCCATTTGATGCAGTATTTCATGAATTTCCTTTAAATAAATCTCTGGGGTTAGAGGACCAAAATATTGCATTAAGTTACAAGTAACACTTTTTTTGTAGGGACCATACATTCTTGTGATTATGGCAACAATAGTTACTGGAAATAAATCAAATATTTCTTATTCTATTACAGTGTTATTCTACACCAATTACAAAAGAGAAAAAGACCCAAAACATATACCGGAAATAATCGGGTTCGAGATTTCGATCGGGCTCGGTATTGAAAAAAAACTTTTGTGACAACATTATTTCAAGGTGACATGGATTATACTTGTGTTTTTGGATTAAATCAGAGTAATGCAAGGTAAGTTTGCATGGAATAAGTGTAAATAATTGTTCTTTATACTGTATTTTATTGTTTTGTCAACTGTTGATACCGTAGTTGTTTATTTACAAGATATAATTGACGAAAGTTACAAGTACATTGTGTACAATACATGTTGGGTGTCAAGCGTTTAAACTAAATGTAGTTACACACCTTAAACTGTTATAATAGTTTCTTTTAAATGTTATCGATGAAATATACTATTCAGAGTAATGTTGTAAACTTCATTTAATGACGGACGAATATACAGAAAAGTGTGTGAGAGTTTTACAAATCAAAGTACTGATAGTACTGAAAAGGGGATTTAGTTAAATGCTCTGAAAGCCCCGTAAAACTTTTGGGATTAATAACAACACCCCTATTTCTCCTGTAATACATTAATACAAAGAAAACATCAGCATTAGTTTCAGGAAAAATCCTTTTATTGAGAAATTACACCCCCTGAGAAAACTCATAATTTTCTGTTTATTGTTAAAAAATCAGTATAGTAAATCAGTTAGTAAACTCCCTAAATCTTTTGGTATGAATACTTACTCCCTTATATATCCTTAGTAACATGAATACAAAGAAATAAACAGCATCAGTTAAATGAAAAATCTTTTTATTAAGAAATTACATCCCCAGAAAGGAACCCATATTCTTCATTTTAACATTCAATAATGGATATAGTTAAACGCTTAGTGGACCCCTAAAACTTTTGGGATTATAACTTACACCTGTATTTCTCCTTAAATACATTAATACAAAGAAATAATCAACATTATTTTAAGGAAAAATTCTTTAATTAAGAAATTACACCCACCTGAGACAACCCATAACTTTCTGTTTATCGTTAAAAAATCAGTATAGTAAATCATTTAGAAAACTCCCTAAATCTTTTGGTATTAATACTTACACCCTTATTTCTCCTTTATTATATAAATACCAAGATTTAAACAGCATTAGTTTATGAAAAAATATCTTAACTCATAAATGACATCCCCATGAATGAACCCATATTCTTCATTATAACGTTAAAACATGGTATAATTAAACGCTTAGAAGACCCCCTAAAACTTTAAGGATTAATACTTACACCCTCATTTTTCCTTTATTACAATAATACAAAGACATAATCAGCATTATTTTAAGGAAAGTCATTTAATTAAGAAATTACACCCCCCTGAAACAACCCATAATTTTCTGTTTATCGTTAAAAAATCAGTATAGTAAATCATTTAGAAAACCCCCTAAATCTTTTGGTATTAATACTTACACCCTTACTCATCCTTTATTATATAAATACCAAGAATTGAACAGCATTAGTTTAAGGAAAAATCTTTTTATTCATAAAAGACACCCCCATGAACGAACCCATATTCTTCATTTTAACGTTAAAAATTGGGTATAGTTAAACGCTTAGTAGACCCCCTTAAACTTTTAGGATTAATATTTACATCCTCATTTCTCCTTTATTACAATAATACAAAGACATCATCAGCATTATTTTAAGGAAAAATCTTTTAATTGAGAAATTACACCCCCCTGAGACAACCCATAATTTTCTGTTTATCGTTAAAAAGAAATATAAATACTTAGAGGTTTAGTGGGGGTCAGAAGGGATTGAGTATACCATATATTTCGCTTCAAATTGAAATTTTTGTGTATTCTGCAGGGGGAATAAATTCATAATACAAGGGTATTTCTTTAAACTAATGCTGCTAAATTCTTTGTTTTAATGTGTATCAAGATAAAATAGGGTAGAAATATCAATACTTTGAGGTAAAGTGTGGGTCAGGAGGGATTTAGTATACCAAATATTTAACGTCAAATTGAAATTTATTGGAATAT
Source organism: Magallana ariakensis (assembly GCA_020458035.1). Classification (NCBI taxonomy): domain Eukaryota; kingdom Metazoa; phylum Mollusca; class Bivalvia; order Ostreida; family Ostreidae; genus Magallana; species Magallana ariakensis. The sequence goes on along the minus strand of CM035814.1, from coordinate 69,969,878 downwards.
TCCCGAGGGGTATAAATTCATAACAAAGGGGTAATTCTTTTAACTAAGGGTCCTATATCCTTTGTATTCATGTGTATTAGGATAAATAAGGCTTGAAATATTGATACTTAGAGATTTAGAGGGTTTCTGAAGGGACTTTCTATGCCCAATATTTAATGTCAAATGGAAATTTATTGGTATAATGAGGGGGTATAAATTCAATATTAAGAGGTAATCCTTTGCTCTAATTGTCCTTATTCCTTTGTTATAATGTGTATTAGGATAAATTAGGGTTGAAATGTTCATACTTAGAGATTTATTGGGGATCAGATAGGATTTAGTATACCATATTATTTCTGGTAAATTAAAAATTATAGGTTCTCTTAAGTGGGTATAAATTCATAACAGAGGGGTAATTCTTCTAACAAAGGGTTCTAATTCTTTTGTATTGATGTGTATTAAGGTAAATAAGGGTTGAAATATTGGTATTTAAAGATTAGAGAGTTTCCGAAGGGATTTAGTATGCCCTATATTTAACGTCAAATTGAAATTTATTGGAATACTCCGAGGGATATAAATTCATAACAGATGGGTAATTCTTTTAACTAAGGGTCCTATATCCTTTGTATTCATGTGTATTAGGATAAGTAAGGCTTGAAATATTGATACCTAAGATTTAGAGGGTTTCCGAAGGGACTTACTATGCCCAATATTTAACGTCAAATTGAAATTTAATGGCTTCTTCAAGTGGGTCAAATTTTTTTCAGAGGGTTTAACTGTGGAGTTTTTCAGTTATAATCTCTTAAGGACTTTACAATAAACAATAAATCATGAAAAAAATGTTCATTTGCTGCAATATTTCATGAATTTCCTTAAAATAAATCTCTAGGGTTTAGAGGACCAAAATATTGGATTAAGTTACAAGTAACACTTTTTTTGTAGGGACCATAAATTCTTGTGATTATGGCAACAAGAGTTACTGGAAATAAATCAAATATTCTTATTCTATTACAGTGTTATCTTACACCAATTACAACAGAGAAAAAGGCCCAAAACACTAGCCGGAAATTATCGGGTTCGAGATTCGATCGGGCTCGGTGTTGAAAAAAAACATTTGTGACAAAATGATTTCAAGGTGACATGGATTATACTTGTGTTTTTGGATTAAATCAGACTAATGCAAGGTAGGTTTGCATAAAATAAGTGTAAATAATTGTTCTTTATACTGTACTTGATTGTTTTGTCAACTGTTGATCCCGTAGTTGTTTTATTTACAACATATAATTGACGAATGTTATAAGTACATTGTCTACAATACATGTTGGGTGTCAAGTGTTTAAACTAAATGTAGTTACACATCTTAAACTGTTATTATAGTTTCTTTTAAGTGTTATCGATGAAATATACTATTCAGAATAATGTTGTAAACTTCATACAATGAACAAAGAATATACAGAAAAGTGTGTATGTGAGAGTTTTACAAAAAATGTTGTTAAGTCTTTTGTAATCAATGATTATACCCTTATTTATCTTTAATGATATTAATACACAGAAATAATCTCCATAAGTGCAAGTAAACTCCTTTTATTATGAAATTATACCCCCATCAAGGAGCTGAATGTTTTTGGTTTAACGTGAACAAATCAGTAAAGTAAAACACTTAGGAAATCCTCAAAATCTTTTCAGATCAATATTTGCACCCTTTTTTATCTGTTAATACATTCCTACAAAGAAATAATCGGTGTTAATTTAAGGACAAATATTTCTATTAAGAAATTACATCCCTAGGAAGAAGCCAATATTCTTCATTTTAATGTTAAAATAGGGATATAGTTAAATTCTCCGGAAGCCCCCTAAAACTTTTGGGATCAATAATAACACCCCTTTTTCTCCTTTAATACATTAATACAAAGAAATAATCAGCATTAGTTTCAGGAAAAATCCTTTTATAAAGAAATTACACCCCCTGAGAAAACTCATAATTTTCTGTTTATCGTTAAAAAATCAGTACAGTTAATTAGTTAGGAAACTCCCTAAATCTTTTGGTATGAATACTTATGCCCTTATATATCCTTAATTACATGAATACAAAGAATAAAAACAGCATTAATTTAAGGCAAAATGTTTTTGTTTAGAAATTACACTCCCATGAAGGAGCCCATATTCTTCATTTTAATGTTACCAAATTGATATAATTAAACGCTTAAGAGACTCCCTAAATCTTTTGGTATGAATACTAACACCCTTTTATATCCTTAATTACATGAATACAGAGAAATGACGTCATAGCAATAGTTTTAGGCAAAATAATTTTATTAAGAAATAATACCCCCATGAAGGAACCCATATTATTCATTTTAACGTTAACAAATGGATATACTTAAATGCTTAATAGACTCCATAAATGTTTAAAAATGAATACTTACACCCTAATTTATCCTTGAATGCATTAATACAAAGAAATAATCAGCATTAGCTTTAGGCAAAATCCTTTAAGTTTTATAAAAAAAATTACACCCCCTGAGAAAACTCATAATTTTCTGTTTATCGTTTAAAATTCAGTATATTAAATCATTAAGGAAACTCCCTGAATCTTTTGGTATGAATGCTAACACCCTTATATATCCTTAATTACATGAATACAAAGAAATAAACTGCATTAATTTAAGGCAAAATCTTTTTATTTAGAAATTACACTCCCATGAAGGAGCCGATATTCTTCGTTTTAACGTTAACAAACTGATATAATTAAACGCTTAAGAGACTCCCTAAATCTTTTGGTATGAATACTTACGCCCTTATATAACCTTAATTACATGAATACAAAGAAATAAACAGCATTAGTCAAGTGGAAAATCTTTTTATAAAGAAATTACATCCCCATGAAGGAACCCATATTCTTCATTTTAAAGTTAAAAAATGGATATAGTTACACGCTTAGTAGACCTCTTAAAACTTTTGAGATTATGACTTTCACCCTCAATTCCCCTTTAGTGCATTAATACAAAGAAATAATCAGCTTTAGTTTCAGTAAAAATCCTTTTATTGAGAAATAACACCTTCAGAGAAAACCCATAATTTTCATTTTATCATTAAAAAATTAGTGTAGTAAATCATTTAGGAAACTCCCTAAATCTTTTGGTATGAATACTTACACCCTTATTTATTCTTCATTACATGAATACAAAGAAATAAACAGCAATAGTTGAAGGCAAAATCATTTTATTATGAAATAACAACTCCAAGAAAGAACCAATTTTTCTTTTTTTAGGCATTAACAAATGGGTATACTTAAACGCTTAAGAGACCCCATAATGTTTCAGAATTGTTACCTAAACCATCATTTATCCTTTATTACTATAGTACCAAGATTTAAACAGCATTAGTTAAATGAAAAATCATTTAATTAAGAAATTACATCCCCATGAAGGAACCCATATTCTTCATTTTAACATTAAGAAATGAATATAGTTAAACGCTTAGTAGACCCCCAAAAACTTTTGGGATTAAGACTTCCACCCTTATTTCTCCTTGACTACATAAATACAAAGAAATAATCAGCATTAGTTTCTGGAAAAATTCTTTCATTAAGAAATTATACCCCCGAGACAATCCATAATTTTCAATTTATTGTTGAAAATCGGTATAGTTAATCACTTAAGAAACTCCCTAAATCTTTTGGGATCAATATTTGTTCCCTAATTTATCCTATATCACATCAAAGAAATAAACACCTTTACCTTTAGGAAAAATCCCTTTATTTCGAAATCAAACCCCCATCAGAAAACCCATAATTTTCATTTTATCATTGAAAAATCAGTATCGTTAACCACTAAGTAAACCCCCTTAATTAATCTTAATAAATCAGTATTTATATCCTAATTTATCCTAAGTTACATTGATACAAAGAAGTAATGACCATTAGTTTAGAGGATGATCGTATTATTTTGAACTTACACCCCCTGTAGGAAAGCCATTGTTATGAATTTATCATTTAAAAATCTATATTCTTAATCACTTTGCTTTGGTATTTTTATCTTTTAATCCTCACTTTTATCTTGATTTATATCTTGAGTACAGTTACCTGAAAGTAGAAACAGGATGAAATTTAATGCATTTAGTTATAAGTTCAGTATCCACCCCTTCATGTACACTACTGAGATGGTCTTCTCCATATGCTGAAGGATTATCAGCTAAATAACCTTTAAACCGTTTATTTTTTGTTTTTAAGTAATACAGTTCCATGACTATGCACGAGGGTTCGATTCCCTCCCTAGGCATTATGGAACAGAAAGCTGGTGCAAAGCGGGCAGATAGCCTAGTGGCCCCGCATAGTCAGAGCTGTAATTATAATCATGATAGAATAAATTGATTCAAAAACATTTAAAGTGCTTCTTAGAGAAAATGTCACAAATATAAGAAGTGTTGTGCTTGATAAAAGTTTAGATTGTACATGTATTCTTTTTTTCTGTTGATAGTAGGAATTAAACCCACTCCTTTTCCTGGTTGATAACATAAAATGT
>CM035814.1:69720376-69960376 GCA_020458035.1 Magallana ariakensis | reverse complement strand
GTAGAAAATATATAAATTCATTAGTCCATCAATTTTTTTATAACAATGATTTCTTTTTTTATTATATTTCACATATATTGCTACTGAACATAGCAACACAGAATAATGAGCAAATAAAAAAACCCTTCAACAAGTGAGACAGCCATATAATCCAACCAAGTCAAAAGACGATCCAAAGGATGATAGAAAACCAAATCAACAGATATTTATACAAAGAAATGATTGACAGTCACATGGGTAGATGGGCGGAGTCCCGCATTCCCGCACACGCATCTCGTCAAAGTGCCTATACCCTATATCTTTAACCTTGTAACCCCTACACCCTATACCCTATACATTAACCCTTATAACCCCTAAACCCTAACCCTTAACCCTTGTACCCTTCGCAGTACAGTTAAGGCGGTCAATAAAAATATCGGCGAATTTTTGTAATGAAAACACGTATACTTTAGTTCATCGGACATGTCCTTTTTAAAATCAATAACAGTCGCTCAAATGCAATATATTTCTGAAGTATATATATAATAGTACAATATTTTATGTTCATAGTGGTCACGTGATATGGCAGTCGCATGGTACAAGCAGATGTATTTGTGGTTTTGAGGTCATTTAAAAATGTGAATATTGCAAGGGCATACTCATATCAAAATTCACAACTGAATTATAAAATAACTTGATGTTATATAGTAGATTTTTAAAAATGCTGTGAACTTTGTAAGATAATATTATTTGTTAGAAAAAACCCTAATTTATAATGCATATGTTGAATAATTTTGAAGGTCACAGTGTTATTTCATTAAAAAATAATTAATTTGTGAGATTTCACAAGGATCTTAGAAGTTTTTAAATTACATAGCATATTTCAAATTTACATGTAAAAGTTTGTCATGATCAGATAAGTGTATGCCCTTGCAATAAAGTGATTTATTTAGGCACCCAGCTTTAAAATATACGATATTTTATACAAAACCGAGGTTGCCTCTTAATATGATGCATAATTATAACAAATTGAAAATAAGACTATATAGGTAGCATTCTACTAATAATAATGTTAAACAAAATATTCATTTATAATGTTCCGTTAATCTATGGAATTTATTTTTCATCGCTAAAAAACCGCATGATAGCCTTCAATGACGTAACTTAATGCGTCATTTTGAAGCATATGACGTCATATTTTGTAGTACAGCGAGAACGACCTCTCGCTTATTTTTCAGTGTGTACGATATAACAGACATCGAAATTGTAAGTAAAAGCATTCGTTGTTCTTGATTAAAAGAATAGTATAAATTAATTTTGCTAATAAATGAATTAATTAGTACTTTCAAGGTTTGTAATATTCTGTGATGTCATAATGCACATTTCCCGTACTTTTTGTCTGAACGGAATTTATTGACAGCCTTAACTGTGCTGCGTTGTAACCCCTACACCCTATACTTTAACCCTTGTAACCCCTACACCCTATACCCTATATTTTAACCTTTGAAACCCATACACCCTATACCCTATACCTTAACCCCTATACCCTTATAACCCCTACACCCTAACCCTTAACCCTTCTAACCCCTACACCCAAAACCCTATACCTTAACCCTTATAACCCCTACACCCTATACCCTATACCTTAACCCTTATAACCCCTACACACTACAACCTACACCTTAACCCTTATAACCCCTACACCCTACACCTTAACCCTTGGAACCCTCTACACCTTACACCCTATACCCTATACCTAAACCTTGTAACCCCTACACCCTGTTCCGTATACCTTAACCCTTGTAACCCCTACACCCTATACACTACAACTTGACCTTTATAACCCATACACCGTATACCTTAACCCTTGTAACCCCTAACCACTACATATTTCTGCTTCTTTTTACAACAAATTATGTTTAATTTTTGTTTCCTTCAGAATCAATTACCCTGGAATATATGCAGGACAATTTCGTAGGTGTCGAAGAGGTTAGAAGTACAATCATGGAGCTTCAAAACGGCATTGATGAAAAACTGAACAAATTTGAACAAAAGATTGAGAAAAGACTCACAGAAATTGAAAACGTTATTATCATAAAGTGTAATGAAGATTATATGGACAAGCTAAGAAGTGTAAAACAAGCCATGCTTGAAACCATAAGAGAAGGAAAAGAGGAATTAAAAGAAGAAGTGACAAAAAACCTTGAAAACGGTTTGTTTGTCATAAAGAAGATTGACGGGAGAGGAGATCAGGAGGGTGTAGAAAGTCCGTCGGGAACCATCGAACCAGACATCGTACCATGTAGTCGAGAGCAGGAGGGAATACCGAAGCAGGTTACCCCAAGGATTCCAAAAGTCTCTTGGAAAGACTTCCCCATGCAAGATCATTGCTTAAGAAAGGAACATGTAAAATTGGGGTGGAAGAAAAACAATTCGGTCAGAAAATCGATCTTTGAGAGTGGCGTCAAGAGGAAACTCTGGAATGATGACGAAGTATGGCGGAAACGATTTAGCTACAAAATTGAAGCGCAATACAAAGCAAAATTACCTAATGTTCGACACAAGGTCATCTCCTTCCTAGGGACAGTGTTATTATTGGTTTTAGTACCAAGGTACTACAAGGCATGATCTTGCCCCGGATTTTTTCTTTTTATTTACATAAAAGAGACAGTCGTCAGCTTTTATTTTCATGTTATTGTTACAAATGTACTGCAACTAAAAATGTTTTTAACACTTTCAAGTTTATTCGAATCTATGTGACAATTTCTACATCTCCTCAATAAATATATATTCAAGATAAAACGTGTTCAAAAGTGTGTGTGAAATGGTTTATTTAGACACAGTTCAGGTATCGTTTGGAAATGACAAGGAAAATTATTCTTTCCTCTTTTTTGCTCGCAACAGGGCAGCTCTAAATGCATTATATGTTCTGTCAGGAATTCCTTTTCTCTTGCAATCATTTAAGTAGTCGGCATACATAATTTGATTGGAAGTTTTTCCCTTCTTTATAATGTCATGCAAAATATTCAGTTCAAACTTGTTCCAAGGAACAAAAAGTCTTGCTGGAACATGCCTAGCCGGGAAATGCTGTAAATTTTGTTCCTCTGGTTCATTCTCAACAACAGGAACTTCCACAGGTAAGTTGGTGTTTTCATTGGCGTCTTCCTCGTCATTTGTTCCAATTTTCTCCAAAGGTTTTGAACAATCGAATTTGTGCGGAATGTCTTCATATATCCGATGTATGCGTTTTGCCATGAGTCCCCGAAGAAAGAACACCGAGAGAACTTTCATCATTTGCAGTTCCTGTTGTATGATTGGTAATTCTTTCATATAAGCAATTAAAGAGCTGAAGTTGACATAGTACCCGTTTAGTATCAAACATACACATGTCACAAACGTTAGAACCCGTAGTAAGTTTTCTTTACCCAGCTCCAGTCCTTTAAGCCGTTGGCAAGTTTCAAAAACCCAAGGAAATTCTGAATTGGCATTAATGAATTTGCTTCTTTATACTAGGTTTTCCTTTTCCAATTCATCTATGATGTTTGCGGTCAAAAGTTCCACGTCGTTCGTATTTTCGTCGGCAAAGAAATCTCCATATAATATTTAAAAAAACTTGCCAGTTTGTCCATTTAAAACCATGTCTGATTCTATAGCCTGGAAAATAGGTAAAATTCAGGTGATTTAGGCCAACCAACAAGAGGTGTGCGACATCTTTGTTTTCAGCTTTCAACATTTCCAACGCCCTTCCGAAAGTAAAAGGGAATGGAAAAGAATCCGTTCTGCTCAAGTCTTTGCCTAACTGTTCCGCTGATACAGATACAATACATGACGCCCATGAAGGCACGATCATGCAATAATGATTGAATCCTATCTTTTTCATCCCTGTTGTATTTGATATCTTCAATTAGTAAAAGAACTAATCTTGTCCCTAAAATCACATCACTGCAAGAAAGGAAGTCTCCAAATGAGAATAATCTCTGAATTCTGTCAATCTGGAGTTGTGAAGTGGTCCAGTGATGCAACGGTGGTGAAGATTTTTCATCCAAAGCGCAGTCACTACTGGATTCTAAACATAGAAAACCTAATTCGAAGGTAACGGAGCGATCATTTCTCCCATTCCCTGGACCAAGGTTTCGGGAAAGTATGGCATCTGTGTAAGAGTTTAGTTTTCCCCTCCAAAATATTTCATTGCACAGTTCGTACTGATAGGCTTTCCAACTGGGAATCCTTCTCCCTAATCCACTGTTTTCATCTTTCAATCTTACCAACGTCTGAAAAATCAGCTCCGTTATTTCTTTTATGAAAGAAATAAATCTTAATGTTTGACCGCAATATACAACAGTTTCTTTAAAAGGAACGACCATTGGATACTTCTCCATTAGTGATTCTAAACGTCCTAGATTAATAATTTCGTTGGCATTTAATACTGACGGAACATCATACAACGACACAACAACTTCAAGACGAATAGGCATTGTCTCTCCTAATTTTTGGCTGTTTTCACGACAGAGATATACTCATCAGAGAGTTGGGAAAGATGACAGGTTGATTTGGGATGCAGTAAATTACATGTCGCTATAATGCCAGATATAGGATTCTTAGCACTGCAATGCATGCGGGGGAAACCGCATATAATTGCAAAAATCTCAAATTACTGGGATGCATGCATACATTTTTCAATTCATCCGATATATCGGTTGGACGACCATCTAAATTGGTTTGAAAGCTACAACAATCTCGAAATAAAGTGCTGGAAGTAATGACCCTCAAAAACCTATCAGTTCTTGAATTCCGTCACGTGACCAGAATAAGTGAATCTTGTCATCAATGCTCTTGAATGTTACTGCAGTGTGGGTAGTAAGAGATGTAACTAATCCAATACAGAAATCATTTGCAAGTTAGAATTGAACGGAATCTCTTTCACCGAAACGAAAAGCTATTAAGGAAATGCGATGATGAGGAAGAGCCGGACATGCATTCAAAGCCTTATTCAATAATGTTATGACGAAGGTTTGATCCTTAGCTAAAATCCTCCATTTTGAAACGTTAAAGATAGAATTTTTTTAAGAGTGTCTCTTCCCATTTCTTTTGGAGATAATTTCAGAAGAAAATTTTGGAACGTAGACTTTACTCGACTAAAATATTGTAATGCACAAAATCTATAGTTTAAAGCGCTAGGCAGGTCGAAAGTCGAACCCACATTTGGTAGTGGTATAAGTCCTAAGTTCACTTGCCACCCAAATGAACTGAAAAGTTGTATACCATAACACATCTTTAATAAAGATAGCGATTCTTTTTGATATCGAGTTATATCTATGTGCTTTTTAAGAATCGGGTATAGAGATAGAATACTGCCATCACCTCTTGGCAAAATGTTCATGTAAAAAACTGGGAATTTGATAGCCGTCAAATCCTTTATCTCCAGTACAATTCCGTCAATGTCGAGACTGCTCTCTAATAAACAGTACATTTCTCCATACGTAGTATTTACACAACGTGTTGATATGAATCCTCCTTCAGACCGATGCATAACTGAATGTACGTTCTCATATTTCAAGAAAGTTGAACAAAAAGATATTGAATTCTCCTTTGCAACTTTTAGAAAAGAATCTTCTTGTTGATATTCGTTTTCTGATAACTGTTCCATACTGATTGCCTATAACAAAAGATAAAACCATAATTAATATTTGATACCTCGAGAGAGATAAGGGTTATTGTATAGGGTAAAAGGGTTGTAGGGGTTGAGATATAGGGCTTTAGCGTTACAAGGTTTACTAGGGTTATGGTATAGGATATAGGAGTTATCTGGATTTAGATAATAGGTTTAGGGTTTGTAGGCTTATGGGGTTAAGGGTAAATGCAGTGGAAGTTATATGAATGAGGGTATAGGGATTGCATGGGGTATGGTACGGGGTTTCTTGTGTATGAGTAACAAGGATAATGGTGCAAAGTTGTAGGGGTAAGGGTAAAATTTGTATGTGTTTACAGGGTATAGGGGATATACGTTGTAGGGGTTAGAGTCAAGATTGTAGGCGTTACAAGTGTTTAGGTGTGTGGGTTCAAGGAATTAGGGTATAGGGTTTTGGGGGTTTGGGGTAGGGTGTGGGTTGTAGGGATTATAAGGGTATAGGGTATAGGTATTGTGGGGGTTAGGGTACAGGTAGTATGTGTAACAAGAGTTAGGGTGTAGGGGTTGTAGAAGTTAGCGATTAGGGAATAGGGTGCAGGATACACGGGGGTTACCAAGGTTAGCGTATAGCTTTAAATGTTTACAAAATCTAACTTTATATACAAAAATACTTTGCGGTTTTCAATAACAAACTTGCTGTTTGCAATATTTCATATTTTTGTTTATTAACATCAAAATAACGTGTGCAAAATATTCTGTGTTTACCAATTAGAACAAACTATTCCTAAAGTCTATTTCCAATATTTTTGAAATATTTATTCTTGTTCGTAAGGCATATCCTGACTAAAATGTTAGAGCATTATCTATATCACCGAATCGGCTAAAATTTTGAATGTAAATTTTCCGTTTTTTCAGCTCACGATCAGAAGCACATGGCGGGTATTTCTCTATAGCAGAAGATACTCGGACTTTTGAGTATGAACACTTCACTTTCACCATATTTCATCTTATAAAATTAATTATGTTCTGATTTTCCTTAACTTTCTTCCTTCACAGTAGTCTACATTGCATGTAGGTATAGATAAATTTTATAAAAACTTACCTAACTCAAAGACATACAAACAGTTCCGTGCATTACAACAAGAAAAAAAAATGGCGTCCGGAAACAACCACGCATACCTAGCTATATAAAAATAGACGAGGACTACAACACTAGAAATTCTATTTAAAGACAACGGAATTTTAAAGTTATTTTTAGAAACTTGATCAGGCTTCCTTGATCAGGCAGGCAGGTCAACTACTAACCCTAACCCTAACCCCAACCCAACCCTAACCCTAACCCTAAACCTAAGCCCCTAACCCTAACCCTAACCCTGAGTTATGGTGGGTAAGGGGTTGTAGGTTAACCCACTGGGTTATGGTGGGTAAGGGGTTGAAGGTTAACCCACTGAGTTATGGTGGGTAAGGGATTGTAGGTTAACCCACTGAGTTATGGTTGGGAACTCAGCTATGTTAAGGAAGGTTTCAGAACTCTAGCACGTGTGATTTAGGAAAATTTGCATATGCCCCGCCCCTTATTCATGAGATTTTACGACATATTGTATTTCGGTAATTAACAAACTTTTTCCAAAATGAATATGATTATTAATTGGGTTTGATTGTATTAAGAAAGGTGTACTGAAATAAAAACTTCAACTATTCTTTATATCTTGCGAAATTATGAAATTCCTAAGTCGTCTGATGACGTGTCGAGGTTTACTACGTCACATCGGCGCTTGCAGCTGTGATCAGAATAAACATGTGGATTTCAGCGATACATGTATATCTAGGAATTTAACTCATTTACAACCAGCCTAGACGGAAATCGGTAGAGGATTCAACTGAACAAGGTAGGATTTATCTGTACTTTCCCTAGATATTGTTTTATATTGTCTAATAGTGTAGGATGAAACAGAAACGAAGGGAAATTCCTCGGCTTCGATTTTGTTTACTTGTTTACATTTGTTTTTCATGTAATATTGTGTTTAAACATCCGTTCGGTGACTCGATCAAGCAAAGCAAATGTTTTGCGATTCGCTAATTTTGATCATAAAAAGTATTGAGGCTCATTGTAGCTTTTCACTGGTCTCTTATATCGCAATAATATTAGTTCGCATTTCCTCCGTGTTCAAAGAAAATTTAAACAATAGAAAGTCCAAACACTGTGCTAGCACTACAAATATTACTGTGAGAATCTGGATTAAATATAGACAAGATTGTATTGTTGTTTATGTAAATCGAAATGTGTTATTTCATTTAGCCTTTTTTTTTAAGGAAGATTACATGTTTTAATAAAAAAAATTTCAGTGTTGAACTGAATTTCCACACATTTTAAAGAATAAACATTTGATTATGCCTGTTATAGTATTAATGAAATTAAAACTGCCATTAGTATACACAATAATAAAGTAATTTTTCATTTACATGTTATCTTCAGCACAATAGTTTGCTAATTATAAAACAATATTCAATTTCAGGGTATTAAAGCAGTAAATGGTCCACTGGAGACACTTTGTTGGGGTGTTGATATAAAAAGTAGCTACTCTATAAATATATTCTTTTACCCACTAACTTCATGTATATTTTGTCTGGGTTTAAAAAAAAAACAATTTTACTCTAATGTAACCTATCATAATATCTTTCATTGATATCTATTGAAATTAAATTTTAAATTGATAAATATTCATCATTTCAGGCATTGGTTTTCTTATCAACTGCACTGCCTCCTTACAATGTACATCAAAAAGACAAGAGAAGAAGTACATGTAGTGTGCAATAATATGGTCAATTGCCATAGATTCCACATCATGACTGAATAAGGCTGAAGATCTTGTTGAACAGTTTGTCACAGAAAAGCAATTTCTATAGTACGTTGTATTTGTCAAGTTGATTATTATAATAAATTCTAGATAAAGATTAATTTTTGTTGCTTTCTTTAATTATTACAAAAATATTAATTATAATTACAAGTAACCCTGATCATATATTAAAGGTGTTTCTTATTTATTTACCAGCAGAGTAACATAAACCATTATAAAACATAACTTAAATGTGTAAATTACAAACTTACACTTAACCCCCCCCCCCCGCCCTTATTTCAATAGTTATTGGTAAGGGCAACAGATGAATTAATTTTTCCAATTTCAACAATTTGGTAATGATGACTGGTGTGAACAGAGACTACATGCTAACACTATTTTAATGAAATTCACAGCGTTTAATTATTTTATCAATGAAAATTAAAATCATGATCTTAGTCAGTGTTGCGTTTGAATTTCACGCCGAAAGTGAAATGGGTCAGATAAAATGCAGTAGTGCAAGGGCATACACTTTATCAAATATATTGAAATTTTACATATGTTACCATTATATCCCAATTATATCAAAAAGTGCTGGGAGCTGTATGAAATCGCTACGCATTTCACATAAATAAGCATTAATTTTGGGAACTCCCTGCACATTTCTGTTCATATACTGTTTATGTTGAATTTAATAATTGTTCTTACTTGAATATTTCAAGCTCCCAGCACTTTTCGAAAATTTAGATGTTCATTTTACAAGTTAGAAACAGAAATAATTATATTTGTTAATGTTAAGCCCTTGCACTATGCATTTTTCGTATTATTCCTGGTTCATCTATTTTTAGCAGTATCACGTGACAGGATATTCCCAAGAGACTCAAAAATTGCTCATGCGATAGCGAATTATCTAATTTGTATATTGATAAAAAATCACTTTGTGTAACATTTTTTTTTAATATAATATAAAGATTATTCAAAGGCTAATTTTTTATGTGATAAATACCGCTATTATTTTATGGACGCCCTTAACATAGCTGAGAAGAGGTTGTAGGTTAACCCACTGAGTTATGGTTGGGAAAAGGTTGTAGGTTAACCTACTGGGTTATTGTTGGTAAGGGGTTGTAGGTTAACCCACTGAGTTAAAAGTAAACAATGGTAATTGTTTTCATAGTTAAATAGAACTCTCAGTACAATATAAAGACATGATCATCACTGAAGACCTTTCAATGACTGTAAAAAAAGCTAAAAAGGTGAAGATCATTTCCATTAAAAATTCATAGTGATTTGTTTAATTTTTGGAATTAAATATAATAACCATATGTCCTCTCTTTTCACATTTATACATAGGATAAAAATGTAACGGACATGTAAATTCATAATTTTAATTGATGATTTTTTACACAATGCCTGAATCTTTTATTCAAAAACATCATATAGAATGCCATTTTTTTATAAAGCTTTGCGATGAAATAATTGTCCTAGTCCACTTACTCCAATGCAAATTATTACAACATTGAGATAGAAATTATTAAGTTGTCTTTCTTGTGTCCAGTAATGTCACGCTAAATTATCAACCAATCAAAACGCATTATTTTTTGACTGACAGAAAAGTGGGCTGGATCCCTCATTCCTCATCCCTCACTTTCGCAAAGTGACCATACCCTAACCCTTACCCTAACCCCAACCCCAACCCCAACCCTAACCCCTACCCCTACCCCTAACCCTAACCCTAACCCTAACCTTGAACCCGGGTTTAACCCAGGGTATACCCAGGGTATACCCAGGTTGAACCTGGGTTTAGCCCAGGGTATACCCAGGTTGAACCCGGGTTTAACCCAGGGTATACCCAGGTTGAACCCAGGGTATACCCGGGTTTAACTCAGAGTAAAACAAGATTAGACCTATTAGCCCAAGTAATTAACCTAAATTTCACAGATTTGTGCATCTTAAGTATATCAAATGAGTTTCATTAATATCAATCAATCACTTCATTTAATAAAGGCCATGCTTTAATTGAAATTAGATTGTAGATAATATATAAATTTATTAGTCAATCAATTATTTATAACAATGATTCTCTTTTTATGAAAGTTCACATATATTGCTACTGAACATAGCAACACAAAATAATGAGCAAATAAAAAAAAACCAAAGCTATTACCTTCAACAAGTGAAAAAGCCATAAAATCCAACCAAGTCAAATTACGATCAAAAGAATGATAGAAAACCAAATCATCAGATATTTATACAAAGAAATGATTGACAGTCACGTGGGTAAAAGGGCGGAGTCCCGCATTCCCGCACACGCATCTCGTCAAAGTGCCTATAACCTAACCCTAACCCCTAACCCTAACCCTAACCTGAACCCGGGTTTAACCCAGGGTATACCCAGGGTATACCTAGGTTGAACCCGGGTTTAACCCAGGGTATACCCAGGTTGAACCCAGGTTTAACCCAGGGTATACCCAGGGTATACCCTGGTTGAGCCCAGGGTATACCCATTGTATATCCTGGTTGAACCCAGGGTATACCCATTGTATATCCTGGTTGAACCCAGGGTATACCCGGGTTTAACTCAGAGTAAAACAAGATTAGACCTTAACCTTCATTAGATAAAGTAATTAACCTAAATTTCACAGATTTGTGCATCTTAAGTATATCAAATAAGTTTCATTAATATCAATCAATCACTACATTTAATAAAGGCCATTAGATTGTAGAAAATATATAAATTCATTAGTCCATCAATTATTTATAACATTGATTTCTCTTTTTATGAAATTTCACATATATTGCTACTGAACATAGCAACACAAAATAATGAGCAAATAAAAAAAACCCAAAGCTATTACCTTCAATAAGTAAAAAAGCCATATAATCCAACCAAGTCAAAAGACGATCAAAAGAATGATAGAAAACCAAATCATCAGATATTTATACAAAGAAATGATTGACAGTCACGTGGGTAAATGGGCGGAGTCCCGCATTCCCGCACACGCATCTCGTCAAAGTGCCTATACCCTAACCCTAACACCTAACCCTAACCCCTAACCCTGAACCCGGGTTTAACCCAGTGTATACCCTGGGTATACATGTACTTAGGTTAAACCCGGGTTTAACCCCGGGTATACCCAGGTTGAACCTGGGTTTAACCCAGGGTATACCCTAGTTGAACCCAGGGTATACCCGGGTTTAACTCAGAGTAAAACAAGATTAGACCTTAACCTTCATTAGCCCAATAAATTAACCTAGATTTCACAGATTTGTGCATCTTAAGGTATTAGCGGTGTAATACTCTACTTCCGGTAAAATCTACGGAATAGGCCGATGTTTAAGACCTCGGTAGTTTCCGGAAAGCGGTACGAGTTACTTTTCTTTGTTAGAGTTATCTACCGTGGCAAACCGGATGTGTACAATATCGAGGGAAAAAAATGGCGCGTAGGCGAGACGAAAAGGGCAGATTTTCTCTTATTAGAGGAAACCCACCAAACAAAGTCCTTTCTTATGGCAAAAAGTCATATGAGATCGATCATGATTATTTCCCCAACAGCCCTCGTCAAGTAAGTGTAGTGACGATACCTATGAAAACATAAACGTGGGTAAACATGTCGATAGGGAAGGCTGGAAGGAAGGGCGCCGACTCGTGGAATTTTTTGTCTTGTTGTCAAGTCTGAAAACTTGCACGTTTTGCAGACTGGGACCTGTACCACTTACTGTCTATAGCATTATTGGTGAAATGAAGAAAGGATTAGGGGGGTATTTGTATGTAAGATGCATGAACCCTGACTGTGGACAGGTGAATATTGCCCCATATGGGAAAACACATCGCCAGAAGAAGAAAGGCATGCCGTGTTTTGTCGCCAACACAAAGCTTGGTACTTGTAAGTATATTTGTTTACAAAATTATCGGCTTGTATTATAAATGTATGTATACTGTATTTATACATTGTTATAGTCAGATAGTAACCAGTATTTTTTTTATGATAGCCATGATTGACAGCCTAGGCGGACCAAACCGGGTAAACAACATTTTATCCACCTTGAATATTAAACCCATTGACCAAAAGAATCTGAAGTCTATGGAACGTCGAGCAGGACAGAAAATTGAGGAGGTTGCAAAGCGATCAATGGAATTGGCTGCCACTGAAACTTACAAACTTGAAATGGAGTAAGTGTATTTCATTGAACATGGCTTGCATTATTTAAATCATTTTATTTTTAATGGTTTTATACAATTGAAAGTTACCACTTACAAACATGTTAGAATATGTTGTACGCTATGCTAAGTTAAAATATGTACATGTTTAAAGGAATGTTGCACATGAAGAAATGATGGAGGCAACTGGACAAATGGGAAGTATAATTGATGATTTGGTAGTTGGAATCATGCCTGATGCTTCACCGTCATTAAGGTATGTTGATTCTGATGTTTTGTTTAATGCTAAATAGTACAAATTATCAAGATTGTTTCGAACCCATTGTTAGCAGACTGATCTTTTGTCAGTATTTGTGACTATAGGCTTTTGCATTTTTTTAAAATTTAAAACATTTTCCTGGGTTACCAGTTTTTGTTTCATAATTATTTATACATGCAATGTAATGTTTGTGTTATTGAAATTAGAACCATGGTAATTTTTATTTTAGTACAAGAATTGCCACTGTTCCTCTAAAACCAGAAGTCTTCAACAGTCCCACGGAACAGAATGCAGTTAATACATTATACAACTTTCAGTCTGCTGCTGCATCTTCTGCTTGGTAATTATCATATTATAAAACTAAAGTGTTTGTACTGCATTGCCAACAGTAATTCGTTTGTTTTTTATCTACGTTGTTCCAGATTTAAAAGGATCACTTGTATCAACATTTGATGATACTTCAAATAACAATATCGATAATAGATTGTATGCAGACAGTAAACAACATAGTTTCATTGAAAGCAAATTTTAATTATTTTTTAAAATTATAATTGTATTTAATTTATTTTATGGTGAAATGTTTAAAAAATTACAGCACTCCATTAAATCAGCAAAAGGTGAAGAAAACAGTCAAACGGCAAATAAAGAACAACACCGTGAAGAGAAACATTGCACCATCATTCCCGTGTCGTACAAGAACTGGCATGTCCCTGGCTGTGGACACAGCCTGGCATAAGCGTGGATTTAATAGTCTAACATGTAATTATTTTACTTTATTGAAAATATGGAAATTTTATTGTCAATTTTTGTCATTTTTCATAACAATGCTAATATAAAAAATTATGTTGCAGCTCACACTTTTTTCATGGGCAAATCTTGTTACGGAAAAAAGGTAGTAAAAACAGTCGTTAAACATCGTGCATGTGGAACTTGCAAGTGGTGGTCAAGACATCGTCCAAACTTACCAGTGCGCCCTCACAGATGTGTGAAAAATCATCAAGGAGGTGCCCGTATGATGGAGAATACAAGTGGAGTTCAAGGGGTCAAGGAACTAAATGAAAGTGGGACACCTGTCGAATATTTAGAAGGGGATGGAGACAATACACTTATTGCTAGGCTCAAGAGTGATTTGAACATATCCATGAAGAAAAGATTTGACAGAAATTGGTAAAAGCATGTTTGCGTTGCAAGAAAAAAAACTTAGTCAGTGATTATGCATATTCAAAAATGTCTAAAGTACATATTTGCAAAAAATCAGGGAAACAGAGTTGGCATGGAAGAGAATTTGAAAGCACTTATCCCCCATCAATTTGGTGATCATTCCCTCTGTAAAACACACTTCTGTGGTTATAAACGCAATCCACAGGAAGTTTATCCTCATCGTAGCCTTCCCTACAGAACATCTTTGAAAGATCCTGATTTGCGGACAAAACTAGAGAAACTATTTGCACCTGTTATATCCAATGTGGATCAGTACTGTGATCTAGGATCAAGTCAACAATGTGAGCATGCTAACAGAGAGGTAACGCTACGTGCTCCAAAATCCTTGCATTATGGAAACTCTGAATCTTTGGATTTCCGGGTAATGGCCACATCAGCTTTCATAAATGAGGGTCGGAAGTATATAACCCAGATATTTTTTGTTTATTTGAATTTCTTTTTTTCTTGTTATTTGAAGTTTGATGTTGAGTGTTCTTGTGTTCCTTTTTTAGTTTCACTGTTTTGTTAGTTTATTTTTTTAAATTTCAGGTTGAAGTTGCTTTGAGTTGGGAGTTGTGTTTTCTACTGTGGTTCCTTTGATATTAGTGAGTTTTAATTTAGATTTTAAAAAAAGAAGAATAATAAAAATTTAAAATCAATAATAAACTTGAAAACATTTTTTCATAGGTTCATTGTTTTATTTGATAAGAAAATTGTATATGTATATGCTGAACAGTTCAGTTGGAAATCGTTAATGACTATTTGTTAATTTCATAGGCAAATGCAGAAGCTGGAATATCACCTGGGAAATACACCGAAGCTTATGCAGAGAAGCAGCTTAAACATCGAAAGTATGTTCAGGAGAAAATAAAACTGCCATCCCAGAAACGGAGAAGACTTGTGCTGAAGCAGGAGAGAGCAGTAACATGGAAGCATCTGAGGGAGTTTCTTACCAGTCTGGTGAGCTATCATTGAATGGTTATAAAAAAATGCTGTTCAAATATTTTGTATGAAAAATTATGAAAAATCAGATTTATATTAATTGTATTTGTGTTTGTTTTTTTTATTGATATGCATTATTTATCTAGGTATTGGACATGAGGAAAATGTTGACATTGAAAAAATTCCTAGTCCTGTATCAAAGGGATATTTCAAACCCATTCCAAGGTCTCCTCAAGACAGAGTTGCATATATTACGTTTGATCTGGAGACAACTGATCTTAGTAAGTTTATAAAACAAATTGTTATGAAAGAATTGTAAAAAACTAAAAACCAATACATTTTTTAAAAAATTATTAAATTTTATTCCTTTTTCCCTGCAGTTCGTGGAGGAAGGATCCCACACATAACACAAGTTGCAGCAGCTGATGTACACTCTGCAGCACAACGGGAGTTCAACTGTTACGTACTTCCCAAAATTCCCCAGTCACAAGAAGCCCAGAGAGTTAGTGGAATTACTGTGTCATTATCAGGTGTATTGATGGTGAATGGAAAGGAAGTGGAAACGGAAACAATTGATTCAGCTGTGTCAAAGTTTCTGGATTGGCTCAAATTCTACAAGAAGGTCATCTTGATTGCACAAAATGGGAAAAATTTTGACTTTCCTGTCTTCATGACAGCACTTGCATCTGTGAACCGTGTATCAGAATTCTGTGATATTGTGATTGCTTTTGTTGACAGTCTACCATTGTTGAAAAAGATTTTCCCTGGACAAAGTTCATACAAACAAGAAAACCTTGTCAGCAACCTACTAGCTGCAACTTATGGTGCACATAATGCACTTGAGGATGTAAGGTCACTAGGATGGCTCATAAAGCATGAAAAGGTAACAGATAAACATCTCCAAGACTTTACATTTTCCCCGGAAGCAGTGAAAAATCAGTTGGCATATAACCGAGAAAAAAACAAAAACGTCGAATCATTACATCCATTAATTGCAGCAGGTGTAATGAAGATGACAACAGCCCAAAACATTGCAGGGTCCGGTTTATGTCTTGCACATCTTCACAAAATTCATTCAAGGGATGGCGAGGATGGACTTCGAAATATTTTTGTAAGCAAAAACAGTCATGGTCAAGCTCGCGTGACATGTTGTAAGAAAACACTGAACACTGTCATTCCCAGTTTATGTGAATTTTTTGACAAGCAAAATAGTTCTTGAATGTGAGAATGTATAATAAATCATATGCAAATTGTTTTATTTTCGTTCACAATTTCAATTGCTTATTCTATAAATATTTAAGAAGTTTAAAGGTCAAGGTCATTGACCAAGGCCATATCTGAAGGTCAAATGATTGTGGTCTTCAATAGTTAATAAGTAAATGTATTTTAACATATTTCTCTTGTTAAACTGCAGAATCATCATTACTGCTTGGATGAAAAAGTAACTTATTGATTTTTCATTTTTTGGGGGGGGGGGGGTACCCTTGGTTGTCAACTGATAATTTAAGATTGTGTGGATGGAATTATTATTTTTTTTTCTTTTATATTAGTTACATATACATGTATCTTGACATTTATAATCTTTTTTGTGGTTCTGTGCACACAATTTTTATTTTAGAAATAAAACAAGTCAGTTTTTTCATAAAAAAACTGACATCTTTGCTGCCAAGTATTGACTCAAATGATGATGTAATTTCCCTCCGTGATTGAAATGAAGGTGCAAACAATTATAACTTTATTTAAGAATATCATATAAGATTAATACCACTGAAAATAAAGTTTATTTTCTATTTAAGATAAAGAAAACACCAGGAAACTATGTGTTTGTATATTGAAATAGAGCTATACAGGGTAGAGGTATATAAAGTGATATGGAAAGAAATTTTGTAGTTAAACTTCAACATAACTTTTAGAAATTGTAAACTAAACATTGTTCAACTCAATTCTGTTGTATTTGGTAATATCTGAATTTCTTACCATTACACCCCTAATACCTTAAATATATCAAATGAGTTTCATTAATATCAATCATTCACTACATTTAATAAAGGCCATGCTTTAATTGAAATTAGATTGTAGAAAATAGATAAATTCATTAGTCCATCAATTATTTATAACAATGATTTCTATTTTTATGAAAGTTCACATATATTGCTACTGAACATAGCAACACAGAATAATGAGCAAATTAAAAAAAACCAAAGCTATTACCTTTAACAAGTGAAAAAGCCATATAATCCAACCAAGTCAAAAGACTATTAAAAGAATGATAGAAAATCAAATCATCAGATATTTGTACAAAGAAATGATTGACCGCCTGGTATTTCAACAGCAAAGTGTTTGCTATTGACAAGAACGATCGTCGTTACACATTTGATATATTTGATGATATCAACAAAAAAATTCGAGCGTGATGTCCACGGTAGTAGTGTCGCATAAATGCATCGGGATCGAATCTGTAGCAGCGAAAGCTCGGGCTCGGGCTCGATGTCCCGTTTATTCCAGAAACTTGCTCCTTTGACATTTATTTTTGTTTTTTTTTGTTTGGTATGTATGTATGTGTGGAAGTCATGTGAAATTTGCTGGTAAATTATATATATATTTCAAAGGGAATGTGTTTGAATTATGTGAATATACTGTATGAGAATGGTAGGGGTCCATGCTATAGTTGGAAAAGTTCATATACCATATTTTATATGTTACCATGTTTCTGCACTTTATCGCCTTCATGTCGTCTTGTTTACATGCCGTATTTTTATACACTTAGTTTATTATGAGTTTTAAGGTAGTAACATTTAATTGTAGAGGTCTAGGTGGTCTCGACAAGAGGAGAGATGTGTTAAATTACATAAAGCAAAAACAATTTTCTATTTCATTTTTGCAAGATACACATTTCACTCTTAATGATTATGAACAAGTTAGATCCTTTTTGGGTTATGACATCTACATATCTCCTGGACAGTCTAATTCTCGAGGCACTGCAATTTTGTTTAACAATAGTTTTGAATATCATGTACTGAATGAATTCAAGGATAAGGAGGGTAATTTACTTGTTCTAGAAATTAATATATATAAGAAATATGACATATTATTAGTAAATATATATGGTCCAAATAATGATGATCCAAACTTTTTTCAGTCAGTTTCGGACATCATTTCAAACTTCCAAGGTGAATTTATAATTATGGCTGGAGATTTTAACCTTGTTCAGGATACAGATTTAGATTACTCTAATTATACTAATGTTAATAATAAAAGAGCAAGGGAGAAGGTTTTGAATATGAAAGTAGTACACGGTTTAACCGATCCATGGAGAGTGAAGTATGAACAACGAAAAAGATACACTTGGTTCAAAACAAACCCAAATAAAAAGGCGAGACTTGATTTTTTTTTAATTTCAAATGAATTAATGGCTTTAGTGGATAAATCTGACATTCTACCTGGTTATAGATCTGACCACTCCATGGTTTATATAGAAATTTATTTTACTAAATTTGAAAAGGGTAAAGGCTTTTGGAAGTTCAATAATTCACTACTCCAGGATTAATCTTATTTTAATCTAGTGAAAAGTAATAAAAAAAAGTTAAAGAACAATATGCTGTGTTTCCGTACAATCCTGCAAGTATCCATTTAGTTAAGAATGACGAATTACAATTAGTTATAGATGATCAACTTTTTTTTTAACAACTTTTGCTGAGCATAAGAGGTGCTACAATACAGTATTGTTCCAGAAAGAAAAAATTAAAAAATGAAAGAATAAAACTACTTGAAGAAGAAATTAAACAACTAGAAATATTGAGGAATAGTAATAATTCAGATGACATTATTCAAAAATTAAATGATGCACAAAACAGTTTGGAAGAATTTAGAAAAGACTATATTAAAGGTTTGTTTATTAGAACAAAACTTAACTGGATTGAACAGGGTGAAAAGCCAACAAAATATTTTCTTAGTTAAGAAAAAAGAAATTATGTCAATAAAACTGTTGGCAAACTTATGCGCAGCAATGGTACTGTTATTACCTCACAGGAAGATATTTTAGCAGAAATTGAGACGTTTTATAAAAATTTATATTCCTGCTTTGATAAAGAATTACAAGATATTGATATTGAAACTACTGTGGATAAGAATTATATTAGAGTACTTGATGAAAACATGTCTAATAATTTAGAGGGTTACATAACTAATGAGGAAGCCTTATTGGCATTAAAAAACATGAAAAACAACAAAAGTCCAGGAAGTGATGGGTTTACTACAGAAATTTTTTAATTTTTTTGGAAGGATCTTGGATGCTTTTTATTAAGATCAGTAAATGTGGGATTTGAGTTCGGCGAACTTTCAGTTACTCAAAAACAAGGTATTATATCTATATTGCCAAAAGGAGATAAACCAAAAGAATATTTAACTAATTGGCGTCCAATATCTCTCCTTAATGTCACATACAAAATTGTTTCAGCATGCATCGCAAATAGAATTTAAAAAGTTCTTGATTTCTTAATACACGATAGTCAAAAGGGCTTCCTCAAAGGTAGATTCATAGGAGAAAATACACGAATGATTTATGATGTAATTGATGTAGCTCAGGACAAACATATTCCAGGTATGATTCTACTTATAGATTTCGAAAAAGCTTTTGATTCTATATCATGGAAATTTATGTATAATACATTACATTTTTTTAACTTTGGTCCTGATCTTATCAAGTGGGTATCAGTACTATACAATGGGGCCAAATTATGTGTTATTCAAAATGGTATTTTTTCAAAATTTTTTGAAATAGGCAGGGGCTGTCGACAAGGTGACCCAGTATCTCCATATTTATTCAACTTATGTGTAGAGATATTAGGACTTTTGATAAGACAAAATAAAAACATTAGAGGTATTAGGATAGGAAAAGAAAAAGTATGCCTATTACAATATGCAGATGATACAGTTCTTTTTTTGGATGGATCTGAAAAAAGTTTAAAAAGTGCACTTGATCTTCTTTTTCAGTTTTCAAAATTTTCTGGACTAAAACCCAACATTTCTAAAACAAAAGCAATCTGGATTGGCTCAAAAATTAATTCGAATACAATTTGCAGTGATACTGGTCTACAATGGACGACAGAACCTTTTACAATTCTTGGAGTAACATATACTGCTAACCTAAAAAACATGGAACAATTGAATTTTGATAATAAACTAAAACTAGTTCAGAAAGATATTAATCACTGGTCAAAAAGAAATATTTCAGCATTGGGAAAAATTACAGTTGTTAAAAGTTTACTTTTATCAAAATTTACTCATTTGTTCATTTCACTTCCAAAACCTAGTTCTCAATGGATACAGCAATTTGAAAAAACGCTGTATAATTTTATTTGGGAAAATAAAACAGACAAAATATCTCGAAAAACATTGCAATTAAACTATGAAAAAGGGGGATGTAGAATGACAAATGTTGAAATATTTATTAAGTCTCTTAAACTAACATGGATTAGGAGACTTTTAACAACTAACTCAAGCTGGATAGGTATTTTTTCTGAAATTACTGGGTGTCATACCAATAAACTTTGTCATTTTGGACCTGAATATTGTAGACAAAGGGCAAAAGCCACTCGTAATAACTTTTGGAAAGAAACCTTATTTTATTTATGTGATTTTTTGGAAAATATAGAGACTGATAATATTTATATCATGCTTGAGCCACTATGGTACAATAACAAAGTAAAGATTCAAAATAAATATGTATTTTGTAAGGCTCTTTATGAGAAAGGATTTCATATTGTTCATGATTTATTTGATACTCAAGGTGAATTCATTAGTTATGAGAGAATCACTAATGATTATACAGTTAAGATTCCATTTACTACATATGAAGGTTTAAAACATGCAATTATTTGTGCTTGGCCTAATGTTAAGCAGTTTTTACATGAAGTAATAATCAAGCCATATCAACCTGAATCTATTAAAATATTTTGCTTGTGTAAAAAAGGAACACGGAACATTTATGACCACTTAATGGCAAAATCAAAACATAAACCTATTTGTGAAAACAAATGGGCCTTCAATTTAAGTTTACCTTTAGATTTTAATTGGAAACAGGTTTATTCAAACCCTAGATCTGCTACAAAAGATTCAGGATTGATATGGTTTAACTATAGAATTATCCACAGAATATTGGGTACTAACAAAATACTACACATGTGTAAAATTAAAAACTCCCCGCTATGTTCAATATGTTTTTTAGAACCTGAAACAATTACACATATCTTCTTCTATTGTCCATCAATTTCTCATATATGGTTGTTAATGTCTGATTGGATTTATAGAAAGTCTGGTGAAAGAATTGTATTCGATGCCAAAACTGTTATTTTTGGTTTTCCAGAAAAGAAATACATAGCTATAAATTTAATTATCATGTTATCATGTTAGTTAAGAGACATATTTTTAGTCAATCCAGAAAAACTGCTAATATTACATTTGAGAATATTGTGAAATATTTACAAAATTACTATTCTTTAGAGAAACTTATGTTGGAAAATAGATTTTACCAAAGAAAATGGTCAAAATGGGCATGCCTGTTTAATGTCACATAATATGAAGTAAGACCTTATAATGTACAATTTTGATATTTACTTTCCCAACTTGTGTGTGAGTGGTGAGGTGTGAGTGGATGGTATAGATGTATCTGTATTGAAAATGAATAAAAAAAAAAATAAAAAAAAAGAAATGATTGACAATCAGGTGGGTAAATGGGCAGACTCCCACATTCCCGCACACGCATCTCGTCAAAGTGCCTATACCCTAACCCTAACCCTGAATTTTAGGGTCATCCCGGATTCAGCATCTTCAATCTAATGCCAGACGTTGATATTCGGGAATAATGTTGTACTGAAGGAGGTCACATGGAATATCCATCAACCCTTCCCAAACCCGGAAGTTTAAGGGCTAACCCCGAGCTTACCCTGAATGTTAGGGTCATCCCGGGTTTATCATCTAAAATCTACTGCCAGACGTTGATATTTGGGGATAATGTTGTACAGAGGGAGATCACATGAAATATCCATCAACCCTTCCCAAACCCGGAAGTTTAAGGACTAACCACGAGCTATCCCTGAATTTTAGGGTCATCCCGGGCTTATCATCTAAAATCTAATGCCAGACGTTGATATTCGGCGATAATGTTGTACAGAGGGAGGTCACATGAAATATCCATCAACCCTTCCTAAACCCGGAAGTTTAGGGACTAACCGCGAGCTAACCCTGAATTTAAGGGTCATCCCGGGTTTATCATTTAAAATCTAATGCTAGACGTTGATATTCGGCGATAATGTTGTACTGAAGGAGTCACATGAAATATCCATCAACCCTTCCCTCATCCGGAAGTTTAAGGGCTAACCCCGAGCTAACCCTGTATTTTAGGGTCATCCCGGGTTTATCATCTAAAATCTAATGCCAGACGTTGATATTCGGTTATAATGTTGTACTGAGGAAGGTCACATGAAATATCAATCAAACCTTCCCCAACCCGGAAGTTAAAGGACTAATCCCGAGCTAACCCTGAATTTTAGGATCATCCTAGGTTTATCATCTAAAATCGAATGCCAAACGTTAATATTCGAAGATAATGTTGTACAGAGGGAGGTCACATGAAATATCCATCAACCCTTCCCTAACCCAGACGTTTAAGGGCTAACCCAAGCTTACCCTGAATTTTAGGGTCATCCCGGGTTTATCATCTAAAATCTAATGTCAGACGTTGATATTCGGGGAATATGTTGTACAGAGATAGGTCACATGAAATATCCATTAACCCTTCCCAAACCCGGAAGTTTAAGGACTAACCCCGAGCTATCCCTGAATTTTAGGGTCATCCCGGGTTTATCATCTAAAATTTATTGCCTGAGGTTGATTTTCGGGGATTATGATGTACAGAGATAGGTCACATGAAATATCCATCAACACTTCTCAAACCAGGAAGTTTAAGGGCTAACCCCTAGCTTTCCCTGAATTTTAGGGCCATCTTGGGTTTATCATCTCAAATCTAATGCCAGAGATTGATATTCGGGGAATATGTTGTACAGAGATAAATCACATGAAATACCTATTAACCCTTCCCAAACCCGGAAGTTTAAGGGCTAACCCCGAGCTAACCCTGAATTTTAGGGCCATCTCGGGTTTATCATCTAAAATCTAATGCCAGAGTTTAATATTCGGGGATTATGATGCGCAGAGATAGTACACATGAAATATCCATTAACCCTTCCCAAACCCGGAAGTTTAATGGCGAACCCCGAGCTAACCCTGAATTTTACGGTAATCCCGGGTTTATCATTTAAAATCTAATGCCAGAGGTTGATATTCGGGAATTATGAAGTACAGATATAGGTCACATAAAATATCCATCAACCCTTCCCAAGCCCGGAAGTTTAAGGCTAACCCCGAGCTAACCCTGAATTTCAGGGTCATCCCGGGTTTATCATCTAAATTATAATGCCAGAGATTGATATTCGGAAATAATGTTGTACAGAGGTAGATCACATGAAATATCCATCAACCGTTCCCAAACCCGGAAGTTTAAGGGCTAACCCCGACCAAACCCTGAATTTCAGGGTCATCCCGGGTTTATCATCTAAATTTTATGCCAGAGGTTGATATTCGGGGATAATGTTGTACAGAGGGAGATCACATGAAATATCCATCAACCCTTCCCAAACCGAGAAGTTTAATGGCTAACCCCGAGTTTACCCTGAATTTCAGGGTTACCACGGGTTTATCTTCTTTAATCTAATGACATTCGCTGATATTCAGGTGATTTATATATTACGTTATGATGGCGAACAAATATATTTTCTTTGGAAATTAATCTACATAAAGTAATAATAAAACCAAAATCACGCGTATTTTCTTATTGCTAATTAAACATAAATTGTGACTTTAAGAAATCATGACACCGAGGATAAAAATTACTTTCTCAGTATTTAATTGAAGTTCTTAGTTCATTAGGAACGTTTAAAAGAACTTCCATTTTCTACACAATATATTATCAAAACATAGATTCGACGGAAAATATTTAAGAAATTAAAAAATAAATGTTCTAAATTTCACAAACTCCCCAATGAATGTTTGACAAGGAAACAAAAGTCAAAGATTACTTTTTCATATTTACTTCCAAATTATATACTCATACAAAAAATAAACTTAGACAACATTTATTTGCTTCAGTGATTGCCGATGTAGAAATTCCGAAATCAACAATATCCTGCTTATAATCAAACATAAATTATTTTAAGTCACATAACTTTTGATTGTAAATGCCATTAAGTAATGTTTCTTGCAGCATATATTTACTCATTTGAAAGTCTTTGTAGTTTCGTTTCAAAAGCCCTAAATGTGCTGAAAGGAATATTTGATCTTAAACATTGTAATTTAAAGCGTTCGTATTTTTCACGAATGGTAACTTCTGCCAATTTTTGAGCATGCAGGAATTCCAACTCTTGGGCGGACAAGGGAGCTTTCAAGGATGTAGAATTCGGGTAGCAAGTGAAAGTTCTTCGATATTCGATATCTTTATCAAATAGAATAGGGTCATCGTCAGCATTTTCGGCGTATTTTGGGGGAGTTCTTCGACTTCATTGTCACTGGAAGTAACCTCCTCTGATTGCTTTGTTTCTCCCTTCTTTGTACTTTTCTTTTCTGCTCCTGTCAACATTTCAAGTTTATGTGGGATGGTGAAGTGCAAGCGATTTAACTGCAAATTGCGAAATCTAAAGCTGACCAATTGTAACTTTGACAAAATCTCCAAGACGATCAGTTTGTTTTTGTCTACCGGTAGATCGGTCATAAGTAAAGCTAACCTGTCATATTCGACGAAATGGCCCTGCATCAAAAGTGCAATACAGCTGATATACGTCATTGTAATCACTGATTGTTCCAGGTCCATATTTTCTCTTTGTAGCTTTCGAAGGCACATTGTTAACCAAGGAAGTATCTTTGGGGTTTTCTTTAACTTGCTTGGGTGCACTAAGCCCCGTTTTTCCAATTCACCTCTTACTAAATCAGATATCGTGACAAATGTAGTTTCTGTGATATCTGTAGAACGTTTGTCATATACAACCGTCCAAAATTTGTCATTGAATGACCAAGTCAGTGTCATATTTCCATGCCTGTCATACGTTGTAACAGCTGGAAAATGTTTAAGGTCAAGTTCCAAAATACCAGCCTCTATGACTTCTGCCACTGATATATTACTTTTATCCACGAGCAGATACAAGCTGGGAAAAACCATTTGGGAATTTGTTCTTCTGTTTGTTGTTAACAGTTTGACCAGCGATCTGATTGTTACAGCACCGACTGTCTTAAATTTAGTCGCGCAAGATTTTATCTCTCGTAGGAAATCTTCAAAAAGAACATAACTTGCAGCCTTGCCAGTTTCGTGCAAGTCACGTAGTAAGGCAACAGCCAAATGTCGACCAATGACTCCATAGCTGCCATCCAAGTGATCGTGCTATCATCTTAGATATGACCTCAGATGTTGTCCATATTTCTTGTGGGGGAATGCTATATTCGTTTTGCATACAGGTTGAATACACTTCAAAAGACAGAAATCCAAAGTGATCAGTTGAACTTCTACTGGGTCCAAGAGCTCCTGGTCCTAGATTAATAGAGTAAGATGTACTCCTTCCACAAAGTGGTTTTCCCCACAACAGTTTTTCTGAGGCTAGTTCCAACTGATAGGAATGCCAGGTGGCACGCACATTTCTTGTTTTTTTATACTCGTTCAATAATTCTTGAAGTTCCTTGCAAATCCACCAACCCAAATGTCGAATGCATGTTAGAATATGCAAAGAAAAGGGCACCAACAGAGGAACAGTTTCTAAAAGTACTTCTAGATTGGTTAAATTAATAAAATCCAGAGCATTTATATGGTCGGCAACTGAATCCTGTGAAACAACAAATTCAATCCTACATGTACTTCTCCTTAGTAATGTCCAGTTGCTTTGTAATGTAGATATATAATGTTCGGCGTCGCATAGAAATGCCTTTGCTGTTGATCGTGGGAAACACATACCTCCAACAATACAACCCGACACTGGATGATATCGACAATTGGGTTGACGGTGTGGAATGTCAGCGTAAAGTTGAACAAACTGCACTTGGTGTGGAAAACGACAATCGTCCGCAAACAAGTTTTGATATCCAATGGTCTTCCATCTAAATTGCTCTGATAGTTGGCACAGTCTTTGAAGGATAAGCAGGTACAAAGTGTTCCTCTATGGCCGATGATTTGTAGCAATTGATGTTTTTTTAATCTGGTCACGCGGTTCAGTAGTCACGTGCCACAAGCTCATATCTCTGCACAAAAGGTTAATATATTTAAGGAGGATAATTGAGGTATAATATGCCAAAACACGGTAGTATCAAGTAAAGCAGGCATTGTAAAGACAAAATACTAAAGCGAATCATAAAAATGCATCATAATGAAAAAATTTAAACAAGTTATTCTTCAATCATATTACTTGAAGCTTTATTATTTTTTAACTGCATTGACAACCTTTCTGCGTCATTTTGAAGCAGATGTTGTAATACTTAGAATTGATTTGAGATCGGCATCTCCCAATTTTCAGTGTAGTAGAATTAAACTGATGACAGTTTTGTTAGTAATTGCATTTGTTGTAAGTTATACTTAAATTGATATAGCTTAGTTTCACTAACTAATGCTCTAAGAAGTATCTAAAAGCTTACAGATTACTAGTATTTATACGCCAAAATAGACATCTCCCGTACGTTGACTTTATTGCCAGTCTTAACTGAGCTGCGCGTGATCAAATTTTAATGGACTGATTCTGATTAATATAAACTTGATACTCAATCAGGCACTGGTTAAATGAATCTGACACCGGATGTAGGATTGTGATTTTTTTTTTCCTGTATCATCATTAATATCTTTGCTGGAAACTTTCATTTTAGTAAAAAAAAAATTCTATTGTCAGCATGTGGATGAATAATACATAGTTTAATCAATATGCTAATATGTTTTCAAAATCATCCAAAATAAACGTCTATGTCCTTTAAACGATCACATGCTATTCTACTCAGACATTTATTTTTCTATTGAAGTAGTTATTTTTAAATATTTTGAATTGTTCCTCACTGGATACTTTCATTCTTTGGATACAAACTCTGAAGGTATTTATATATTAATGTTTTATCTTAAATTATTTTCAGATCGATATTAAGTCATTAAAGATATAGTAACGATATTTCTATATTGTAAAAAAGACAGATGTAGTATTAAAGGTTTGGGGAGTTTCTTTTCTTTATAATCAAATTGTCTTTACCAACATTGTACATTCTGTAACAAAATGTGTTCATAAAAGTGAAATTAATCATAAAATGAAGCGCTTAATGTGCTTTGTGTTAGATTATTCTTTTTAACCCGATACTTGATGATATTTTTTTGGTAATTCAAATTATGAAAATTTAAATTTCAATACACAAAAATAATCCTTTACAGTAGACACTCTACACTATACTGTTGAATAGCTGATAAGGTGCATCGACTCTTTTCTAATGAACATTTATAAAATGAATTGGGAGAGTGTTAATGCTTTCCAATTTAAAACGATTTTATTGCTAAATTGATAATTAGTTATCAACTCGAAAAATTCTATAGACAAACAATTTTTTTTTCAAATTAATCCGTCATGGTTGTAAAAATAAAACACAATCTTGATTTAAAACACTATTTATTGGTTTCAAAAGCCATGAAAAAAGTAATATTGTTAGAATTTAACGTAAACTTTCACATTCAATCAGACATATACATATAAGAATCAATAATTTCTTGCATTATGAATCATAATGAATCATCATGCTTTTGAGGACACGATGCTTGTGAGATTTTGCATTTCTTATTAGAGGTTTATTGCACAAAAATACCGAGCTTTAATCTCAGCAGTTTTCTCTAGTTATTGACTTGGCATATTGACATTTTTGTCTACTAGTATCGATCACACTAATAAATAAACTTGACTGTTAAGGGAAGACTGAAATCGAATTTCAAAGTTGATAGAGATAAGACTATTACATTTTGTTTAATAATTCATCATTTGTTTCAGGTCTTAACTCTATTTGCAACTGTTGAACAAAACTCACAATATTTAATGTTCTCTTTAAAGTCAAAGTTAATTCAAGTAATGCTTTCAATGGTTATAATTGTTCTCTAATTATCTGTGACGAAGAGCAAGTTTTTCTTTCTTTTTTTCAATAATGGCGTACTGTCTAGGATGTGTGTGATTAAACACAACACAACGTCATCTGATATCGGGTAAATCAAATTAAGAAATGATTTCCGTTAATCAATTTTCTCTCGAGCTTTTCCCTTCGAGCATATTAAGGATTATTAGAGATCTTAATGACCGTAGTCATGTTTAAGCTATATTAATTTTCTTAAGACGTAAAGCTTTGTATAAGGGCATAGGAAATTATTCAAATTTCGAACCTAAAATGAATGGGTATTTTTTTAATTTATGATACGATTTGCCTAAAAAAAATCATTTTTAAGATATTAAAGTGGTTCTGAATATTAGTTTATCAATCATTACATCTATTGAACATATTTTTTCCGATATATTAGCAGTAACGATTACGTAACTTTTGATATCGATAAATAAAAGCATGAACTTTTCCAAACCTATTTGTAGATTGATATTGTGTAAAAGAACTTTGGGAACTATGTGAGGAGTGGTTGTTTAGAAAAGAGCTAAGCAACGAAGCATCAAAATGTGCCTTAAAAGGTTTACAAAATTCAAGTTTGAAACAATACCAATTGTTCTACAAGGTGATCCATAAATTCTGATACTGTTTTGAATGCCCATTATAGTTTAAAAGTTTAAAAGAACAAATTTAAGTTTAGTGAAACATATCGTATGAATATATAAGGAGTACAGTTTAATACTATGTAGGTTAAGTGCCGTTGGCGTGCATGGTATAGCAGAGCAGGGACATTAAATATTAACATCAGAATAGCAAAATTATGTCCTATGGTTTATTTTACGTTTAACATTTTGCAGGTACAAAATTATAGTTTTTATGACAAATTGCCTTCACACCGTGTTTTACACTTTTATTTGGTTCCTCTCCACATTTCTTTCAATTAGCAGCTTTAACATTAAAGATTTTAAGATTTTATTTATTAACTTGATCATTTAATAACATCAAATGAAATATCTCCACCACAAGTTTACACCAGGGCTATGAGTAACGCAGCAGTAAGTCACCACCTGGGTTAAGTCCTAAAGGAAATGAAACTTTTTTCATTTTTTTTTCAAACCATACAACCATTCTTGATGTGTTGATGGTACATTTTGATCTACTATTATTTATAATTTGCCATTTTTGATATCATTGTAGACACCATTTGCTAACATATTTAGCTTTTTCCAAATGATCAGTCAGAGAACCTGAACAAAACAGAGATCTTCATTTTTCCTTGTTGTCCATAGTTGTCCCTAGTTCTTCTTTCACTATGCACCGTATAAGCCTGTATGGTGAGCTCGATTGTTTCTTCAGTCATTACTATTTTTTTACTGTACTACTCTAAAACTTTTTTTGTGTCTGCAAAATCAGATCATCATAGATCAGATTACAGTTTAAGGCGAACGAGTCTCACAGTACAGAAACTCGATTTTGTAGCCATTCGGTAAAGATGGCGCACCATGAAAAACCCAACACCAATTATATGATGTATTTGCTTCTTTTTCAAGAAGATTTTTTCCGTACATTGCTAATGACAAAAATGTTTAGCTACTAGAGATTAGAATGATAGCTTATTTAACAGTTTATCTCTTCGGGAAAGAATTTTATGAAATTTTGAAAGTATGGATCATCCTGTGTATCTAATAATAATAAGGCACATTACCCTGCTTTTAAATATAGACCCGCCGTTTCTCACATGCGCAACATTAATTAACAATGGTTGTTAAAATAACTGAAAATCGTAGATGAATATGGCCACACTTGAGTACCTCTTTGAAACGTTTAAAACTGAGAGATTTTGCAGATATGCACCTCCCTGCATAATATTTTAGAGGAACCCACGTGTAATATGTATTTTACGAATTTCAAAAATTTTTGGAGGAGAAAATAAAACAGAACACACTATTTTATGGTAATTATTTGCTTAATTTTTTTTTTTTTGGGGGGGGGGGCAGCAGAAACTAATTAATAATGATAGATAATTATTTGTGATTATTATATCACGTGTAATTCTATGTACATGTATAGGGTAAAAGCTTATCTTACTACGTCAACAATGCTTGATTATTTATATCCCAAGTACAGCTGTATTTCATATTAAACCATATCGTCCCTTGCAAAAAAAAAATATTGTCAATGCATTTATCAATTATTTCCGATGAAGCATGTACCAGTCTTGTGTCGGACTTTCCAGTTGAATCGATTGCAGATTTATCAACTCTAATGTTTTGATTTCTTCTTGTGCCCCGTAATATGCAGTTATTGTTTAAAAGATCGATCGTGTTCAATTTAGTAAATACGGTTTCAGGTATACACACCTTGGAATACATTATCAACATGTGCACTGTAGAAGTCTAATCTTCATTATGATGTGACGTCTTTCTTGAAAATTCGTCCAATTGAATAAACAATCACCCAAAATGTGTGTACATCGGTGACATTTTCCTACAAAATACTCGATTGAAAATTCCCTCGATTATTTTAATGCGTACTAAATCTAAAGTTTGATTTTTTTGGTGTACAGAAGAGGATTCAGATTGCCGGACCTATTTCTTTAAAAAAGACGACGATGAGTGCAGAAAAATTTGAAAAAAATATTTGTTTCTATTCACCATCGCCTCCCGAAAAACTCAATCGATTTACGACCGAGTTCATTACAAATCTCTATACCGGTTACAGAAATACATGCTTCATATGAATTCAGCCTCTCAAGACAATGTTACAACATTATCTACGCGTCTTTAAATAATCAATTATAATTTTTTATGCTATATCGCTTTTAATAGTGAACCTATGATCTCGATCTCTCTCTCTCTCTCTCTCTCTCTCTCTCTCTCTCTGCATGAAATATGATCTCATGTAAGGATGATTTAAAGGGTTCTAGACACGATTTGAGTTCAGTATTTATCATTTGTTAGGTATAAAATTGTTTACTTGTGCGTTTAGAAACATTGACCAAAATCTGAATGTTATAGTCAAGATACAAACGAAATATAGATGTTAGAATTCATTGTTATGTAAACAAAGTTCAGGTTTTATTTAAGGAATAAGAAATCATTCTTTGAGTATTATGAGGTGATAATTTCGGTCGGGCCGTGGTCAAATCCAATTAAGCCCGAAGGGCTTTTTGATGGATTTGACCACGCTCCCACCGAAATTATCACCTCATAACATTCAAAGAATGATTCTTTATTACTTATATTTATATTATTTCCAATTTGTACACTTTCAAACAATATTATTTTAAA
The DNA here is from genome assembly GCA_020458035.1 of Magallana ariakensis. Taxonomy (NCBI): domain Eukaryota; kingdom Metazoa; phylum Mollusca; class Bivalvia; order Ostreida; family Ostreidae; genus Magallana; species Magallana ariakensis. The sequence continues at coordinate 69,928,884 of CM035814.1, read as the reverse complement.
ATCCCTATTTTTTTATGTAGCACATGCAATGTATTACTACGCAGCGCAGCCAATACCGTTTTTCGGTTATGCTATAAGGCTCGCCCATTTTGTGTCACTCATGTTTTATGACTTTATTGGGTTTAAGGGTTCAAAATTGATTCGTAATGTTATCACAGACAAAGAGTTGAAAATGTAAATATATTTGTTTACAAATTAAGTAATGTAAAGAAATTGCCATTTCTTCGACAAGATCGTGTCTTAGACTAGGTCCCTTAAACACTTTTAACAATTATCAGAAGATATATACATATCTGCATATCACTATAACAAAAATGAAATGAAAATGAAAAGACGTTTTTATAATGGCTTGCTAGCATAGCATGCATAAGAAGTAAATGTTTCATAAAAAATATTTCCTGAGAAATCGGTATAACTTTTTCATTTAATTAATGAAGAATATACCCCGGCATCTAACAATTTAAAACGCGATGTTTTTTGCGAAAATATCAAAGCTTTGAAACGAAGAAATATGTACACAGACTGAAATAGATCAAAATTCGATATTTTACCTGTATCTTCTTGAAGTTCAATTACCCTATTCCTGTCAGATTTCTATATTTATTTTTTTATATGTTATAAAATTGGTATAATTTATGGCTTCATCCTCGGTTATTTCTCCCCGTGAAGCAATGCCCCCAGCATTACTTTATGCAGTTTAAGATTGCAGAGAAAAGAACTTTAAAGACACCTGCATATTAAAATGCACCACCGTAATATTGTTCTTTAGCACTGATCCCTGATCCCTGCATTTTTTTACAACTTTAAACTCATTTTCATAAAAGAATTTTATTTTCATCAATTGATGATAATGTCTATAACATTTTTTTTATCATTTCATGACGTAAGTTAACAAAACATGACGTCTTACATTTTTATCATCAAAATAGTATCATATTGTAAACTCCGTTTATAAAAAATGTATGATATATATCAAAAAAGAAAAACAGTAAAAGGTAAAAGTCGACACTATACTAAATAATGGTGATTTTTTAAGATCAGACAATTTTTATGGTTTGCGTCTCTATCTCTTTGAAATGCAAGTAACTTTTTACAAACACTCAATTCTATTTAGAAAAAAAAGAGGGCAAAAATGAGTTTGTATAAAGTGCATAGTCTGTTCACTCTTATAATAAAGCAATACATATTTGAAGGTAAACATAAAAAACTTCCAAAACTGATTTTCAGTGCACTTAAAAATTTTATAAAAACAAGAATATCTTTTATTAAATATATTTTGCTCAATAACTGTAATTTCTTAGAGTTTGAAAGGCATTGTCAAATTACATGTGACTTACTTTGAAGCCATGCTAATTATATTTATTGACAAAATTATAAGACTTAGTAGGTAACCAATAACTAACCCCCCACCGCACTTTTTCAAAACCTTTTCTCGTTAATCTCTTTTTCACTGGCTTTATCTATCTTTTAAAAGTACTGTACCAGAACATGTGTAAATAAGTAAGACGTGTAGTTTTGTATATGTGACTAATTTTATTCTCATATATTAACAGATGACTTGTTTCATTGTCAGTTTTATGCACTTGTAATTTTGTATATTGTACTGTTTTGTCAATAACATGTATATCAAAAGAAATTTAAAAAAAAATAATTAAATTAGTTGATCCTTTGCACATATGTTATAATTTGTAATGATAAAGCTAAAGGTTAACAATAATGAATATGAAATATTCTAGTTTTTAAAAACCGCTGAAGTGCAATACCCTTGATTGTTAATGTTTACAGATGCACAGTTTATTCATCCTCATCATCTCGTGTATATTTGGTCCGAGAACTTTGTTCAGTTTACTGGGTAAGTTCAGTTATTACGTTCTTTCTACCATCTTATATGAATAAGGAAAAAAATAAAATAACTGCAAAAAGTGGTTATGTTAAAAATGTAAATCTGAAAGCAGAAATTTAAAAAAAAATCAAAAATAGTTAAAGCAAAAGCTACAGTTAAAGACTTATTATTAAGCCAACCAATATACTTCAGTACCGAGGAACAATATGAAAATGAATCTAAAGAGGAGTGGATGTTGGTGGCCATGTTTAGACTATGTTAATATTATATCCCTGCAACAAAGTAAAATCTTCAAATTTTATAGCTTGAATAATTGAAATTTCCCTTTCTAAAATATAGCTTACGGCAAAAATTGCCATGTTTTTAATTTAAGGTAGATCTGATGAGAATTTTCTTGACCATCAGGTCTACTTAACTGTTCAGTAAAAAAGAGAATATATCAGCACAGAGAAGACTGATTAAACAATATTTTAATTGACAAAATGAAAACTTACGAGTTTATACGAAACAAAACATTTAATTCCAATTATTATATGATTGATTAATTTCTGGCTCTCTGATTGGCTCATATCCAACTTTCTAGACAAAAAATATCGTTATATTCACCTGCACGTGACCTAGGAGGTCACTATATAATTTGAAATTTCTTTACATTTGAGTAAAAATAGATCGTCTAATGAAATATCGCTTTTCTCAGTTTGTTCGGCTATGGCTTCAAACAAAAATCTTCGCTTGATAACACTCAATGAGATATGTCTGTATAAATTGTCGCTGATCATTATAATAAAAAACGATATAAGTACAATATTCACCTCCCCTCAGCTCGGTGAATATTGTTCTTCTCTCATATTGACCCTAAAAACAGCAATAATTGTATATAATTGATACTTTAATATGTATCGTATGAATAGGTGATGTTTAATACGTGGACATATAAGTTTAAAGGTGTGACACTATCTTAATTCGTTTTGTTTCTTTAGATAAAGATCCAAAATGTCGATATAGGGTGCACTATCCAGAAGCTTCTTGGAACACGGCGTATGACGTTTGCTCACGTGACAATATGACCCTGGCAAAGGCGTCAACTCCAATTGAGATACATCTTATTGACATCGTTCTCCATGAAGCACTACTCATTTTGTCAGGAAGCTTGATGACGATTTGCTTATTTTACTAAATTTATAAAGATAACAAATCTAGAACCATTTTTTGTATTTTTTTTGTTATGAAATTGTCGATGCTATGTCTGTAACTCTTTATAGTGTATTTGTTTTCAAAGGGAATCGGATACAATAGAGGTCTGGATTGGGGGGTTTATGCAGACTGTCAACAACAGAAGCATGACACTAGATTGTCAGGTCCTTGGCCCTCAGCTTACCATTAAGGGGAAGAGAAACGTTTCCGGCCATGTTCTCTGTCTATTCTATCATTTCGCTGAAAAAGCCGTCCATGCCGGTGATTGTCAGACAAAAAAGGCGTTCATATGTGAAGCCTTAACGTATGGTAAATTATCCGATGTTGGCGATATTTTTTAAGTCAGGTTCTTTTAGCTTATGAAATAATTAAGATGTAACCTTTTCCTGGATTAAATAATTTCTTTTTTTTATTCAGACATACATATACTTCCAATATGACAAGAAGGGTTGAGGTTTAATACTGTATTATGTATGGTCATTATTTTAGATCCTAAAGACTGTCTCATAATGACAAACATGTCGTGCCTGGGGAACATAATTCCCTACCCGATGCTCTTTCAACCATTTGACCTGTGCAAAGAAATGTGTTTGCATTCAGCACCCTGTTATGGTATCATGAACTACAGCAGCAATTGGTTTTGCAAAATATTTCATTATGATGCTGAATCAAACAATGATTTAGAGTATCGGGAAAACATACAAATCATGCACAAAAGTAAGTAATGCTGGCAGTGTGGTAGAACAATTTTGGTAAAGAATGGTTATTCTGCTTACCTTTTTTTAATTACCGAAAAGACAATTTAAAAAATCACATGCGACTCGTTGTAAACTCGTTGCAGCTGTAGCTCTACAAAAAATTGGTTAAGCTGCAGTTCGGCAATCACACTTGCATTCAAAAATGTTTTTCAACAAGATATTTTGGAAAAAATAAGTAAAAAGTAAGTGCTCCTTTCTGTGCCCTTTTATTACTTTGCGAGTAGGTATCCTTTTCTTTACGGTCTGTCAAGCTTTATTTTCTTGTACAGCTTCAGTTCTGCAGCTAGCAAGAAAAAGGTGTGAATTTAAAATTCATATCTTTAATTTATACCTAGGGTAAATTTTTATGTTTATAGGCGCGTGTATAGTTTGTTCAATCAAACTTAAAATCCAATAAATACAACAGCTTGCATACGTCGTTATCATTCCTGTGTGTATCTATCAATGCAAATGGTGTTAACCACCAGTGCAACATTCACATATTGTTTACAACAAAGACAGTTTCAAACAGGTCAATTCTTTACTTAAGGTAACAAATATATATTGACACGTTATATCTATGAACCTATATATGGTTGAAACATTAATAATAAAGTTCAATCAAGAATACATACAAGAACTTTCATTAACATTATCATTCGTAAGGGTCAGGCACGAAGCATCGTTTTTTAAAGTGGGGTGGGGGGGGGGGGTCAGCTGACTGATCCAAAAATTAACATGCAATACATTTCACCAAACTTCAAAATCTTAATTAATAGAGGGGAGGAGTGTGTATGCATAGTACCTATTACTTCAATTACAAAAGGAATTTTGATATTCTCCTCTACAAAATTGACATACTTAATAAAATGTAAGGGTGGCTAAAAATTCATATTTTTTAAATGTAGATTTAAGAAAAATATCGTTGACTACTTACCCCTTCCCCGATTATACATGCCTGAAGTTTTAACATTATAACCCCAGTACGAAATTTGTAATTACAGTCATTCACCAATCAAAGTTTCATATGTGTATATGGAATAAGAAAAAGAAAAACTTTCTCTGATTTTTTAGATACAAGTGATGACCTCAATTTTCTATCATCTACTTTCCTTACGTATGTAGCAATATACATCATCACCCTAATATGGAGTTTTTGTCTCTTAGTTGATTCGATATGTATGCAAGGACATGCTCTACGTATGAACAATTTCTAAAAAAAAAAAAAAAAAAAAAGGCAAGCAACTGACAAACACGTTGATAAAACAAGATTATCAACAGTCTCGATTGAAGTTATAATTTCTTAAGCTAAATGGTCGATACAACGAATGCTAACTGACTGATGTTTTTCATACTTATTGTTAGACCATTATTATCCGCAGAACTGTCTACGGGTTTTTCCGTTTTTACGATTACGACAAAGAGCTCACGGCTGGTGTGTCAGGTCAACAAAGGATGTTCACTCCACAATGACACGTGATACTACTTTTATGTTTTGTAGAGGTCCGTGTTTGCTCTGCTCCTGTTTTGTATTTTTCCTTTAGACGTTTGATTTTGAACATTGTTCCGTATCACTATATTTCACATTGTTTTATCATTTATTCTTAATAAGTGCATTAAGGATATCATAAAAACAAAAACAAATGTCATTAAATTAATTTCTTCTGGGTTACGATCCTAATCTTTATTTTTTTTATATAATGTATATGTAATGAGAAAAAGTAAAATTGTCTATGTTCTTTGGAAACTACTGGTGTATCGCTTATTCTCAATAAGCTCAGAAATGGTATCACAAATAAAACAAATGTCAAAATTGAAACATTCACTTTATTTGTATTATCTCCAATATGGGAGCGTGTTACATAATCTTATCCGTCTATATATTGGTAATATTATTATGTTTTTTAATAAATACTTCTGCTTCGTCTTTTTAGGTTTCTTTATTTCCCATAATACTATCCACACGCCCTACCCAGTGTCGGCTCCAAAACTGTTCAATGGTTGGTGTCAAGGTAAGAGTATCATCTTATACTTAATCATAATCGTCATAGTTCATATAATAATATTTACATTCTGAGCGAATAAAATGCTTCCCAAACACTTCAGCATCAATCAATTATCAACTTTATCCTTAATTCTAGTAATTAATGGTTGGTTTTTTTTAACCATAATTGGTATGAAATGATTTTCGATTAAACATCAGACGGATAATTAATATAAAGCAAATCATGTTTGATGAGTTATTTTACTGTTAATTGATTGATTGGTATAAACTTCACTTGATGATTAATCAAATCCTTTTGATTATACAGAAATCACACCAACTGTAATCGAAGAAAAGATAAAAAGTGTGCAGAAAAATCTGACGGTGAACAAGAAAGTAACAAGCCAGTGCATCCGTACCTTGACCAGCTCTCCCGACAAGCGACGGTCAGCACAAAACATGGGGTTCGTGGGCGTGTCCGTCATTGCTGCGGTGGTGGGCGTGGTCGTCCTGTCAGACTGTGTCAACGTCATCAACACGCTCCAAACAAAACACAGAGGAGCAAAGGTCGGCTGCAGTTAATTGAACTTTATCGTGTTTTAGTGGTGAAAGGATAAACATCTTCATGTTTATTGTATACGTATACTTTGTTTCCGTTTTGTAAATATGTAGGTAACTAAAGATTTTTTATAATGACATGTGTTGAAAAATCATAGACAATTTGCAATATAATACAAAGTGTTAACATCAAAAGTACATAAATATGTCACTTTATACATGCACAAGAAAATACAAATTATCAATGCTTTTTTGTGATTGAACGTACATCGAAAATTACAGCTGTAGTAATTATACGACCTGAAAAAATGTTAGTTTATTAAATAAAACATGGTAACTGCAATTTTGGTTCCTTCAACATATTACATAGAAGATGTTACTCAATATGTTTGAAAGAGGAAAATATTTTTTAAATTAAACCAAGTTACAATATAAATCTACAAATGATCTTTCGGTAATTTTAGCTAAAGCTTTAGTTATGAGCTTTTCTAAATAATGCTTGTATCAAGTCAAAGTAAGGATTACTTTGTCGGCATTAACATCCCAATTCCATTTTCTCCTTAACCACGGAACTGATTTGAACAAACTTAGATTGTCAAGAATCTCCAAAGGCGAAATAAAATGCCAGTATCATTAATATATGCATGACCTTTCTCCATTTGCTCAAGCCATGAACCCCAGCCAGATGTATTTTTGAAACCACTTTGAGATCTTCAGATGATGTATTTGAAGGCTACAACATGGGAGCCTAGCAGTATCACAATTTTTTTCCCAATTAGTTTTCCGGGCAATCATTTGGGGAATTTTTATAAAGCATGCTTGTAAAGTTAAATTCAATTTCAAATTTATCCATACAAATACCTTAGAGAAAGAAAAGATTCACAATTGCAACATGGGGTCAGATGTACGTGTACATATCAAAAAGACTTATTTCCATTCAGAAATGTTCTTAATCTTATACTTGTACTGTAGACTACAAATGTGATACAACTTTGCGTTATAAACGGGCGATACCTTATCAAATACTTCCGGTCAGAACTTTTATGACACATTTTCAAAGCTTATGTAACCTAGTTTTCGAAGATATACCTGTATATTACACGTCACAATTTTTTCTTTTTCCTAGTTTATGCTAAATTTAATTAGGAATGAGTTTTTTAACATTGAAACATTAACAACTTTTTCTCGTTCAAGTCATTTCAAACTAACGTGCATTCGATACTTTATGCAAGTGTTCAATATTTCTAATTAAAATGATTATATTGACTATAAACAAATTCACAATTATCGCAAAACACTGCGTTGCGTCATCGATTAAAAAAATCTATTCATGTCAACTTGAGGAACTGTGACAAAAGCTTTAAATAAATCAAACCGCACGAGATAAATAAAAAATCTATGATATATACACCATTTCAACTCGTTAAATAGAGGACAATAAATACAAAACTAGACTCTTGTTGCTATAGCAACAAAAAGGTTCCCTTCCTCGTGTATTAATCTGGGGGAAAATGCATTTCTCTTGTAAAATGAAAACGGATATAATATATACTGTAAAGGAATTTCCTAGTAATTATTTCTATTCAATACAAAACAAAACAAAAACAAAAAGTCAAATTTTTAGTACTTTCTGTGCCGACCGGAAGTTACGCCGGATCAGACAGAACAAAGTAAACATATTTTCATACCTTGTTCTGTCTTTCCTCAAACTTTGGATGTTCAAGTGTTTTTGTTAGTTATGAGATCTCGCTGAGATAAGATTTGTCTCAGGACCGGAAACGGACAAACGGAAGTGATAAAAGAAAATAAAAGTAGATAGTTTTAGTACATTTACCTTCAGTACCTGACTGATCATCACACTGAGTAGATGACCTTTTGTATTTTTACTTGCATGCTAAATAACCAAAATATTTTTTAACAAAAGGCCAATAGGCCTTAACGGTCACCTGAGTAGCATAACCCATACACAAACTTGTCAAGGAGTCTCATATATGCATTTAATTAAGTTTTATTCTGGAATAGAAAATGTTTAATTTGTAATGACGACCACCTCCCTGCCTGAAATCTTTCAAAAAGGACTATTAAACCTATAATTTTAGCGAAAAACTTAAAAGATCATAAAAGAGTGCATGACCTGATATTGAAAAGGTGCAAGACTCTGATAGAAAATAATTTAATAATAATAACAAGGTGGCTATTATTCGTGTTTTATCTAAAACAACCTCCCACCCACCCACACCCCCCCCCCCGTGGCAGACAGAAACTCTCCCTGTGGGCATTTAAACAAACGAAAAATACCAAAACAGCTTTATCGATGAAAGCCATCATGAGTTACTCACTTCTCCTGTTCCAGTTTTTGAATATTTAACATTCGTTGAGAATCACCATCTGGCATATAAACCAAAATCATTTTACCTTTATATCAGTGATTTTAGTTAGCCAATTATTACTTTACTATTAACAAGTCTATTTGTTTATTTTGAAAGTTCAAAAACTGTTTTTGTTTCAAATGATAAAAAGCCTTGCATAACTCTTTTGATCATACAACTTCTTTATAATTACATTATATTCAATGATTAATTACTAAATATGAACAAGCAAAGGAAGATAACCTGATGTTCCCAGGGGTCCTTCACTATATATCAGGTGAACTAACATGACCCAAGGAACAAGAATATATATGGTTAAGGGGTGGGGATATTAACCGTTTTTAAGATATTCGGGCACTACCTGTTTGAGGGGGGTCAGGACCACCCCCAGGGCCCATGACCTACATACCATATGATGCCCCTTAACACAAGGAACAAGAATATATATGGTTTAGGGGTGGGGATCTCAACCGTTTTCAAGTTATTTGTGCACTTCCTGTTTGAGGGGGGTCAGGACCATCCCCGGGGCCCATGACCTACATACCATTTGATGCCCCTTGACACAAGGAACAAGAATATATATGGTTTAGGGGTGGGGTTCTTAACCGTTTTCAAGTTATTTAGGCCCTTCCTGTTTGAGGGGGGGGAGGCAGGACCACCCTTGAGGCCCATGACGTACATACCATTTGATGGCCCTTAACACAAGGAACAAGAATATATGTGGTTTAGGGCTGGGGATATTAACCATTTTCAAGATATTTGTGCACTTCCTGTTTGAGAGGGGGTCAGCACCAGCCCCAGGGCCCAGGACCTTCATACCATTTGATGGTCCTTAACACAGGGAACAAGAATATATATGGTCTAGGGGAAGGGTTCTTAACCGTTTTCAAGATATTCTGGCACTTCCTGTTTGAGGTGGGACAGGACCACCCCCGGGGCCCATGACCTACATACTATTTGATGCCTTTTTACACAAGGACATCATATCACTGCCTTTAGTCTTTTACAAATATATACGGGAGTAGAGAAGAAGATTTTCTAAGATTTAATACATTTTTACTATATTGCCATATTGGCCCCACCCTAGTGCCTAAACACCTGTCCCAGGGGTCATAAATTTCACAATTCAGGTAGAAGACTTCATGTACATCATATCCAGGCCTTTAGTTTTTCACAAATATATATGGGAGTAGAGAAGAAGATTTTCTAAAATTTAATACATTTTTACTATATGGCCATTTTGGCCCCACCCTAGAGCCTTAACCCCTGACCCAGGGGCCATAAATTTCACAATTTTGGTAGAGGGCTTCATGGACATCATAACCATGTATTTAGTTTTTAACAAATATCTTTGGGAGTAGAGAAGAAGATTTTCTAAGATATAATACATTTTTACTATATTGCCATATTGGCCCCACCCTAGAGCCTTAACCCCTGACCCAGGGGCCATAAATTTCACAATTTTGGTAGAGGCCTTTATGGACATCATAACCATGTATTTAGTTTTTAACAAATATCTTTGGGAGTAGAGAAGAAGAATTTCTAAGATTTAATACATTTTTACTATATTACCATATTGGCCCCACCCTAGAGCCTGAACCCCTGACCCAGGGGCCATGAATTTCACAATTTTGGTAGAGGGCTTCATGGACATCATAGCCATGCAATCAGTTTTTTCCTCACATGTGTGGGAGTAGAGAAGAAGATTTTTGAAAATTTGACTGTTTTTTGCATATTTAGCCCCACCTGTGGCACCCTGGGGGAGGTAGAGACACCAATTTCACAATTTACATTCCTCTTACCATAGAGATGCTTCACACCAAAAATGGGAACAATTGGCCTTGTAGTTTTTAAGAAGAAGTTAAAAATGTAAATTGTTAACGCACGACGCACGTCGCACGACGCACGACGACGGACGAAAACAGATAGCAATAGGTCCCCTGAGTTTACTCAGGTGACCTAAAAATCAAATTTTGGTGTACTTTCTGGACGACCGAAAGTTACGCCGGATAAAACAAAATAGTGTTAACACATGTACATACAAAGGACTATCATCCAACAAAGTTTGGTTGTTCAAGTCGTTACCGTTTTTGAGATCTCGTTGAAATAAGGTTTTTTGTCTAGGGACAGGAAACGGACAAACGGAAGTGCTCAATGAAAATTAAATTTAATATTTCTTGTATACTTGCCTATTGTACATTATTGTTTATTGAGCTAACTAAATCTATCAAAGGAAAACAGTTAAACTGATAAACAGCTTGATTTATTTGAACTCTTTCGGTGTGGACCGGAAGTGACGGTCGACAAAATGAAACCGTTTAAACACATCTGCAATCAAATGTCTATCATCCATGAAAGGTTCGTGTCTTGATCACTAACAGTTTCTGAGATCTCGCGGGTACAAAATTGGAGATAATAAAGATATCTCACCGGAAGTATAACTTGGTTGTTTATTTAACATCGCATAGATGACATATATAAGGATATATACTAATTTATTTATTCTCTGTAAAATAAATAAATACGAAAAAAATAAATTTTGAAGTGCTTCCAGTGACGACCGGAAGTAACGACGAACAAAACAAAATAATTTAAACAAATCTACAACTATAGCTCTATCATCCCTTAAATCACTGCCACTTGTATCATCACGTTTGAAAATTCACTGTTAACGGTCGCCATGTTTACGATAAAATCCGGGACATTCCGAGTACGATTTCCGACAAAATGGCAGGCAAATTCAAATGTGTATATTAACTTAGTACGACTAATTAAAATGATATTTTGTGGACTTAACTACATCTGCATGTTCAAAAAGGTTTGTAGTGTATAAAAATGTGTTTTTTCCCTGCAGATTATTTTTAACAGACTTAAAATCGACATGAAGCAGATCCACTTCGCGGCTGCTACATTTCAAGTATTTGGGACGAATTCTTACTGTGACCTGAGCGTAACCTGGTCACGGTAAGATTATTCTTTCTAAAGTACTCGAGTACAGTACCTCCAAAAGGATGGTCTAACCTGAACACTTTTAAATACGATAAATTTTCTGGATTTAACATAGATTTACAAACTTGTCAAGGCTCGTGTGATCGTAGGATGGGAAGTAAACATGGCGAATGAAGAAGTTGCATGCCTATCCCGTAAGTATATATTTGCCTGCTTATGGTTATTGCTTTTAGAGGTTCAATGAGCTGTACTTTATTTAATTTCTTTTGTCCATAATATTTTACGACAACGATACATGGTTTTTATGGCTTGAATGCATTCATATATAGCGACTTTTTCACTTTCGGTTATCTACGAACACTTTAAATAAATCATTCCTTGCTTTCTCTAGGTTATATCTTCATTTCTTTTTAATAGCATCATTAATTATTAATCATTAATTATGTTCCTATCCTCGCTAGTCAACATGTTCTCAAGTTGTATTTATGTCGTAACGTGTATATTACCCGTTGTTTCATTCGATTAAAATGTAAATATACAAGGGGCGCAAATTAGGTTGCTCGCTAAATATATAGCACCACCGCATCATCGAGTTTTCGTAATGAGATCTGCCAAGGGTTTATAGGGAGCAAAGTGGACCGAAAATCCTTGGCTAGCGAAGATGAAAAACTAATGGTATTCATAAAAATGTATAAGTGTTCATTGCTGACTTTCCTTTCTGGCATTGAAACAGTTTTTTACAAAACAATATATCCTTCTAGCAGCTGCAATGTCTTTAGGATTGACAAGTTCCTTGATTGGATTGGCATTTGTTTTTCTCATCCTCAACAAACAATATGCAAAAATTACACAGACGTCTTTCTCTTGGAATATGAGTTTTAGAATATCTACCAGTTTCAATAAAAAATGAATGGGCACTGCTTCTTAGTTTTGTTAGGACAGATCTGTCACGGATTTTTAAAGGTAGTTTTAAGTTATGTATTAGTTCGTTTTCATTTTGATTCACAATTTTGCTATAAAAAGATCATTTTCCAGAGTCAGCCTTACATATTGTTTCGTTGTTCATGTATTTTGTTTTGATACTGTGTTCATGTAACTTGTTCTTTAAAATTCAAAGAAGTGATACTTCATTTTTGTAGCAATGAAGACAGTTTTCTTTGCCAAGATACTCTAGAAGACAATTTGTTGTCTTCTTTGAATGCAGATGTTACTAAGTAATTTTTATAGTCAGTTTTGTATTCCATATCTTCCAGTGTCTTTAAAAAATGAAACATATGTTCAATACGTAGATAATACAAAGGAAATTGTCCCTATTCACATTAAAAGCAAAATTTGATGCCTTTCTATGTACCTCTTTAAAAATTAGATGTTGTGTTTTTTTCAGATGGAAATTGTTCTCAAGACATTAATTCACATTTGAAGTCGGATATCCATATTTCCCATAAGTCGTTATTGGTATTATTATTGACCGATATAATTTTAACACAATTTCCACATAGAAATTAATATTTGCAGAAAAATTTGTTTTCGAAGCAAAATATGCCTTTTATGAGCGTTCCGATAGTTGCTCGGCTGCAAATTTTATTTTTCCATCTGATGTATACACAACACCAATGTATTTATATTTATTTGTTATGTTAATTATTTAGTGTTTAGGGTTTTAATAAAATCTGTACAAAATTTCACCAACTGTTTTACCATTAAAATCAAAACATCTGTTTTTTCCATATTGATACACAGTTTCCAGTCAGAAAAATATTTTCCTATAAAATCTAAACAGTTTTGTAAACAAACTGGTGAATCTGATACAAGAATGTGATAATCAGCAAAAAAAACCATATGGTTAATTGGCATAGTATCAGGATAATCAGGATAAGTGGATACATTTCTTGAAATTATAAACAAAATCATCATTAAAGGTATTCAAAAGTTTTGGACTTAAATTGTCACCTTGTTTGACTCTTCTGTTTGCTAAAAATGTTCACCAATTTGGTTTTCTTTTCTACAAGAGTAGTATGTATTTGGATACATAGTAATCAAAAGTTTACAGAAGTTACAACCAAAACCATTTTTATTTAGTTTGTATAAAAGTGCAGATCTCTACACAGTATCAAATGCTTTTAAAAAATCCACAAATCATACATATAAATTCTGTTTTTTGTATGAAGATATTTGTTGATTAGGGTTTTCGACACAAAAATGTTGTCAGTGGACCTATGTTTTTTGTCTAAATCAGAGCATTCTTAGCAAGTTATTTTATTTAAGATAATTATGCAAATAATTTTCTAAACAAACTTGTAACACTGAGACCTCTATAATTGTTTGTATTATTAGGGTCACCATTTTTGTATAATCATCTAATAAGTGAAAGACCCCATTCTTTCGGTATCTTTCCATTTTGTAATAAGATACTAACAAATTTTGTAAGAATTGGTAACAAGATATTGTGGTCGATCTTAACAAAAACTCATTTAAATTTAAGTCAGGTCCAGCACTTTCAAAATGCTTTTATTTTTCATTTTGAGTAAGCAAAAAGTCCAAAGATTTTGGTTAAATATTTAGTTCCGTATAATTGTATTTGTTTTGTTTGCTGCATTAATCATAATATTTAATAGTGTCACAACAAGGTTATTTGGATCATATGCTTTATCATCTTTTTCTTGGTTATCTAGCATCAATATTTGATTTTTAGTATCCTCTTATACATGTATAAGAGCGTCTGTATTTTTGTATTTACAAATACTTGACCAAAGATATATTTTTTTCAAAAAACATGTTTTATATTTTTCATTACAAAGCACATCAATGCTCCTGTGAACGCTTGCAGTTATCAGACAATGATCTGATATTTCTGTTGGAGGACATTGAAATGTTAAACTTTGTAGTACAACTGACTTGACGCCAACATATAACCAACTGTGCGTGAACAATTTGAATTAAAAACATTGGTTATCACAAATTACAAAGCTCACCGAGACGAGGCATCACTTTTATGAGGCATCACCTTTATGAGACCACCTTTATCATATTATATGAAAATCATAGTTAATGATCTTGGATATTCATGGATACTGTTTTGACACAATATCGTAAATCATATGTTAAAAAATTCAGAGATAATCATATATTCATTTCATATGGTATAATAAGATACAATGCTTATCAATACAATAATATAAAATGTGATATTGCATCCTATGATACTTACTATATATCATGTAATACTGTAATAATAATGATGCAATATGATATTGTAACAAATGATATGACATTTTATCATGTTATACATTATTGTATTTGATCAGTAAATACAATATCATAATATATAATATACATAGGATACAATATAGTATGATATGATACAATATCATATCACATAATACAATCACAATATTGTAACATGATATTATATTGTATAATATGGTATGATATTGTATTGTATGATACTGTACAGAATCATATTTGACACATATTGTTATTGTATCATATGATACAATACAATTTGACACGTTATATCATATATGATACAATGAAATTTTATACAACATTATATCATATCATATGAAACAATATCATGAAATATAGTAATATATTATACAATATCATAGTATACAATATCGTATCATATGAAACAATATGACAATATTCTATATTAAAATATCATATAATACAATTTCATGTGATACAATGATATATAAATAAATATCATATTAAACAATATTGTTTCACGATACAATATTCAATATTATAAAATATCGTATCATACGATACAATATTATATATTGCAATATCATATGAAATAATATCATGTGATAAAATAATAAATAATACAAAATCATATCATACAATATTGTATTATAATATAAAATACATAACAATATCATAATACAATATCATATCATAATATACAAAGAATTTGATACAATATCATATCATTTCATATAACATTTTACAAAATAATATATAATAATATTGTATCATATAAAACAATAGTGTATCATATAATTAAATACTATATCATAGGAATAATGTTATTACATTTATCAACAAACACATCTATAAAGCTGGTTTGAGTGAGGTAGGAGCTTTTTTTAGCATCCTTGATAATGGAGATCAGGCTCTGCATCTGAAACTATCTCTGCGATTCCTTTATATTATTGTTAAATCAACTATGCAAGCTATTATCTATAAAACATGTTACCTGTTCTTAAAAAACTAAACCTCCTCCAGCATCCGAAATCCTATGGCTCAGATTCAGCATTCTCTCTTTATCTTTGCAGAGACAAACAATTCCAATAAAGATGACTTCAAAAGAGTACCTCTCTTTGTCCTTGTAGATACAGACATGAAAATATAATTACTTCCATTGAGTACCGCTCTCTATCTTAATAGAGACGGATAATTCAAATGAAGTTGATTTCTATAAAGTACTGCTCATTATTTATAAATAGACGAACATGACAATGAAGTTGACTTCCAATGAGAGCCGTTTTTTAACTTTGAATAGACGGAGATGCCAATGAAGTTGAATTCCATGAAGAACCGCTTTTTATCTTTGAATAGAAGGACAATCAGTGAAGATGACTTCCATAGAGTACTGCTCTTTATTTTTGTAGAAACGGACATTCCAGTGAAGTCGATCTTAATTTAGAACCGCTCTTAACCTTTATAGAAAAGTACATTATCGATGAAGTTGAATTTAATAGAGTACAGCTTCTTATCTTTGCAGAGACTGACATGCATGTTAAGTTGACTTCCATACAATAACGCACTTTATCTTTTTTGAGATGGATTTGACAATTAAATTGACTTTTACAGCGTACAGTTTTTTTATCTTTGAATCGACGGACATGCTAATGAAGTTGACTTTCATATAGTACTGCTCTTGTATTTGTAGATACAGCGATGACAGTACCGCTTTTTATAGAAAAGGACATTATCAATAAAGTGGAGTTCATAGAGTACCGTTATCTTTTTTAGAGACGGAGATGCCAATGAAGTTGAATTACATAAAGTACCGCTCTTAAAGGGACATGGTGACGCACAAACCCATGATTTAGCAAATATCGAATTTTTACACGATTTCCATATATTTTATTTATCATATGAAAAGGTGAACTTTTGAAAAATTACGGTGTTCAAAAGTATCAAATTAAAAAGAGAAAATTAGAATTACACGTTGGGCCAACACATAAATATTGAGTTTTCCTTTCGCTTCATAGCCACGCAAGCGCAGGGGAATGTAAATACTGCAGCGTGTGTAAGCCTTTCCTCGGAATGATCAGCAAGTCCAATTGTTTGTTACCAAGTTGTTTATTAATCAGCGTGATCGTATAGTAGATATTACAACCATTAAGAGCAGCTCAAATCAAAGAATTTATCTAACATCATTTTACATGAGTATATATAACATTTTACTTATAATTGACAGTTCTGACCAGTCCGGCCCATCTATGATGATCATGAGGGAACATTTAGTGTTAAAATTCTAGAGTTAAATTTTATTTCTAAATAAAGTAACAAAACTGTCAAAACTGTCAGAAAGAATATTGATGCGGGGTTTGAGTCTCAGAATCCGAGTCTCTGAGTCCCCCACCTGGGTATGATGCATCGCTTACTCATAATACATTCATTCATACATGGCTTTAAGGTTACAAAGGTTAAATAGATGAACAAGCATTACAAGACTAATTTGCAATATTAGGACCTTCATTACAGACACAGGATCGCCAAATATGACAATTTGTTGATAACTTGTTTATATATTTTCAGTTTGTATTTTACTGTGCCAGAATTAATTAACCTCATTTATGACAAAGAGTATTGGGATGCAGTATTTGGGTATCCCGCCTTAATATGACGCATCGCTTGCGTACAATATTAAAATATCCTATATAAAGTATACATGAGTTCATGGTTTAAAAGGTAGCAAAGGTTATATAGAATATGCAATACATAACTCAGTATAGAGTACCAGAGCTATCGACACCAAATATGACACTTATTTATAAACTCTTAATTTGGATATTATTATGCCCGTATAATGCACCTGGTTTCATAACATCATTTAAAAATACTACGCAGTGCTACAATAGTCACAGAGTTCGTTCTGTTAGTTATCATTACCACAATTAATTGCGCAGTATCTAGATATACATAAGTATCATAGTGACCAATATGTAATACTAGCAATTCAAGGTCATAGCATGGCTATCTGTTTATACGTGGCATACATCATGAGCCAGAAACCTCTCATTGAAACACGATGTCTTCAAGAACTAAATATTTATGAAGATGCATTTTCTAATAATGCATATTTCTTACCATAGACATCGAATACCCTTTTTCAGTGTGTCAATCCCACTGTAACTATTTTTAGACAGAAATCGCAAACACGTGACACAATACCAATGTCCAAAACAACTCGGTTTGTTTACATGTGCATTTTCCGGATGAGTTTTAATGACTTGTAAATTGATAGGTGATAATTTATGATGCGTTAAACCTTTAGTATGATGAAATTTCGAGTAGCTCTTCTTATTTCCGTTGTCATAATCAAATAGTAAAACATATATTTTGAGTCACCGTGTCTCTTTAATCTTTATAGAAAAGGACCTTATAAATGAAGTTAATTTCCATTGAAAATCGCTTTGTATCTATGTAGAGACAGACAATCCAATGAAGTTGACTTCCATAGAGTACCTCTCATTATTTTTATAGAAAAGGACATTATCAATGAAGTTGAATTTCATAGAGTTCCGCTCTTTATCTTTTAACAGAAGGACAATAGCAAATAAGATGGCTTGTTTTGATTGAACAGGTGTTACCATAATAAATTTACAATAGATTGATTTTCTGTTTTAATTTTTCAACTTAAATCTAGTTTGATAACACAATGATCAATCTAATACAATTGGAAATTTGAGTATCATTTAATTACATGTATAATCCACAGGCGCTATTTACTACATTGTGTAATATTCATACAGTTTTCAATCTGCAGCAATGTTTGGACGCTATTTATGTAGATTTGAAAAAATAAAGACAAGAATACCAAAAAAATGAATTTGTAATTTATTTTAATCATTGTAGAGGATAATTTTTAAAAAATATGTCAGCTTCTTTGAGAAATGTTGCAATATACAAGAGGATCCTTATCCATATAATATTGGGTTTGATACATTGTGCTGTATACTATGGGATAAATTTCATCTCTGATGCAAGAGCACGTGGTTAAAAAATTGCTCTATCTAGCTAAGTAATTCCCAACAAAACTTTATGATAGAACGTAAGACTTAAAGTGTACTCTCACTCATTTTACTCTATCAATATTTGCTTTACATAGAATCAGCATTCATTTTACTCTATCAATAAATGCTCTTCATAAAATCAGTACATGTATTGCTACAGGGATTTATTTTCATTTTTTGGTTGACCGTTAAATCTGGCTATTAATAGTCTCAATAATTCATATCCTAAAGTTAAGGAAAACTCTGGCTTCAGCATGTAAATTTTTGGAACTCTTCCTGCAAAAACATATTTTAAGTTTCAATATATATTCCTTTGAAATCTATTCATATATGAACTATTGTGACGTGAAAATAAAATATGATATTAAAATTGAACCCTTAATCAAATTAATATTTTTCCATCAAAGCATATCAACGTTATCATATTGACTATAACAGTGAACTTTTAAAGATAGAAATGATTCAAATCCGTAGCTTTTATTGAAAAAAAGGAACTTTATAATGAAGACAAAAAGGAAGACCTATTTCTGACTTTTTCATATCACAGATGCAGTGACTGTATGATTTGGATTTACCTGTCATGATATCAGCCCACTTAGCAAGGAATGTGTCTCCCTTTCTCTTCAGAGCAGCCGCGGAGGCATCCAATAAAATTGGATAACGATACATCATTTGACAGAAGATCATGGACCTTCAAAACATAGTAAAAACAAAAATAAAATTCTACAAGCATTATCATGATGCACCACAGAGTAACCATGTTCTGGGCACCATGATATATTAGAGAAGAACCATGTAATGGGCACTATGATACATTAGAAGGTACCATGTACAGGGCACTATGATACATTAGAAGGTACCATGTACAGGGCACTATGATACATTAGAAGAGTACCATGTAGTGAGCACAGATGATACATTAGGAGAGTACCATATAGTGGGCACTATGATACATTAGGGGAGTACCATGTAGTGGGCACTAGGATACATTAGAGGAGTACCATGTACAAGGCATTATCATACATTAGAGAAGTACCATGTAACGGGTTCTATGATACATTAGGGGAGTACCATGTACAGGGCACTATGATACATAAGAGGAGTACCATGTAGTGGGCACTATGATACATTAGGGGAGTACCATGTAGCGGGCACTATGATACATTAGAGGAATACCATGTAGTGAGCACTATGATACATTAGGGAAGTACCTTGTACAAAGCCTATGATACATTAGGAGAGTATGATGAACAGGGCACTATGACACATTAAAGATGGACCATGAAGTGGGCACTTTGATACATTAAGTGAGTACCATGTACCTGGCACTTTGATACATAAGTGGAGTACCATGTAGTGGGCACTTTGATACATTAGTGGAGTACCATGTAGCGGGCACTATGATAAATAAGAGGAGTACCATGTAGTGGGCACTATGAATCATTAGAGCAGTTACATGTACAGGGCACTATGATACATTAGGGGAGTACCACGTACAGGGCATTATGATACATTAGAGGAGTACCATGTAATGGGTACTATGATACATTAGGAGATACCATGTAGCAAGCACTATGATACATTAGAGGAGTACCATGTAATGGGCACTATGATACATTAGAAAAGTACCATTTAGTGGGCACTATCATACATTAGGGGAGTACCATGTACAGGGCAATATGATACATTAGAGGAGTACCATGTAATGGGCACTATGATACATTAGACAAGTACTTTGTAGCTGGCACTATGATACATTAGAGGATACCATGTAGCGGGCACTATGATACAGCAGGGGATACCATGTACAGGGCACTATGATACATTAGAGGAGTTCCATGAAGTGGGCACTCTTATACAGAACATTAAAACAACACTGTTTAGTTCGGGCCTATGACATGATTACATTGTAGTTTAGGCTTTGATACAATAAAAGGCAGCATGCAATATAATTGGTGCCATGATTACAAAACTCCCATGCATGAGTGATGCCAACTCTGTATATTTTTATGCTATGCACCCTTTTCTTAGCCTCTTATGAACCACCAATTTTCCCTAACACTGAGAGCACTCTTCATGTTTCTCTGCGTCAGGTATTTCATTCACTGAACATATCAAATTAAACACAAACATAAGTAAAAAGGTGTTTCAAAGACAACTTTTCAGCCACTGAAATGACTCATCCAATAAACCACCTAACAAAACACACTAAACAAATCCAAGCCCACATATTTCAAAAATCATGGCTACAGAACTCCTGTCTTTGTCTGTAATGACATCAGACATGCCCAAAATATAAACTGGAGTAGATTGTGCTGAGATTGTGTGTTTATTTGTAAAATCCAACAAAAATGATCACAATAGGATGAATTTGATATTGGAGAAATTTTTCCCAAAAAACTTTTCTACCAAGAATAGATTCTTAAATAAATTCTTTTTGTTAAATAAAGTGCATGTTCTTTAACTTTGGAGTTTCAATCAAAAAGTGGATCAAGTGTTTTTATCAGAATATATCCTCTTGTGTTATTCAAAATGGTATACTTTCCCAGTATTTTAATCCTCAAAGAGGCTGTAGACAAGGAGACCCAGTATCGCCATACTTATTTATTCTCTGCGCAGAAATCTTATGTATTTTAATCCGAAACAATAGAGATATTAAAGGAATTGAGATTGACGGAGAAGAACATAAGATATCACAATACGCTGATGATAAATCTTTGATATCAGATGGGTCAGCATCATCTCTAGATGGTATACTACAAACATTGGACTACTTTGCAGAAATATCAGGCCTAAAAATTAATTTCAGTAAAACAAAATTGATATGGATAGGTAGCAAAAAATTCTCAAAAAATGTTTATCACCACACAAGATGGAAATTTAATTGGGAAGAAACAACGTTCGATTTACTTGGAATAAAGTTTTCTGTTAACTTAGATGAAATGATAGATCTAAATTATACCAACAAGATGGAAAAAATATTTAAGTTAATAAGACAATGGAAAAATAGAAAGCTTACCCCTCTTGGAAAACTATCAATCATTAAAACCCTTTTTATTCCAAAGATGAATCACTTGATATTAACTTTACCAAATCCCCCAAGCCACTATATAAAAAATCTTGAGAATAAACTGTATGAATTTCTGTGGGATGGTAAACAGAACAAGATTAAAAAAGCTGCAGTTATACAAGATTATAAAGATGGCGGTCTAAAGATAATAGAATATTCAGATTTTATAATTGCTCTTAAGTCTAGTTGGACAAGACGACTAATATCATGCACGGATTCAAAATGGAAGAAATTATTTGAATCTGATTTAAATGTTACTATACCAGAACTTATGAACTTTGGAATACACTTTGCCAAAATTCTAAAAGATAGAACAAGAAATAAATTCTGGAAGGATGTCCTTCAAAGTTGGATACTGGTTTATAAGGCAAATATTTCAAAACAATGTAAAAACATATCAAATGACCACTTGTGGTATAATCCGGATATTACAATTGACAAAGAAACACTCTTTTTTAAAAATTATTTTGATAATGGGATAAGATACATTAGTGACATATGTAATGCAGATGGTAGTTACCTTTCTTTTCGCGATTTTAACACTTTTTTCAATGCAAAATCAAACTTTCTTTAATATTTAGGACTTATTTCAGCAATCAGAAGTTATCAAAAGAATGATGGCAGATTTATAAGAAAGGACTATAATTTAAGATACCCCAATACAGTAATAATCTTTATGAACTCAAACAAGGGCTGTAAGGAAATGTATAATGCACTCATCTCAAAAAAGAAAGAGTTGCCCACATCTGAAAAAAAATGGGAAGAAAAGGGATACTACTTTTCAAGAAAAGAATGGAACCTTATTTATAATTTGCCATTTAAATGTACTCAAGAAACTAGGTTACAATGGCTTCAAACCCAGTTACTTCACAGAATTTCTGCAACAAATAAATACTTATGTAATTGCAATTTTATCAACTCTGCTACATGTTCTTTCTGTGGACAGTTAACAGAAACAATAGACCATTTATTTTCTGAATGCTACCTCATCAAAGAACTTTGGGACAAAATTAAACACTGGCTTGAGGATTTACAGACTTTAAATGTGAATTTTGATAATAAATCTATTTTGTTTGGTAAATATTTGAACAGTCATATACATCGCTTTGAAAATCTGTTAATCTTGATAGTGAAACAATATATATATGCTAGTAAATTTAGTTTCTCTAAACAATTAAACATAGAGGCACTGAAACATATCATTATCAACAGACTCTATGTTGAAAAATATATTCTTCTAAAAAACTGCAAATACCAAGAGTACAATAACTATTGGTCAAACATCTTCCAAAAGCTAGAATCATAGATAATTGCTTTCATCTACTCTTACTTTTGGATCTTCCCCTTACCCCTTGCTTTATTTTTAATTTTTTTTCCTCTTCCTTCCCTCCTCCCCATGGGTGAATTTGAATTAAAATCAAATGCTGGTAAATCCTCACCTGAGGAAACACACTTTGTTATGTATGTGTATTATGTTTGTGACTATGCAAATGTACATGTTTTACATGTATGTATAAGAATATAAGAGCAAGATTAATGTATAGTAAGTCTTTGAATGTGAATTTCATTTTTAATATTATGATCCAATTGCCCAATTCCTACCCCTCCCTCATCCCCTCGTCCCCATTATATACCCCCCCCCCCCCAAAAGAAAATCAACTTTCACAACAATAATAAAATTTAAGTGCTGATAAAGTCCACTTGTGTATATATATCTATATATATTATATTAGAGAAATGTCTTGATCAAATTTGTTATAAGTTAATATGTCTTATATCACTTATCTGTTCTTTCTTTTGTGAGAGTTGTATTTAATAAAATAAAAAAAAAAAAATAAAGTGCATGTTTTTTGGAAGTACATGTAATCTCATTCCTTTGCTCAAAATGCAACTGACCAGTAAACATACTTATGATGCAGATGAGTAACAATAAAAAAAATCAAATGGTGGCCAAATACTTTTTTGACTGTGTTAGCTTTAACAACTCACCACTTAAAATCAAAACCAAATTTGTTCATCCAACGCTGATGGTAAATTTTCATCAGGTCCTCATCATAGTTACCCTGTTTGATGGCTTCATCCAGAAACAAAGCAGCCAACTTCCCTCCCTCCATAGCATGGTGTATGCCTTCTCCTTGTCATCACAAAGTTAAAATCAAGTCACTGTCTAAATTAGCTGCAGTTCTGTAGGTCCTGGTCTAAAAAAAATTTCAGATGGACGACCTGGGAGCTACAGTTCCGTACTTGTTAAAAAGTTGCAATTTATGGCGCATGTTCTGGAATCATTTCGGAATTGTTTATTATGTTCAGTTATAATCCGGATTTATATATACATAACCGGTTCAGAGTTTATAGTAGTACCTCCGCTCCACGAGCACCATGCACAAATTCACGGAACCACGTTCCTACAGTTTTTTGGTGACATAGAGAACCCACAGTGTATGTATTTTTATATTTTTATATAACGTATATTTCTGTATATTTCTTTCTTATGCACTTTGACTTTTATGAAATTCCATTACGGTATATTTCACTGTTTGAATGGGCTCTGTGTACTTCGTGCAGTAAACAAACATGTTTTTTATATTTAGGATATGTATTAGAGCATTAACTAGATTTAATGTCAGTTATTTTACATGAAGTTCAGTGCATACTTGTTTACTTTCATGCTTACGGGTTTTTATACATTGTGACAATAAAATGAATAGAGTTAAATAGATAGACTTTTTACATATGTGTAACTGTCTCCCCAACCTATATTATGTAATGACAAGTTCATGCAATTGTGTAATAAGTGTTTTTCTTTATATTGTAGTATCTACAGTTTATTCCTAGTGAATAAATGATGTTTACTAGCTGTCTGTGTCAGAGTGACTCATTTCTGAACATGGGACAGCATAGTAGATAACTGGTACTCAGCCTTCACCAATCCTAAGATGTCTACACATGAAAGGGAGAAGGATCAGCAAGGACACTTGGATGATCAAGGAAACATGGAAATGGAGGAGAAAGAACCAAGAACTTCGGGTCGTTTACATGAGAAAACACAGAAAGGACATGAACTATATTTAGAAAATCTCAACAAGCAGAAAAGCAAGTTGGCTAAATTAGAAAAAAGAATTAATTCTGACATTTTTGAATCTACTTCAACATCTGATTCAGCAGTTCTTGTTAAAGTGTGTGATAGGATTGAAGCTAATTTGAAAAATTATGAGAATACATACCATGAGTGTTGTGAATATTTGAAAAGACAGAATAATGTAGAAAGTTTCAAAGAACTAGATTTGATGAACCAGTGTTTCACTCCATTTCTTGACAATGTTATTCAGTGTTTACAAAAACTGAAAACTTCACAAACAAGGAAGATAAGAGATGAAGAGTCAACGACAGGTAGATCAAGCATTAAATCTCTTCAGAAAGTAGAAGAAGCCAAAACCAAGTTGAGAATAACAGAGAGATCCATTGAATTAAAGCGTCAAAAGTCCAAATTGATCACGGAAGAAAACTTGAATGGTGCTAAATACAAACAAGCACAAGAAGATTTAGAAAATGAGTTAGAATTGTTGAAGTGTCAGGGAGAACTGGAGCTTGCAGAGTCGAGGGTAAAATTTGAAATGATGGAAAATGAAGGACATGTATGTGATTTGGGGTTACCGAGAATAAACAGTGTCGATAAATCCAGAGAGTATGTAGAAAAAATAACTTTGGGTCTGAAACAAGTAAAACCTGAATC
The DNA here is from genome assembly GCA_020458035.1 of Magallana ariakensis. Classification (NCBI taxonomy): domain Eukaryota; kingdom Metazoa; phylum Mollusca; class Bivalvia; order Ostreida; family Ostreidae; genus Magallana; species Magallana ariakensis. Next base: position 69,903,197 of record CM035814.1, on the reverse strand, counting down.
ACAGGAAGAAGAACAGGACAGGAATATTGGACAAGCTTCTAAGCAGATCGCAAACCAGCAACCACCAAAACAAGTTCCTGCTCCAGCACTGCCGCACTTTGCACAGTCGTTAACTTCAACGCCGCAGCATTCAATTTCTCAACCTGTGATGGCTATGTATCCTCCGAGACCTATGCAATATCCTGGACAGGCATACATGCCACAATTGATGCAGCCGAGGTATACACCTCAACCGTTACCACCTAGGTTTCCTCCTCAGGTTATGCAACCTAGGTATACACCAACTTCACAGTCGTACAGACCGCCTACTATAGCACAACCGCACTTGGATTCTACGTTTACACCGCGGCATCAATATCAACCTATTTCGTCTAGTGTTATTGACAGTGCGGTGACTAGTGATACTATTAACTGTTATTTATTGAAAAAAGACTTAGTTTCACAACGACTAAGAAGATATGATGATGACCCTTCCTCATATAACGTATGGAAAGGGACATTCAAGACTATTGTATCTGAAGCCACCTTAAGTGATTTAGAAGAAATAGACTTGCTGTTACGATGGCTCGGACCTGAATCTACAGTTCAAGTAACCAGTATAAGAAGAGCGAACCCAAATGATGCGAAAATAGCCCTTAAGAAGATATGGGAGAGATTGGACGAACGTTATTGATCTCCCGAATTGATAGAATCAAAACTGCGCATTCAAGTACAGAAATTTCCAGTGATTACCTTACCAAAAGACAAAACACAGTTATATGGCCTCGCAGATTTATTGGCAGAAATAGAGTGTCATAAAAACAATGATAGATATGCCATGCTTTTGTCATATTATGATACCCCAATTGGTGTCAAACCAATCGTGTGCAAGCTGCCTGAAAACTTACAAAACAAATGGAGGGATCGTGCTGTGAAATATAAGATTCAAAACATTGTTCCATATCCACCTTTCCAGGAGTTTGTAAAATTCATTCATGAACTTAGCATATCTTTGAATGACCCAAGCTTTTCATTTGAATCTTCACCACCCATAGGAAAGGATAAACAAAGATTCACCAGGAAACCAGCGACAGTAATGTCAAGAAAAACTGACCTGCAGGAAGAAAAAGAAAACATCAGAAAAGAAATGTGTCCTTTACATCCACATGCAATTTCACATAATCTTGATGAATGTCGACTCTTCATGAAGAAACCCATGGAAGAACGTCGCAGATATGTAGCAGAAAATAAACTCTGTTTCCGTTGTTTACGTACAAAATTTCATAATAAAAAACACTGCCGAGCTTACATTAAGTGTAAAGAATGTGGCAGCGGCAATCATGTGACTGCTATGCATATAAAGCCTAGAAATCAAGATATTCCTCAAACGGTGCAAGGTGGGGAGAGTGAACCATTCATTGTTGATTCAAAGTGTACTTCTATATGTGATGGTTTTCATGGACGCTCTTGTGCAAAAACAGTGTTAGTTCAAGTGTACCCAGAAAATCACCCAGAATTATCTGTGACTGTGTATGCAATGTTAGATGGACATTGTAATAGAACATTAGCAACTACAGAGTTAATGGACTCTCTTGGTGTGAAAGGAAACGAATTAATGTATAATTTAATGTCATGTTCTGGAAGAGGACAAACTCTTGGTCGTCAAGCTCATGGATTTATTGTACAGTCTCTTGACTCATCAACAGTGTTGAAACTACCAACGCTTATTGAATGTCGAAGTATTCCACAAGACGTCTCAGAAATTCCTACACCAGAGATCGCATATCATTACCTGCACCTTCGTTCTATTGCTTCGGAAATTCCGAAATACGATCCAAATCATCTAATTGGACTTCTTATTGAAAGAGATTTAACAGACGTACATTATGTTTATCAGCAGATAACAGGACCCAAAAACCATCCATTTGCTCAGAAAACATGTTTTGGTTGGGTCATCAATGGTGACGTCTGTTTGAATGGTAAACACCTACCTGAAGTCAGTGTGAGGAATCTCAGTGTAACGAGTTTCAAAACTAACATTTTACCAAACGGCCGATCTACAATATTTCAACCATGTGACAAAGACCTTCAAATTCATATCCAGTCAGTAGATGAGGAGCTAGATATTTTTAGAAAGTACAAAGATGATGACATTATAGGCCTCTCTGTTGAAGATCGTGAGTTCATTCGTCTTATGGAAAATGAAATGAAACTAGAACCTGGAGGAAACTGGACAGCACCTCTTCCGTTCAAGAAGGATAAGCTAGCAATACCAAATAACAAAATTATGGCCCTCAAGAGAGCTATGATTTTAGATAACAGTCTCCGTAAAAATTGTGAGAAAAGACAGCACTTTTTTACATTCATGGAAAAAGTTATTCAGAGTGGCGCGGCAGAAATTGCTCCAGAACTAGAAGTTGGACAAGAAGTGTGGTACCTCCCATTATTTGGCGTTTACCATCCTAAGAAACCAGACCAAATACGTGGAGTCTTTGACTCATCTACGACGTATAAAGGAACATCACTCAACAGTGTTCTACTTACAGGACCCAATTTGACTAACAACTTAGTTGGTGTTCTGCTACGTTTCCGAAAAGATTCCATTGCAATACCAGCAGATATCGAACAGATGTTCTACTCATTTCTTGTACGAGAAGACCACAGGGACTATTTACGCTTCCTATGGTACCAGAACAATGATCCAAGTAAACATCTTGTGGAATATCGCATGCGTGCACATGTTTTTGGAAATTGTCCATCGCCAGCTGTCGCTACTTTTGGATTGCACAAAAGTGTTGAGAATTCCGAGCAAGATATCAAGGACTTTGTGAACAACAACTTCTATGTAGATGATGCCTTAACATCTGTTCCAAATGCTTAGCAAGCGATCGATCTATTGAAAAGAACTCAGACTGCATTGAAAACCTATGGTAACATCAATCTCCACAAAGTTGCATCAAACAATAAAGAAGTGATGTTAGCTTTCTCCAAAGAAGACCTGAGTAAAGAAATTAAACAACTGGATTTAGAGAAAGACCTTCTTCCTGTTCATCATAGTCTTGGTCTATTATGGGATTTATCAACTGATAGTTTCCTGTTTGATGTCAACTTCCCAGAGAAACCAAACACTAGACGTAGCTACCTGTCTATGTTTCACAGCATATATGTTCCTCTGGGATTAATTGGACCACTCGTTATTTGTGGAAAAATCATCCTTTGCGAAATTGCGACAAAATGTGATTGGGATGACGATGTCGATAGTTCTTGGAAAAGGTCTATTTCATCACTTCAGAACATTTCCATTCCTCGAATGTATATCACAAAATATTTGAGCCTTTGTGACCATGTAGAGCTTTATGTATTTTGTGATGCCTCCGAACAAGCAGTGTCAGCAGTGTCATACATCAAAGTTTCAGATGAGATAAGGAGTGAAGTATCATTTGTGTTTGGCAAAGTGAAATTGGCCCCTTTACATGGACATTCAATGCCAAGATTAGAACTTTGCGCGCTCTTATGGCAGTTGAAATAGCAGAAACTGTTAAGAGACATTTAAGCATTACTTTTGTCAACACATGGTTCTATTCCGACAGCAAAATTGTGCTAGGTTACATCAGTAATCATACCAAACGTTTTTACAACTACGTAGCCAATCGTGTGGAACGCATTTTACGATCATCTAGCCCTTCTCAGTGGAATTATGTAAAATCTGAGGAAAACCCAGCTGATGTAGGAACACGGGGATTAAGTACAGCCGAAGACTTGAGCTGTAAGTGGCTTAAAGGACCTGAATTTCTGCATATCAGCAAAGACCTTGTAAAAGAATACTTTCCACTCGTGAACCCTCATGAAGATGAAGAAATCCGCATAAATGCTAACAAGATAGTGTTGAAGACCGCAGACCTCACAAATCGTTTTAAGAGATTTTCTACATGGAATTCCCTAATATCTGCAGTTACAGTGCTAAAAACAGTTGCTAGAAAATGGAAGCATATGACATTCGATTCTTTAGCCATAAAACAAGAAAGTGAACTATTTGTTGTGAAAGAAACACAGAAGACGTTTTTCTTAGAAGACTCTTGTGTTTACAAGACCAGAAACCATTGCCTCGAGACAGCTCAATACGGAATCTATGCCCATATTTGGATCAGGACGGTATTATGAGAATTGGAGGCAGATTAAACCTTAGTGTACTTCCAATTGAGCAAAAGAACCCAATTATCCTTCCTAGGAAATCGCATGTTGCCAAATTGATTGTGCTACATTTCCATGAAAAAACAGGTGCTCATCAGGGAAGGCACATTACGGAGGGTGTCATAAGGAATAATGGCTACTGGGTGATTGGTGCAAAGAAACTGATTTCATCAGTGATTAATAAGTGTGTTGTGTGTAAAAGATTACGTGGAAACTTGCTGTTTCAGAAGATGGCAGATTTACCATCATCTAGAGTAACTCCAGGACCTCCGTTTAGTGCCGTAGGTGTGGATACCTTTGGCCCCTGGTCGATTGTGACACGTAAAACCAGAGGAGGTGTTGCTGAAAGCAAGCGATGGGCTATTATGTTTACGTGTCTGACGACAAGAGCTGTTCATATCATGCTGGTGGAATCCATGTCAAGCTCATCATTCATCAATGCATTACGAAGATTTATTGCCCTCCGTGGAAACGTTAGTGAACTGCGATCTGACCGTGGCACAAACTTCATTGGAGCTACCGAAGATCTTAACATAGACGTGATGCAAGGTCCAGTAAAGCACTTCTTAGACCAGTCAAAGATAAAGTGGATTTTTAACGCCCCTCACTCTTCCCACATGGGAGGAGTGTGGGAAAGGATGATAGGAGTGACGCGGCGTATCTTAGATGTTCTACTATTAGGACCAAAGGGAAAGAATCTCACTCATGAGGTTCTTAGTACATTGATGGCCGAAGTGACAGCAATCATGAACTCTAGACCGATTACTACGATATCAAGTGATCCAGATATGCCTTTTGTGTTGAGCCCTGCAATACTATTAAATCAGAAAATATCGGGACATTTCTCTACCTGTGTGAATGTTAACATTCGTGATCTGTATAAAGAACAGTGGAAACAAGTACAAGTACTTTCCGATTTCTTCTGGAAACAGTGGAATGATCAATATCTTCATACCTTACAGTCTCGCCGTAAGTGGACCACTGAAACACCAAACCTTAAAGCTGGGGATGTTGTGATCGTTAGAGATAAAGATATAGCGCGATGTCAGTGGCCTGTGGGACTTGTGGAGGAAGTTATCCCAAGTGCTGATGAACTTGTGCGAAAAGTCCGCGTACGCCTTATTGTGAATGGGAAACCATGTACTTATATGAGGCCTATCAGTGAACTAATTCGCCTCATTGAATAGATGTTTAATGTTGAACATTTACTCTCATATTCAGTGTTAATGTGACATTGTGATGAACAATTGAATTAGGCCAAAAAAAAAAAAATTAATGATGATAATGTTATGACAATCATTCATTTTCACATTTTATGGTGATGTTATCCTGGTCACTGCACCATTTGATTTTGGCTGAAAATTGATCACATGTATTTTCTATGTAAATTGTATTATTTTGTCTTGTCTTAAATTGTTACAATTTTTGATATAAGGGGTAATATTGTGACAATATTAGGTGGGGAGTGTTCTGGAATCATTCCGGAATTGTTTATTATGTTCAGTTATAATCCGGATTTATATATACATAACCGGTTCAGAGTTTATAGTAGTACCTCCGCTCCACGAGCGCCATGCACAAATTCACGGAACCACGTTCCTACAGTTTTTTTTGTGACATAGAGAACCCACAGTGTATGTATTTTTATATTTTTATATAACGTATAGAGTTATGAACAGTATATTTCTTTCTTATGCACTTTGACTTGTATGAAATTCCATTACGGTATATTTTACTGTTTGAATGGGCTCTGTGTACTTCGTGCAGTAAACAAACATGTTTTTTATATTTAGGATATGTATTAGAGCATTAACTAGATTTAATGTCAGTTAATTTACATGAAGTTCAGTGCATACTTGTTTACTTTCATGCTTACGGGTTTTTATACATTGTGACAATAAAATGAATAGAGTTAAATAGATAGACTTTTTACATATGTGTAACTGTCTCCCCAACCTATATTATGTAATGACAAGTTCATGCAATTGTTTAATAAGTGTTTTTCTTTATATTGTAGTATCTACAGTTTATTCCTAGTGAATAAATGATGTTTACTAGCTGTCTGTGTCAGTGTGACTCATTTCTGAACATGGGACAGCATAGCGCACAAAAAAAACTGCGCTCGATTTGGACTGATTTATCGTATTTCCACACAAATTCTGTGGAAAAATTTAGTACCATTAAACTCTTCAGGCAATTTACCCCAGTACTACTGATATGGTCACTTTACTTGCCTCAGACATTCTCTTAAATATGCTTACTGACCTTCGAAAATGAAGTATGTTAAATTCAGATCGAGAGTCGCCATTTTTACATGCAAACAAATTGCATCACTTCACTTTATGGGGCTGGTGATGATGTTTAAAAAAATATCAGAGGCAAGTAAAGTGACGATATCCATAGTAAAATGTCTGATGCAATTTTTGGAATCAAATTATTTGTTCAGAATTTGTGTGAAAATAAGATTAATCAGTCCAAAACTAGCAAACTTTTTGTGCGCCGTTAATTGCAACTTCTTAACATGCATGAAACTAGCTCCCAGGCCATTCATCCAAATTTTTTCAGACCAGGAGATACAGACCTGCAGCTACAGTACTGTATGTATAAATCATCTTCCTAACTTCACCAAATATGATTTTAATTCAATACATTCAATACAGTTGGATTAGCTTAATAAGCAGAACAAGTGTTTACTGGCATACAAGAGACTTCCTTTCTATAAAGAGAAACACCTTAAAATAAATCTTACTACTAAAAGAGAGGTTATCTTCCATCTATTACATTACCTTACCTGTTAGTGGGTCTATCATCCCTGCTGCATCCCCCACAATTAAAACATGATGTCCATACGACACTTGTTCTCCACCAAGTCTCAAACTGGCTACAATTAATAGCACTCTGTTAAGCTTTAATAGATATCATGGGCTACAATTAATAGCACTCTGTTAAGTCTTAATAGATATCATGGGCTACAATTAATAACACTCTGTTAGGTCTTAATAGATATCATGGGCTACAATTAATAACACTCTGTTAGGTCTTAATAGATATCATGGGCTACAATTTATAGCACTCTGTTAGGCTTTAATAGATATCATGGGCTACAATTAATAGCACTCTGTTAGGTCTTAATAGATATCATGGGCTATAATAGCACTCTGTTAGGCTTTAATAGATATCATCGGCTACAATTAATAGCACTCTGTAAGGCCTTAAAAGATATCATGTTCAGACAGGCTATGATAAATACCGCAATGTTTTCAGACTGACTACGATAATTCAGATTGGCGTTACCATGAATTCAGAATGGTCGCAATAAATATCACCATAACTCAAACTAACTTCAATGAATATCCTCATGAACACCCAGACTTTAACATTTAAGCCAAGTATCCTAGATCTTGACTTATGTTTGTGACTAAACTGCATTTAACCTCTCTATTTAAACACACTCTCTCAGATCTTGACTACTATTATACAAGCACATTCTCTTAGATCTTGACTGCTATTATACAAGCACATTCTATCAGATCTTAACTTTTATTATACAAGCACACTCTCTCAGATCTCGACTGCTATTATACAAACACACTCTTTCAGATCTTGACTGTTATTATATAAGCACTTTCTCTCAGATTTTGACTTTTATTATACAAGAACACTCTCTCAGGTCTCAACTGTTATTATACAAGCACACTTTCATAGATCATGACTGCTATTATACAAGAACACTCTCTCAGATCTCAACTGTTATTATACTAGCACACTCTCTCAGATCTCAACTGTTAATATACAAGCACACTCTCTCAGATCTTGACTGTTATTATACAAGAACACTCTCTCAGATCTTGAATGTTATTATACAAGAACACTCTCTCAGGTCTCAACTGTTATTATACAAGCACACTTTCTCAGATCTTGAATGTTATTATACAAGCACAATCTCTCAGATCTTGACTGCTATTATACAAGCACTTCTCTCAGATCGTGACTATCATACAAACACACTCTCTCAGATTTTAACTTTTATTATACAAGCACACTCTCTCAGATCTCGACTGTTATTATACAAGCACACTCTCTCAGATCTTGACTACTATTATACAAGCACACTCTCTCAGATCTTGACTGCTATTATACAAGCACACTCTCTCAGATCTTGACTACTATTATACAAGCACACTCTCTCAGATCTTGACTGGTATTATACAAGAACACTCTCTCAGGTCTCAACTGTTATAATACAAGCTCACTTTCTCAGATCTTGACTTTCATTATACAAGCACACTTTCTCAGATCTTGACTTTTATTATACAAGCACACTCTCTCAGATCTCAACTTTTATTATACAAGCACACTCTCTCAGATCTCAACTTTTATTATACAAGCACTCTCTCTCTCGACTGTTATTATTCAGGCACACTCTCTCAGGTCTTGAATGTTTTTATACAAGCACACTCTTTAAGATCTTGACTGCTATTATACAAGCACTTTCTCTCAGATCTTGACTATTAACCAAGCACACTCTTTTAGATCTTGACTGCTATTATACAAGCACTTTCTCTCAGATCTTGACTTTCATTATACAAGCATACTCTTTCAGATCTCGACTGCTTTTATACAAGCACTTTCTCTCAGATCTTGACTGTTAATATACAAGCACACTCTCTCAGATCTTGACTGCTATTATACAAGCACACTCGCTCAGATCTTTACTTTTATTATACAAGCACACTCTCTCTGACCTCGACTGTTATTATACAAGCACATTCTCTCAGATCTTGACTGATATTATACAAGCACACTCTCTCAGATCTCAACTGTTATTATACAAGCACACTCTCTCAGATCTTGACTGCACACTCTCTCAGATCTTGACTACTATTATACATGCACACTCTCTCAGATTTTGACTGTTATTTACAAGAACACTCTCTCAGGTCTCAACTGTTATTATACAAAGACACTTTCTCAGATCTTGACTGTTATTATACAAGCTCACTCTCTCATATCTTAACTTTTATTATACAAGCACACTCTCTCAGATCTTGACTGCACACTCTCTCAGATCTTGACTACTATTATACATGCACACTCTCTCAGATCTCAACTGTTATTATACAAGCACACTCTCTCGGATCTCAACTGTTATTATACAAGCACACTCTCTCTGACCTCAACTGTTATTATACAAGCACACTTTCTCAGATCTTGACTGTTATTAAAGCTCACTCTCTCAGATCTTAACTGTTATTATACAAGCACACTCTCTCAGATCTTGACTGCTATTATACAAGCACACTCTCTCAGATCTTGACTACTATTATACAAAAACACACTCTCTCAGATCTTGACTGTTATTATACAAGAACACTCTCTCAGGTCTCAACTGTTATAATACAAGCTCACTTTCTCAGATCTTGACTTTTATTATACAAGCACATTCTCTCAGATCTCAACTTTTATTATACAAGCACACTCTCTCAGATCTCGACTGTTATTATTCAGGCACACTCTCTCAGGTCTTGAATGTTATTATAAAAGCACACTCTTTCAGATCTTGACTGCTATTATACAAGCACTTTCTCTCAGATCTTGACTATTATACAAGCATACTCTTTCATATCTCAACTGCTTTTATACAAGCACTTTCTCTCAGATCTTGACTGTTATTATACAAGCACACTCTCTCAGATCTTGACTGCTATTATACAAGCACACTCGCTCAGATCTTTTTTTTTATTATACAAGCACACTCTATCTGACCTCGACTGTTATTATACAAGCACATTCTCTCAGATCTTGACTGCTATTATACAAGCACACTATCTCAGATCTTGACTGCACACTCTCTCAGATCTTGACTACTATTATACAAGCACACTCTCTCAGATCTTGACTATTATACAAGCACACTTTCTCAGATTTTTACTTTTATATATACAAGCACACTCTTTCTGACCTCAACTGTTATTATACAAGCACACTATCTCAGATCTTGACTGCACACTCTCTCAGATCTTGACTACTATTATACAAGCACACTCTCTCAGATCTCAACTGTTATTATACAAGCACACTCTCTCGGATCTCAACTGTTATTATACAAGCACATTCTCTCTGACCTCAACTGTTATTATACTAGCACACTTTCTTGACTGTTATTAAAGCTCACTCTCTCAGATCTTAACTGCTCTTATACAAACACACTCTCTCAGATCTTGACTGCACACTCTCTCAGATCTTGACTGCTATTATACAAGCACACTCTCTCAGATCTTGACTATTATACAAGCACACTTTCTCAGATTTTTACTTTTATATATACAAGCACACTCTTTCTGACCTCGACTGTTATTATACAAGCACACTCTCTCAGATCTTGACTGCTATTATACAAGCACACTCTCTCAGATCTCAACTGTTATTATACAAGCACACTTGTACTCTTTCAGATCTTGACTGCTATTATACAAGCACACTCTCTCAGATCTCAACTGTTATTATACAAGCACACTCTCTCAGATCTTGACTGCACACTCTCTCAGATCTTGACTGCTATTATACAAGCACACTCTCTCAGATCTTGACTACTATTATAAAAGCACACTCTCTCAGATCGTGACTGTTATTATACAAGAACACTCTCTCAGGTCTCAACTGTTATTATACAAGCTCACTTTCTCAGATCTTGACTTTTATTATTCAAGCACACTCTCTCAGATCTCAACTGTTATTATACAAGCACACTCTCTCAGATCTTGACTTTTATTATACAAGCACACTCTTTCAGATCTCGACTGCTATTATACAAGCACTTTCTCTCAGATCTTGACTGTTATTATACAAGCACACTCTCTCAGATCTTGACTGCTATTATACAAGCACACTCGCTCAGATCCTTACTTTTATTATACAAGCACACTCTCTCTGACCTCGACTGTTATTATACAAGCACATTCTCTCAGATCTTGACTTCTATTATACAAGCACACTCTCTTAGATCTCAACTGTTATTATACAAGCACACTCTCTCAGATCTCAAATTCTCAACTGTTTATATACAAGCACACTCTCTCAGATCTCAACTGTTATTATACAAGCACACTCTCTCAGATCTTGACTGTTATTATACAAGCACACTCTCTCAGATCTTGACTGTTATTATACAAGCACTCTCTCAGATCTTGAATGTTATTATACAAGCACACTCTCTCAGATCTTGACTGCTATTTGTAACTTACCTGTATCAATTCTCTCCATTAAAGCCCCCTCTTCTGGATCTTAAGTAATATTTGTGACTTACCTGCATCCATTATCTCTATCTAAGCCCTCTTAGATCTTGACTTTTATTTGTGATTTATCTCAAGTCATCTCTATATTAGCCAATTTGCCAAGATCTCGTCTCATGCTCATGACTTACCTGTATCTGCTCTCTCTATATGATAAAAGCCCACTCTAACAGATCTTGACATATTTTAGTGACTTGCTTGCATTTATCCTCTCTATACAAGTCCACTCTTGCAGATATTGACATATCATATTTGTGGCTTACCAGCATTCATTCTCTCTATTTTGGCCTCTCTTCCAAGAGCTCGACTTATATTAGGGTCGTTTGTTTGCAGATAATCATGCCAGTATTTCAGATCATCAGGAGTCACTTTTGGATTGCCAGGAATAACGTATACACAGTAGTTGAGCTCATCGTTTGGATGACGAAAAAGAGCAGAATATCCTGAAAGAGTTTGTAGCATGACAACATTGAAGACAGCGATTCACAAAATTGAAATAATTACCATACCTATATAATTATTTACATCTATCAAGTAGGATTCCCTCTATTTATTCAAAACTAATAGTTACTGTGGAATCATTTAAATTCATGGAAGCCAATTTTCCTGGATTGCGGGGTTTTTGCTTATTCGTCGTGATGTTATTTCGTGGATGCATCGGTTTTCAGTTTCAGTAAGAACACACTCTTTCAAATTTTGTTTTAGTCTTGGATGTTAGTTTGTGGAGGATACCCATGAATACCATGAAAATTGAGCCACCAAGAATTCTAATGATTCCACAGTAATTCATATCTCTATAGAAACAGCCAGCTAATTAAATGCCCCATTTATCCATTGGTCAAAACCTGCAACTAAAGAAAAATCACAGACTGCATGAAATAATCATGACGATGTCAGACTCACATTCCCATAGGAGACGATTTGGCTGTTTCTCTTAGCTAACATACTGATGTACATTAAAAGTAATTTAGTGGATTTTACTTACCTTTTACAACCAATTTATTAGTTTCTTAAAAGATTAAGATGTAAATATAAACAATAAAATGCTTTCTTTGATGATTCATGCAGGTTTGGGGGGTTATGTATTTTTTCTGCAATTTCTTCAATTTTCTGCAGTTTCTGCTTTCTTTAATTTCAGAACCAGTGCAGCACAAAATACCACTTGCTGTTAAGGCATTCCATTTTACTTCCTAGACTTTTTAACCTGACAAACATCTTATTCTTAAAAATCACATACAAATGCCTTCTCAATGAAAAGAGAAAGCCACAGCTAATATTTGTGATTTTATTACAGTAACATTTGTATTAGAAAGATTTAATCTTACAATATACATGCCCATACACATTATAAAATCTAAACATTTGTTTACCTGGCAGCATTTCTTTATTGTAAAAGACAACTCCATCGGCTTTGAATTTGTGAGTTCCTCCCTCCACATAAGCTCTGGAACAGGTGCTATCTGGGGGGCGAGTTATCAGACCTAGTTGTGTTCCCAGCCTAGATGGGGCACCATCTGCACACACCAACACCTGTAAACAACAGTTCAATGTTCTAATGAGAACACTTGTAGTTTACTCCAGACTGTAAACAACAGGTCAGTGTTCTAATGAGAACACTCATAGTTTATTTTCTGAAAACAACAGTTCAATGTTCTAATGAGAACACTTGTAAATTCCTCCTGTAATCAACAGTTCAATGTTCTAATGAGAACACTTGAAGTTTACTCCTGTAAACAACAGGTCAATGTTCTAATGAGAACCCTTGACGTTAACTCCTGTAAACAACAGGTCAATATTCTAATGAGAACACTTTAAGTTTACTCCTGTAAACAACAGGTCAATGTTCTAATGAGAACACTTGTAGTTTACTCCTGTAAACAACAGTTCAATGTTCTAATGAGAACACTTGAAGTTTACTCCTGTAAACAACAGGTCAATGTTCTAATGAGAACACTCACAGTTTGATCCTGTAAACAACAGTGCAATGTTCTAATGAGAACACTCGTAGTTTACTCCTGTTAACAACAGTTCAATGTTCTAATGAGAACACTCACGGTTTGATCCTGTAAACAACAGTGCAATGTTCTAATGAGAACACTCGTAGTTTACTCCTGTTAACAACAGTTCAATGTTTAAATGAGAACACTCACAGTTTACTCCTGTAAACAACAGTGCAATGTTCTAATGAGAACACCTGTAGTTTACTCCTGTAAACAACAGGTTAGTGTTATGAGAATACTTGTAGTTTACTCCTGTAATCAACAGTTTAATGCTCTAATGAGAATACTTGAAGTTTACTCCTGTGAACAAAAGGTCAGTGTTATGAGAATACTCATAGTTTACTCCTGTAATCAACAGATCAATGTTCTAATGAGAACACTTGTAGTTTACTCCTGTAAACAACAGTTCAATGTTCTAAAGAGAACACTTGTAGTTTTTTCCTGTAAACAATAGGTCAGTGTTATGAGAACACTTTTAGTTTATTCCTGTAAACAACAGGCCAGTACAAGAACACTTGTAGTTTACTCCTGTAAACAACATGTCAATGTTCTAATGAGAAAACTTGTAGGTCGGTGTTCTTAGGACAATAAAAATTAATTCCTTGATTCTCAGGCCCGCGCACATCTGATTTAACATTGCGCATTGCCTATTTTTATCATTATAAATGAACAAAAAAAAATTTCTCTAGTGCTCTAGCAAATTCCGGGAAAAAAAATTTCAGTTTAGGACCGCAATTTAGATACTTAATTCACTAAAATGCTTGACTTTAATAAAGAGCATTATAGCAAACATCGCATTAATCCAGACTTAATTACATAATATGTCTAAAAAATGCAAATGGCTGCTGAATAGAGTTACGAGATGTTGTGTTCAAGTGATAATCGTGGTGTGTTCAAGTTATAATCGTGATAGCAATGATTTTAGTTTTGTTATGAAGAAGAACATCGTTTAACTTCAAATGTATATACAAATGTAGGAGGAGAGTTCCGGCAGCTTGCACTTTACCAAATAACCCACATTGCTTAAACATAAGGCTTCCTCATACCTCATAGCTGTGGTGTTTCCTGAAGAACATGATTTGTTTATTAATTGCACATTGTCAAAATAAAAGAAAAAATACCCCATTCATTTTTTATGAAATAAAAAGAAAAAAATATCACCTCCTCACCGCATCCGTTTTTTAAAATATTGGCCTGAGAACCAAAAGATTAATTTCTTATGGCCTAATGAGAACACTTGTGGCTAACAAATAATTGGCTTTGTTGACCATGGCAGATAATTCTTTTCTATTCCTGACTAATGTCTTCTTTTACTTACCCTTGCTTTGAATGTATCGGTTGCTCCTTCTCGATAAAGCGTCCAGAGACCAGCAGAGTTATCAAACTTGGCTTCATTGACAGCCCACTCTTCTCGAAGATCAGCACCCATCCTAATCAGCAACAAAAAATACTAGAAGTTGGCATTCATCAAAAAAAAAATTAAATAAATTAACAATTAACAAGAAGATCAGCCCCCATCCTACAGACACAAAAAGACCAGCAGAGTTATCAAACTTGGCTTCATTGACAGCCCACTCTTCTCGAAGATCAGCACCCATCCTAATCAGCAACAAAAAATACTAGAAGTCGGCATTCATCAAAAAAAAAATTAAATAAATTAACAATTAACAAGAAGATCAGCCCCCATCCTACAGACATAAAAACCAAATGAGGATCAGCACCCATTTTATAAAACTAAAAGAAATATAGAACCATAATATAAATCTAAAATCAAAGACTTTGATATAAATATGGACAAATTTATCAGTTCTCCAACATAAAAAAGGAAGTACCTTTGGGCTGCTTTAGCAATGGCTTCATCCAAGTGTATCCGCTTGCAGGCAATGGCTGCAGGGATTTCACCGAGAACCTCTTTGCTATGCCCAATATAGCTCAGTCCCCCAGGACTGACTAGTCCCCCACTGTCTGCCTACAAACAAAGCCACCATCAGTCTAGATATAAATTACAGCTGTCTTCTAGAAATATTATGGATAAAACAGTTCGAAACCTTACTCCTTTTGGAAGCAAGTAGATTCACTTCTAAAAGGTGTGTGGCATCTCAGAGTTGACAGTGCCATTGAACATCATAAGATTGCTAAAAACCCACGGACAGTCCCCACCCTATTTGTGACAGTAGGTCTGGAAAAGATTTTCTCATAAAACTCCCGTTATTTTCAGAATACCAATAAGGGTACAAAATTTACAGCTAAATGTTATGAAAAAATGTTAAATTACAGATTGTAAGTAATCAGCTATATGCTGGACATCTGGGAATAACTAGTGCATACTGCTCACACTGGCAATGAGTAACACAACGAATTGTTACATGTGCATAATTTATGCTTATACGGTTCGCAATAGAATTAACGTCAAAAGTTTAAAAGCAGTAAGGTTTTCTTTAAAATCAAGACATTCAGAAAATAAAATAAATAGTGCCTGTTTGGGAGGGCAACAGTTGAAATTGACACCCCTTGATAACCATTGTCAACCGACGTTTTGCGTCAGTTGACAATGCATGGTTTAAATTTTCTCGGGGGTGTCAATTTCAACTGTTAACTTTCCAAACAGGCACTATTTTTATAATATGTGACCTTTCAATTTGCAATTAAGTCTATCAAAACATTGAAAATATTATAGGCATGCAGTTCATCTGGACTTTACCAGTTGAGAATTCAAAGAATTAAATTATGGATAGCTTTTTCCTATACAAATGGTGTACATTAAGAATTTCTGTTTACCACATGTGCCTTGTTCTCTCGAATGAGTTGATCATAAATGCCCATGTCCATCAAAATCTCTATAGCTGTTTTACAAACTGCATCTCCACAATATTTGTCCCGAGGAAATTTCTTTTTTTCCAGAATAAGGCATTTCCAGCCAAGCTTAGCTGTGATATTCAGTTTTACAAATATGAAACTATTTTGGTAATTATAATTATATGCATTAACAAATTGAAAATATACAATGTAACATTTGATACATACAGTCAAACTTCGTTATTTGAAGTAGATGGGACTGTTTGAAAACTTTGAGATATCCGAGTATTTGAGATATCGAGGGAAAAATACTAAAAAAATAAGTGGTTTGGACGACATATCCATTGACTTACAAATCACTCGACATATCCATTGTATTCGAGGTATCAGTTTTTAGATATTGAAGTTCAACTGTATATATATGATATGTTTTCCAAATGAAATTGTTTACAATCAAAAGTTTATTTCCTTAATAATATATAAACCAAAGAACCTGGGGGAATAAGCCAAGGCATATGCCCACAAGTGGCCACAACCCTATCACTTGTGTGTTTCAAATGACAATCACGCATTTAGTAAAATATATGTGTATTAACTTCAAATATTATTATTCCCGTGCTTACATATCTCCAGAGAATTTATTATGTGCGTATACATAGAATAGAGAATTCCTATTTTTTGTTTTAAAGTCTATAATTTGTACCTCCTCAACAAACCATGTTTACTTTTTAAAAAATATACTACAGATAACTGATATAGCATTAACTAAACATAGGTATATAATCACAGATTACAAAGCTCACCGAGACGAGGCATCACCTTTATGAGGCATCACATTTATGAGACCACCTTTATATTACATGGAAATCATACTAGATAAACTTAATGATCTTGAATATACATGGATACTGTTTTGACACAATATCGTATAACTATATCATATGCTAAAAAGTTGTATGATAATCATATGTTCATTTCAACCAGTATAAGATACAATGTTTATCAATACAATAATATAAAATATGATATTGCATCTCATGATACTTACAATATATATCATATTAAACAATAAAATAATGTAATAAATAATGATGAAATATGATATCGTAACATATGATATGACATTGTATCGTGTTTTACATTATTGTATTTGATCATTTTATACAATTTATATGATACAATATCATATCACATAATACATTACAATATTGTAACATATGATATTCTAGTATATAATATACTATGCTATTGTATTGTATGATATTGTATCATAGTTGATATATAATATGATATTGTATCATATAATACAATATAATTTGATACAACATTGTATCATTTAATGACACAATATCATGTGATATAGTAATATATTATGTAATACAATATTATATCATATTATACAATATTGTATCATATGATACAATATTTATATATTACAATACCATATTATACAATTTTATGTGATTTAATAGTATATCATAATATGTTTTACGGTGCTACCGTTGTGGAGAGCGCAGCAAGAATTACACATACCTTGCATCATTGTCAACTGAGTGATATTTTGACTGTTATCATCAACGAATTTCATTTTATTTATTTATTTTTTTTTTTTTTGAGAGAGAGAGAGAGAGAGGGGGGTATATAATATTTCTAAGTTTTAAAAAATTCCTTCAAAATACATAGACTTGCTTCCCATAAAACCGTTCTTTACTTTTAAAAAAAATTGATCAATCTGTAAAATGTAATTTGTGTTTAATTTGGTCAAAAGTGTAAAATGTAAACACAGTATTATTTTTCTTTTGTACCTTGTTAATTGTTATCTGACTTTTATTTTTTTTTTTCCTGTTCATATTTTTTTTTAACTGAAATTTGTTTATTTTGGCAAACGTTGTATCCGTGCCCCGGTCCCTGTTTGTAGGTGTGTAATTTCCCCTTTTCCAATTTAATGGACAGACAATATGCATTATCTGCATAGATTTTTTAAACTGTTTATTTATTCTCTGTATTCTTTATTACTAGTATTTATAATTAAAAATGACTTTTAATTTTTTTTTTAATTTCCTCCCTTCTTAAACTTACTGTTCATGCACGCAAAATTAGCTTAACTCTTGCTTGTATATATAATTATATAACCTCTATAAAATTTTTTTAAAAAACACCTAAAAAAACCATAAATCATCTAAAGCAGGTATCGAAGTTTATACTGCAATAGCTATAGTCCACGCATTACAGATGTTTGATCCACCTCTAAATTTATCACGGGAATACTAGCGCGAGATCACTGTGACGTCACACGTTCAATTCTATATATTTATTTGTTTACGTATCTCGACTCATTACGAAGGAATGGAAGCATATAAAAAATCTCTTGGGTCTCACCAAAGTTTGTGCGCTACTCAAAACGTGTCTTTAAACCTCAATTAATTACGAGTTAAATGTTAGCCATTTTTGGCATAGCACCACGGAAAAAAACATTAGAGAGCACTATGGGACGTAGACACAAAATTTTTCTTGATGAATCTGTAGGTTTAGCTCATTCTTTTTCCCGCGCACACTGGTTCTTAGAGCTCGCTTCGCTCGCCGGCGAGCTGAGCTTGCTATAAACCATTATCATATTATACAATATCATGTCATATGATACGATATTATATATTACACAATATTGTATCATATGATACAATATTATATATTGCAATATCATATGAAACAATAGCATGTGATAAAAAAGTATATAATACAATATCATATTATACAATATTGTACATATACTATACATTACAATATCATGATACAATATCATATCACTATGTACAAAAAAATTGATACAATATCATATCGTATCACATAACTTTTTACAATATATTTATGATATAATATTGTAACATATTAATTAATAGTGTATCATATCATACAATACTATATCATAGGAATCATATTATATCATTTAACAACAACCACACCTACCAAGCGGGTTTGAGTGAGGTAGGAGATTTTTTTTAGCATTCTTGATAATGGAGATCAGGCTCTGCATCTGAAGCTACATCTGTGGTTCATTTATATTTTAGCTAAATCAACTATGCAACCTATTATCTATAAAATATGTGACCTGTTCCAAAAAAATAAATCTCATCCATCATCTTCGGCATTCAATCCTGCCAGGTGCATCAGTATCATAAGACGCATCATCCATGCAAGTTTACTGAAGTTGGGACCAGTAATAAATAAGATATTATCATCAGAGGGCACCTGCTCCAAAAACTTTAACCATCTCTAAAAATCTTATCCTCATCCAGCATCCAAAACCTATGGCTCAGATTCAGCATTCAACCTGTCAGGTGCATCAGTATTATAAGACGCACCATCCATGTAAGTTTGGTGAAGTTAGGACCAGTTATAACTAAGATATAATCATCAAAGGGTACCTGCTCCAAAAACTTTAACCAGCTCTAAAAACCTTAACCTCCTCCAGCATCTGAAACCTATGGCTCAGATTCAGCATTCAAGTCTTTCAAGTCCATAAGTAGGTCCAGATGCATCATCCATGCAAATTTGGTGAAGATAGGACAAGTAATAACTTAGATTCAGGACCTGCAATAAAAACCTTAACCAGGTCCGGACGCCGACGCTGACGCCGGGGGTATAGCAAAAGCTCCCCCCGACTTCGTCTCGGTGAGCTAAAAATCTGTAAAATGATTAAGTGCACGTGTTTAATGCATAATAACGCAATTTCTTCTTTCTTTATATCAAATGAGTTTTTTTAATTTAAACATAGTAAACAAAGATATAAAAAAAATATTTACAACACGATTCCTTAGAATCGAACACCTACTTCAACATACCAGTACTTATATGTTCCAAGAACAGTCCTCGCTAACCGCTACACAATGGAATCACATGCTTGAATCCATTTAATTGGGCAAACATAATTCGGTCTTGGCCATATGATGATCATCTTGAAAATTGAATGAAGAAAACTTGCTTTTTACCATAGAGTGGGTCTTGGTACCATTTTTTTGAAATTTTTGAAAATGTTTAAAAAATGGTATGATGATCGACCCACTCTATAAAAAACTATAGTCTGAACATCCGATTTCATTAGCATTTTGTTGCTCACTAAATAGCATAATTACACATATTTTGATGTCTTAATATCAATTAAATTTGAAGCCAGTTTTTGAAGGTTTTGGCAATACAGTGAATGCAAATGATTACATATGTTTAATAAATTAACAAAAGTGACATTTGTAAGAAGAATAAATATATGGGTTTTTCAAATGGACTAAAGTGGTTTTATGCCTTGGCTTATTCCCCCACGTTCTTAAAACACAAACTTTCATGCTGGGAGTTGATCCTGATTACTGGAAATTAACCAATTAACGTTAAATTTCGGACAAACTCATAATTGGCTTTTTTCAGATATAAATACTAGAATATCAAATTAATATAATCATTGTTTGGTTACACAAAAGCTAAATATTTTTTTAGAACTATATTAAATTATAAAGTTTTAATGTCCAAATATTTCTTAATGAACAAAGAAAAAATGTTTAGGTTTTATTTACTTAAGTGTACAATTTTATCATCAAATAAAATTTGTCGTAAATTCTCCTACCTAAATAATAAGCACATGTACTCCCTGCTGGGCCCGCCCCACAGATCGCTACGTCATAGTGGACTTGCTCTGTTGGTTTGTTCTGTTCATAAGAAGAAAATCATCAGCTGACTGCAGCAATTTTAAAAAGAGTAGCCTCTCTTTGTCGAATATCTCACCTTTATTTTATCGGCTGGAAACTTTGACACAAGGTCTGAGATCTTTCTTTCGCCTTTCTTTCTGTAAAACAAATAGAACACGCATGCAGTTATAATTAAAAGGCATGACAATTCGAAGAAGTCCATCTTCTTGCACAAGGTTGAACTGTCAATTGATGAAAATTGTAATCTATGAACATGATCAGCACATGCTGACCTTTGAACTTTGATCCATAGGAAATCGCTTACAGCTTATTTAACATAAAAAAATAATTGTATGATTTTGAAAGGTTTATGTTTGTTTATAAGTTTCCCTTAAGAAATCTTAGGATCTTTTTTACAGATACCAGCTAACCAGGTGGATTTATTAACTGCGGTCTTAGTGTTGCTGCGGCGCAACTGACGTCACATTCGTTCCACCCCGTCAACTCAGAATTCACTGGAAACCGAGAGATCGCAGTCATGCCGTCCTCCCCCAACATTAGCGAGTAGTAAGTGACTTAATGAGCTAATTCGTTTTAAATTTGTTGTCATTTTGCCGTTAACGTGAGTATTAGAACGAAGGAATTCAGTGTGTGATTGTCGGCTTTTTGCCCTAGTTCTCCAGATCGTGTTGACATGGTTGAGTCACAGGGACACAGCTGATCTTGTTAAAATCACAAATATTCTCATCTTAAGCTATCTTCTGGTTTACGTCGAAGACATAGAAGTCCTGTCAATAAATAAAGAAATTGGATTCAGTGAAAATAAAATTGTATTTCGTCGTTGTCAATACTGACACTATCAGCAGTGTAGGTAATATGCCAAGGCTTGAAACACTTGACGCAAAAGTTTTAAGAAAATTTACTACACTAACCTTTACAAAAATTAGGTGTCAAAGTACATCAATCATTACAAATACTGTATATTGTTCTTATTAGTTTCGGAATGTCCTGAAAATAATTGGTCACATCAGTAGCCATGTTACTTGTGAAAGATTAAGATTAATCTGAAATCTCACCCAAGGTTTTATTATTATAGTCTGTGCCAAGTTATATCTACAATCACTTTTTGATTATAATACACATACCTGTGAAAAAAAAATACAGTTGAAATTGATGAAAGGGAAAATATCCAAGATATTATCATTTTTCGATCACTCATAAAAGTTCACAGGAACGAAAACAAACTTCTTATGGAGATTTACAATGGGAAATGTTTACATCTTTTCGCCATTCGAAACTCAATCGGAATGTCTCGCACAATTTTTCAACATTATCATCTGGGCTTTTTCATAGCTGATGCAATGCAAAATCCCCGTAGACTTTCTTTTTCGGGTTGTGTATTGAAACCTGAAGCGGTAGAGAGGGCGTTTCAAAACAGATAATCTGTACATTTTTAATATTTGTGGATGAATGTAGTTTGAGCACGAAGGTATTATTATCAAAATATCAAGCAAAAAGTGGTGGAAGCAAAAACTTGGGACAGAGTATAGTCATTATGACAAAAAGATAGCATTTGGACATCTATAATATCTGATGAAGAAATAAGGGAATTTAAATAGTGATTGACTAGTAAATATGATTCACATTTCTTTTATCATATGATCTAATTTAAAATTCTTAAAGGCTCGATTTTATATTATAAAAGTAAAAACATGACAAAGTTGATTGATATGTAAGAATCATGTTGATTTAACTGATCTGAAATCCATTTCATCTTTTTGTGCATGAATTATTATTAAAGCAAATTATGTTTATTCTTTTTCAGTCGCATAGTTTTACCAATGACTGTTGATGAGGTAATGTTTTTTCTCTCTTGTGAGAGTGTTTGTAGTATAGTAGAATTCAATTTTAACTGACAGTTCTATAGCTGTTGATTATGTTGAGTAATTGAATATTATTTTACAATTAGTAAATATACCATATTATCCATAATAAGCACTCCCTCCAGCTTTTTTCAATTGTCGGAAAATAAAGGCTCCATTTGTTAACTTATAATAAAAATTTTAGCCTTTCATTGTGTGTTGCTGGTCCTTAAAAAAGTCATATCACATAACAGTTCTGGTCCCCATATATCTAAATCATTCAATCATCTGTATTTCCCATAATGTATTGAAAGTCAGTCAATCATTACGAAAAGAGTGTGAAAATGAAAAAATGAAGTTCGGTAATTTGTACATAAAGAAGTGCTAGTGTCAAAGACAAACAATTATTCTATGCATGACTTAATGCAGTGTTTTCAATAAGAGCCGGCAACCGGCAAAATTAACCGCCTGTAGAATAAAATTTCCGTCTTAAAAAAATTCTGCCAATAGAATAGCTTGATTTAGTTAATATCAAAATCCTTATTTTTAAATGCGTTTGAAAATATGGCATCAAAATAGTAACACGTCAATGACCCAGATCAACATGAACTGGTTCCCACCATATGTCAAACGATCGATTCAGCGACGATCGGATATCCCATGTCGAAGAGGAAAATCAACGATTTTTTTCTAATTGTCTCCAAACGAAGAAAAGCAATAGTTTTTATATATTATTTCAAGAGACCGGTGTATCTTTTTTGACATAACGTAACTTTTAACTTCATGATTCGACATTCTTTCAAGGTATAGATCAACCAGAATTTCCTCATAACTTGAAATTTCTCGCGATTGTTATTACGTAACTCGAAGGAAGTCAGTTTATTTTGCTACATTTAAGAAACAGACTACCACGAAGTACTAATTTTTTCTCTTTCAGACCTGAACTTTTTTGTTCTCAAAGTAAATATATTGAATATATTTATTAAAATATTTTCCTAGTCTAAGACTCTGTGTTTTAGCTTGAATGGAAACAAATCAATAAATATAAGTTGAGTGGATTATCTTATTGTGGAGGAAAGTATTACAGTGTACAATCATTTAAATTAAGGGTTATCTGAATTTAATTTTTTTTTCAAACATTTCTTAAAGTAAAAACTGATCACAGAAAAGATTTTAATACTACACTGTAATACCAAAAAACCATCCATTTTTGCAATTTTCTAAGTGTTTTGGGTGCTTATTAGGGATAAGTACTCAGTAGTATCACATTTCCTTTTTTATGACAGCTATACTGTTAATAACTTTTGTTAGTGTGTAGAGTCGGCTTTGTATGATAATCTTAGAATAAGTGGTGGTGAGAACTCAACAGCCAGTATTTCTTTCATTTTATATTAATTGTATTGTAAATAATGCAAGGTACAGATCTTTAATAAAGAAAGTAATATTTGTAGTGACAAATACACACTGTTTGAGTGTTGGAAATTAAAAAGTAAGAGGAAAAAAGAGATATTTAGGGAAATTTCTAGTGATATGCTAGAAAGCTCTAAATCCCGAGTCTAAAGTTTATAAAAGTAATTTCTCATATTGGTATCTTTCTAACACTGAATGATCTTAGTATTGTGTGAGAGAGAGTGTAAATAGCTCTAATAATTAGTAATGTTGATCAAGGTGTTCTGATTGGTGCCCCTCTGTTACCTGTCTACCTGCTCAACTACCTGTGACAGGTGGGAAGAGAGCACAGGTAGGAGAGACAGGAAGGGCCTGGGGGCGACCGCTGTCTTACCCCCAGGGTTCTTACTTTGTTACACCTGGTGTGATTGGATGCCAGCATATAGATGCATTGGTCTGTTCTAAAATAATGCAATCCTCTATCTACATAAACAAGACTTCATCATACAATGTTCAGCCATTGATAGTTGTATTCTGTCTGTTGTAAGTGTATATCAATAAAGATATGAAAGCGCACACTAAAAATACCTAACAGCTGGCTTACAGAGCCAGCTAACTTCTTGTAGATCATACACACACACACTTCTTTTTGATCTGATACACACACTTTTTTATCTAGATCAATACTCAATAAACTGAGCACTCTAACATTCCCACAACCAGGATCTCTACAGATCAATAGTAAACAGTGGGGTGAAGCATTTTTAGGGCTGCTTTAATAGCTTAATTTTTTGTTCTTTTAATGAAACTTTTGATTTTGTGTTTCAAATAACATTGGAAATATTTTTAAAGTACCTATTTAAAGGTATTTTGGGAAAATTAAAATTCAGACATTTTTTAGTGCTTTAGAGTAAAGGCTAGCAAACACTAGAATGTTTTATAAAATGATAAATGACAGTATAACAGGATTAATAAATCATTGTTTGAAAACACGTTTAGAATGTAAAATCAATCAAACTGCTTACCCATTGACCACCATTGACAAATTTGACATGAACTTTATTTCAGTACCAAGTCGGACAGCTGTGGTCTGTAGCTGAAGCCAGCAAGAATGAGACTGGGGGAGGGGAGGGGATCGAAGTGAGGGTAAACGAACCATTTGACGAGAACAACTACCCACCAGAAAGTCCACTACTCCCGCTAACCCCTGGGGGACCCCCCCTGACAAAGGGGCAGTACACCCACAAAGTGTACCACTTAGCAAGGTAGGAACACTGCCTCAGAGCCAGGAATGTACAGTCTAGACTGCCTTAGCGACTCTCTGTATTAAGCGACTCTCTGTATTAAGCAACTCTCTGTCTTATGCAACCATATTTAGACCGCCCAACGTAATTTTCTATATGAAAACCCTGTATTAAGCGACCCGCTGCCTTACATGACAAGTGACCATCATTTTTGGTCCCCAAATGCTGTGTAGACTGTTTTAAGCGACTGTTAGCAAATTAAAATTGCCTCCCAAGCTGAGAAACAATTAGAAGTGTTTTGTTTTGATAACCAATTAGAATATTAATCACCTTCATAAGAACGGTTATTATCATTAACCCCCATACGAGAGGTCAAGACTCCTGCTATATCTCTAATGACGACTTTTGTCACACCCTGTATAAACAAACATGGCGACCCAACAGTAATTGAAATTCTATAAACATCGGTTGTAAAGCTGTTTATTGTTATTTGGTAAAAATGTGTCTTGGCCAAACTTATCTGGGCATGTACATGTTTAAGTTGAATCCACACATCAATATTTATAAAAAAAATTACGTAATTAACATGTGTATGGAGAAAATATTGGGAGGATGCTTAGTCAAATAAACAAACATGGCGAATTACAAGTCCAACATCATACGTGTATTTCAAACACAAGTTTAGGGTCAGATTAATAGATATGAAAACATGTGTTTAGTTTAGATTACTTAAATTTAGTTTATTTGTTCCTTAAGCCAAATGGCTCATCAGATACATCATAAAACTATATGCATGGTTGAAGAAAACATAGATTGTTATGATGCAGAAATGTAGCTAACATCATTTTACTTGCCAGTCATTAATACAAAACAATGAAAACATACTGCCTTAGTCCAATTGTTTGAAGCAAAAATATACTGAGTTTACCAATAGGCTCCCCTTTATTTATAAGCCTATAATGTAATAAGTGATTCTGTACAAAATTAAAGACCCTTTTTAAAGATGATGAAATTTGAATTTCAGTCTATCAAAAACTAGTTTAAAGGTAAAAGATATATTAATAAACTATTTGGTACTAAGTATTATTGATAGCTAAAAAGATTGTGAAGTTAGTCTTGGACTGTGTTATGTGACTCCCTGTCTTAGGCCTAAAAAAAATAATGGTTTGTTTCCGCTTTCATGCTGAAAAAAAAGTAGGGTTGGTTGGTCGGAAATTTTTTTTTTCAAATATTTTTTTTCCCTTTAATATTGCAATATCCATACATGCTGGTTAGATACTGACACTGCTGAATGGTATAAAATGAGAAATACTTTTAATATCATTCCTGACTATTAAGCTGGTCTTAAGAAAACACAAAAATGATATTATATATCAAATACTTCCTCTGCCAGCGATGAGAGCATTATTATACCCCCGCAAACGAAGTTTAGGGGGGTATATTGGTTTCACCCTGTCCGTCTGTCTGTAGACGCAACTTTGTCCCCCCTATAGAATTTTTTACTACTGCATGGAACAGTCTGAAAATTTGTACATATGTTGAACACCATCTGAAGATGTGCACCTGCAATTTTTTTTTAAGATCAGACAAGATTTAATGATTTTATGACAGTTTTCATTTTCCTTATGCTATATATTATACACTGATGTTGAAAAGTAAGGGAGGTAATCCTTACAGACTTTATTCATTAATTAATAGTAAACACTCTAAAATATATTTATATTAATACATCCAGATGGAGGTTTTTTGTCTTTATTTCTTAACTTAATTTATTTTTTTATAAGTATTCTATCAACTGACAATGCAAAATTTTTGTTTTTCATTGATAAGTTCTTAGGAGCTAAAAAGAACATCAAAGACAAGTGTGGCTGAATTCAGTTGTCCCAAGGGGGCCATTATCTGAGCCATGGTTTAGATGGAGCATGGGTTTAGGGAAAATTGATAATCTGTAAAATGGGGGGTGGTTTTGGGGTTATTTTAATACTGCTTCATGTAAACCAAAAGTTTCTATCATTATAATGAAATAAATAATATCATTATTAATAATGAAGTTAGCTATTTTTAGAAACTGTTTAAATTTATTAGTCAAGTAAATTGATGAAGTGACCCTATAGGGCATTAATTTAAATGAAATTCAAAATTACTGATATGATTGTAGTGTTTTGGCAATTTTAAAATTGTTTGTAATATTAAATTTTCTTTTTTTCATATTTTTACATAGTATGCTAATTATGATAATGTTTTGGGATTTATCCAATTTAACAAGCTCATCAAAGAAAATTGTAGTCCTATGGGATCAATTTTCTGATATGGAGTTGCATTGTACCATAGGAGAAAGTGAGGAAAATTTGAAACAACTTATTGCATCTGTCAAGACTCTGATTAGAAAGATATTCAAAGTGTTATCAACAGAAGAGCATTGCTTGGCTATTTTCATTTACTGCAAAGGGAGGGGTTATTGTCACTTTGGTGGTTTTTTTCTTTAAAACAATGAAATAAAAAAAATATCACCAGATACATAAATTTGTAAATGTATTACTGTTATACATATGTATTTACAGTGAAGTTTTGAAAACTTTGATTTTAATTTTTCTTTGTTAACTAATTTAGTTTTTTACAATTCTAGAATCTTTTTTTATTTATGTGTCGCAAACCTTTATTATACAATTCAATTATTTGTCCCATTTGAAATTAGCGGGGGTATTAGTCCCATTAGGACAGTTCTAGTTAAAATCTACAACACATGGAAACATACAGCCATTTTGAAACAAAACATTTGAGTTACACTGATTTGAAAGGAGTAACTGCTTCAAGAGTTTTTGTGACCAAAATTTTGAGTGATTTTTTTCCAAATAGGATAAAAACGGAAATAAACGATTTTCCATCAAAAATCCTTAAAAAAAAGTTTTGAGTCGGGGGGTAAAAGCTAGGGTTGGTCGGGAAAGCGGAAACAAACTTTTTTTTTTTTCTAGGCCTTATGTGACTTTTTTATTGGTCCCTTGGATGGTCACATAGACAGTCTAGACTGTATATCTGTCAGACAGATATAGTCTGAAGTTTTAACAGGCTTTGGGTAATATTTGTAGGATTTTGTGATAAGGTTTTAGTATTGTGTATTCCTTCAAATAGTGAGATTTCTTAATATATGATTTTTTTTTAACATTTAATGTTTGCATATATGTATATATATGTGTGTGTGTGAATTACATTTAAAAAAAAAACCTATTCAATGTTTCAGTCGTGTCCCAGCCTTTATTCGACTGATTGCACCCAAAGGAGCACTAGAGATTCATGAGAAGGCTTGGAATGCCTACCCCTACTGTAGGACCATTGTGACAGTGAGTCTGCTATATCACCTGTTATCTCTGAGTCTGCTATATCACCTGTTATCTCCGAGTCTGCTATATCACCTGTTATCTCCGAGTCTGCTATATCACCTGTTATCTCCGAGTCTGTTATCTCCGAGTCTGCTCTATCACCTTTTATCTCTCTGTGTGCTCCTTACTAAGTGAGCAGATGAAATTGGAATGTATCCCCTACTGTTAATTGTACATGTCTTATGTGTCTCTCATTCTACATTTTCTAGAGATCATCTTTTTATTTTTTAGAATCCTGACTATATGAAGGAGAATTTCTACATCAAGATTGAGACAATGCACTGTCCAGACAGGGGGACTCAGGAAAATGTATGTACTGGTAGAGTTTGGCAGATTAGTTATAGATCTACTTACAGTAATACGCATTCATAACAAGGCACTGAAGACATGCATATTTACTGGGTTTGTAAATCTAACTTGTTAAGAGCTACAACATTCTAGTATGTTTTGTTAAATGCATGAATTCCATATACATATGAGGGGCAATCAAAAAAAATGAAGACTTGCCATAGCTATTTTATTTAACATCGAATTATTACTAAATCTGGTAGACATAATTTAGCAATAGTTTCAAACAATTTGAAATAAAAAAAAGTTCATATATTCCTTTATTTTCTAAGTATTATATAGAATCAAATTCTGCAAAAATAAGGTCAGGGCGCACTATCAAAATTTGTTATGTCAACAATAAACCATATTAATAGTATTGAAGTAATATCTCTATAAATTGGGCTTAAAACCAAATATTATTGAAACCCCAAATTTAGTATTGTAATAATATTTATAATATGGATACACCAACTCCCAATGTAATTATACTTGTATTTTCTACAGATACACCAACTGCCCCCAGACGATTTGAAGATTAGGAAGATAGAAAACATTGACATTGCTAACGATCCTGTCAAGTCCTCTGTAAGTATTTCTTAGTTTTATGTTACAGGTAGGCCAACCAAAGTCAACTATAGACTGTCCCAAGTTACTGCTTCCATCACTTTTTGAAGATTTTTAATTAAAATAAACATACCTGTGAAGTGTCAATGAAGTACAATTCAAATCCATAAAAGGCAATAAATCCAAGATTTCTTCTTTGATACATCATCAGTTTTTACTCAGAGAATTTCACAGGAATGAAAACAAACATTGTATGGAGATTCAAAATGGGAAATGTTTGCATCTTTTCTCCATTCTGAAGTACTTGGGACACCTCACACAATTTTTCAATGTTATCATCCATGTAATTTTATGTCTTTTGCAATGCAAAAGCCCTGTAGACTTTCTATTTTAGACTGTTATTAAACCTGAAGTGGCAGAGGGGTCATTTCATATGATCTGGACTTTTTTCAGTTAATGGGTGTAGTTTGGGCTCAAAGGTACTGTGGAATCATTAGAATTCGTGGTGGCTCAATTTTCATGGTATTCGTGGGAAGCCCTCCCCCACAAATTTAAATCCTAAACGAAAACAATTTCAGAAAGAGTTATCTTTGTTACTGAAACAGTAACCGACGCATCCACATAATTACACCCCACGAATGAGCAAAAAAGTCACTATCCACGAAAATTGGCCCCCACAAATTTAAATGATTCCACAGTATTTATGATTATCGAGATATTACACAAAAAGTGGTGGAAGCAGAAACTTGGGACAGAGTTTAGAAGTATATCATTATGTTATCTGTTTGTAACCCAAATTTTATCATTTAGATGTACATGGCTGTCGTAGTCTGTTGTTGTCATATAGTCATATAGATGTTTATCATTGTCTTATACAATAGCTTTATAAAGAGGTTTGTTTTAAGGTATCTTGTTATAACTCTGACAAAGTTGTGTGTTTTGCTCATGTCAAACTCTTTCAATGCATATAAAACTTACATGCTTAATGCTATAAAAAAGTTTAAATCCATAGTTTCTGTGCAGCTGAGCATGTCTTTCTGAAAGAAAAGATTCCTGCTAGTGCTTGGATTTCAAGCTCAAATATAACAAACAAGTTTTGCATCCAATTTTGAATATGTGTAAATGTAGGAGTGTTTAAGTCCAATGGTCAGACCAAATGTAGGAGTGTTAAATTCCAATGGTCGGACCAAATGTAGGAATGTTTAAGTCCAAAGGTCAGACCAAATGTAGGGGTGTTAATTAACGTCCAATGGTCACACAAAACATAGGAGTGTTTAAGTCCAAAGGTCCGACCAAATTTAGGAGTGTTTAAGGTGGAATATCCCTCTGATAAGAGAGATAACTTCTATAGAAAATAATCTCACTTTGTTTCTGTTAACTCACAATTATTAACTTAAAGGCATGTAGCAACAAGTGAGGCGGTGCTGGGCCCCAATTAATGTTGGAAGGTGACATTTTTTTTGTATTGATATTAAAAAAAGAAAATTTGAACGGAACGAACTGAACCCCAACTTTTAGCAAAGGGGTGGGGAGGTAAAGAAACCTTTTACAAAAAATTGCAAGAAGCGAATCATATTGATCAAATTTTTATGAGACAAAATCTAAATGTATACCCCTCCCCTCTCCCCCAGTGGATTAATTTTTTTTTTTTTAAATATAACTAAATTTTATGTAACTAGTTCAGTACATGAACAGTACATGTTTGATGTTTTAGGCCAGATAATTTTTGAATGAAATGTTTTCTCTCTCTATTTATAGCTCTGTGGCAATTTATCATGTACTGTATGTAAAACATGTACATGTAAAACCTTCAATACTATATGATAAAGAAAGATAACTCTTGCTGATTGAAGCAATTTTTGTTACAAACCTATACAACAAAGTGCTATTCTGAACTTAAAAGCAGCGCTTCATTATGTTTTGTAATATGAATTGGCAATGTTATAACTATATATTATTTACATATACAGTTAATATTTTTAATTTTATGCTGCAATGGTAAAATTTTGCTTTTTCTTATCACTATGTCTCGTTTTCTTCATATCATGATTAGACACATTATCAATTTTTTAAAAATCTAGCAGCGCTTCATCAATTCAACTTTGTTTCATTTGAATCTATTGATACTGACTTAAATAAAAATCAATATGAATTTTTTTTTAGATATATGGTAAAATTAATAGCAGAGGGATATTACACCTTAAGTCCAATGGTCAGACCAAATGTAGGAGTGTTTAAGTCCAATGGTCCAACCAAATGTAGGAGTGTTAAAGTCCAATGGTCAGACCAAATGTAGGAGTGTTTAAGTCCAATGGTCATACTTAATGTAGGAGTGTTAAAATCCAATGGTCAGACCAAATGTAGAAGTATTAAAGTCCAATGGTCAGACCAAATGTAGGAGTGTGAAAGTCCATTGGTCAGACCAAATGTAGGAGTGTTAAAGTCCAATGGTCAGACCAAATGTAGAAGTGTTTAAAGTCCAATGGTCCCACAAAATGTAGGAGTATTAAAGTCCAATGGTCATACTTAATGTAGGAGTGTTAAAATCCAATGGTCAGACCAAATGTAGGAGTGTTAAATTCCAATGGTCGGACCAAATGTAGGAGTGTTAAAGTCCAATGGTCGGACCAAATGTAGGAGTGTTAAAGTCCAATGGTCAGACCAAATGTAGGAGTGTTTAAGTCCAATGGTCAGACCACAGATCCAATATATTACAAGGATGTTACATGTTATTGTGTTGTCCGGCATGTTCCCAGTGTCAGCAACATCATAGCTGTGTGACTTTGTCTGTAGACTTGGAGAGACCTTGACCCCTCTTTTCCTTAAAACTCCCCTGAAAACCATGTCATCCATTATGTACCCACATATCTGGTGGGAATGTGCATGCATCATGTTTTGTTTTTATATTTTATGACCTGCAGAGGGTAAGATATATGTTTCCCAGACTGACACATTTTGTGAATCTTTAATCTTCATTATAACAAGATGTTGACATCTCTCTGTAAAGTTTACCTCTATGCACTACAATGATTTTCATAGCAATTAGTCTAATTCATATCAATTTCTAATCTCAACACAGTTTTCAATATGTATGTGTATTTGTTGGCAATGCAGAATAATATCTTCCCAATAGATTTTCCTAAAGCTTTTGGGGCAGAATTAGCAAAGGTTTTAATAAGCATTAGTGCTTTCAGTTAAAAACTATATGCAGTTATAAGACTTTGCAGTTTGCTTATTTACCTCAGGCACCAGAAGAGTTTCTAGAATCCAGTGAGGATGGATTACTCAGCATTGTTGTTAGACATGCAATTGGCTTCACAGCCAAAAAACTATGAACACTTTTTTTCCACATTGAATAATTAGATGCCAAATTTAACTCTAAATATATATGTGATTACACTATTATCATTTTGTATGATAAATATTATTTTAGCTTTAAGTTTGAACTGAAAAATAAATTATTTCAGACAATTAATCAGTAGAAAATCAACATCAAGTAAATTTATTTAATTGTTGATGCATATATATTCTTGGATTGCAATAGTTAACATAAAACAAGAGTAGAAGAGTGGGAGACACATAAATAAATTATACTGTCAATACGAATTACAATTAAAAATTAATTTTTGATGCGTCAGACCCTTTTCAGTTACTATGAATGTTCATTATACATGGTTTTTATTATACATGAGCTAGATGACAGTGAGACTGAGAAAAAGATACCCAGTATTTTACTGATGCCATTGTTAGAGTTTGGAATATTTACAGCTCTTTCATAAATAATAATACAAGTGTATATACAATAATAATTGTCTCCTATTTCCTTGCTTCTTTAGTTATTTTACTCATGGTACATGTATAACATTTCTGAAAATCTTTCACCAATGGGTTCTTGTTGAAAAAGAAAATGATCTTCCTGTGCATTATGATCAACAAGTTCTGTGTAGTTTTTTATTGGCCTAGCTTTAGATTTGTCCATGAAGATTGTGAATAAATGGGATGATAAATGATTTGTGAAAAAAATAGTCTATCATAAGACTAAACTGTTTATCATAAAACCATACTTGATGTTCATTTAACAATGTATGTATGAATTTGGAGAAGGTCAGGTAGAAGTGTATTTATTTTCTAAAGTAATCTGGTTATTAAAGCTTACAGTATTGAGGGTAACATGTTCATGATAAGAAAGATAACCCTGTAGATGTATAGAAGAATGCAATGTTGAATGTTATAGGATAACAAAGAAGTATAGATAAATGCAATGTTGATGATGTTATAGGATTACAAAGAAGAATGGGATCCTACAAAAGTGAAATCTGAAAAAACTGGAAGGGGCCCCCTACAGGGAGACTGGAAGGTAACATATAAATCTCACTGTAACCTAATTAACACTAAAGGTATCATACTGTATACAGGGAAATATTCGACCCCGTGTTATTTTCGCCCCCTTCGCCCTCGTTGTCAGTGGGCGAATTTAAAACTGGATGAATTCCAATATACCAAATTATCTCTCTTTAAACACAACATTGCATGGGCAAATTCAAGATGGGGCGAAATTGTTTGCAAGTGAAGAAGGGCGAAAATAACCATGTATACAATATATATCTCACCGTAACCTAATTAACACTGAAGATAACATATAACCTCATTGTATCCTAATTAACACTAAAGGTAACATATCTACATTACTGAATCCTAATTAACACTAAAGGTAACATATCTACCTAACTGTATCCTAACTTTAACACTAAAGGTAACATATCTACCTAACTGTATCCTAATTAACACTAAAGGTAACATCTCTACTGCACTGTATCCTAAATAACACTAAAGGTAACATATCTACCTCACTATCCTAAATAACACTAAAGGTAACATCTCTACCTCACTATCCTAAATAACACTAAAGGTAACATATCTACCGCACTGTATCCTAATTAACACTCAAGGTAACATCTCTACCTCACTATCCTAAATAACACTAAAGGTAACATATCTACCTCACTGTATCCTAATTAACACTCAAGGTAACATATCTACCTCACTGTATCCTAAATAACACTAAAGGTAACATATCTACCTCACTGTATCCTAATTAACACTCAAGGTAACATATCTACCGCACTGTATCCTAATTAACACTCAAGGTAACATATCTACCTCACTGTATCCTAAATAACACTAAAGGTAACATATCTACCTCACTGTATCCTAATTAACACTAAAGGTAACATCTCTACCTCACTGTATCCTAAATAACACTAAAGGTAATATCCCTACCTCATAATCATAATTAACACTAAAGATAACATATATATCTCACTATAACCTAATTAACACTAAAAGTAGCATATCTATCAAACTGTTCCCAAATTAGCACATGTAGCAATGAAGGTTACATTTAACAGAGTAATATATCTTCCTCACTGTATCTTAATTAACATATCTAACTCACTGTGCCCTAGAAAACTGTAAAGTAACACTACCTATATATTTTTGGGAAGTTAAACCTCTTTATTATAATATTATGTACATTAAATGCATACCCTGTCATTCATATTGTTTAGCAGTGTCAAGAGATTTGGGAGTGTGGGTTATGTGAGCTTGCTCATTTCTTCTTTCATTAGATTCACATTAAGTGGGCCAGTTTTTCTGTATCATTTTATTTTGGCTACATCAAGACAGTATAAATTTTATTGATTTGTAGAAAACCTGTGAACCTGTGATGTGCTGCTATAAATTAGTGTCTGTCAAATTCAAGTGGTTTGGTCTACAAAACCGTGTGGAGAAGTTTATTCAAACAGTAAGTAAAAATGCGTAACCAATGTGCACCGGTCTATCAGTGATGTATAATCTATTAGTTTTCCATGTGTTATTGTTATTATTCATTTTCTATTTCTGGGCTGGACACAAATTTGAACCTACAATGTATACCAATTATTTTGTCAGATTTATTTATGGATCCATGTCACTTAACTATCAATTTATTTCTTAACATCAGAGAAGTTGCCATACACACCCCATTATTATTTCTCTTTATAAACAAAATATGCTATCAATGCTAGCACCCCTGTCACTGGGGTTAATTACAAACACTAGAAAAGTTGATTAAATAATTCTGTTATTAATTATGTCTCCTTTAGATTTACATTAGTGTTGCCTAATAAGTGTATTGACTTCAACCAAGAGTTATCTTTCTTTTTATCAACTTTGACATTCTTTTATGTGTGAAACTGAACTCACATTTCCTATTTAACTCTGAAATGAATTAAAGAAACATGTTTTTGTTCAAACCTAATGATAAATGTCTGGCTCATGAATATTGTGATGGAGAAGCTAGAGGTGTGCACTATTTTAGCATAGAATACTTTAATGCCCCATACGAGAACTATGCAAAGAATGAAGGTTTTCAATTGTATACCTTTTGCGTTTTATCTAATTTACTCTATAACCTAATCATTTTGTACCTGTGCAAAATTTTTCTACAATAATATCATTGAAATTTGTTATTTATTATGTTTTTAGCAAGAAAAGAGAATATTTACGAATTTCCACCGACAAGTTTATTGTTGGTTAGATAAATACCATGGTTTAACAATGGATGACATTCGAAGAATAGAAGAACAAACAAAGAAAGAATTAGATGAGGTATGTTCTAAGCTTATATAGCAATTGAAAAAATCACGATATTTTCCACCATTTTTATCTGATATACAGTACAGATGACTCTCGATGGCTCGAAGTCCATATGACCGAGGAAAAAACTTCCAGAGATCAAGAGTTCAAGTTTTCAAGAGTTCGAAATTTTCTAGATTGACCAACGGGTTTTAAAACTAGTCTTACCAGAATGTTGTGATATAGCTATTCCTTATGCATGTGCTTAAACAACGTTTTGGTTTTTTTCAGTTAAATATACATATCTGGATGTTTTAAAACTAAATAGAAACAAATACATGTATTGAATAAAGTCATGATAATTATTTATTTTATACATCACTAGATGATATCCCGCGCAAGCGCGGGAATTAACAATTATTCACATTAGTATATAATACAATGCTTAATTAATATGTTGAACCAGGTTTTTATTGTTCATTTTTCTATGTACTGTGTCCGAATTTTTTTCTTAATTGGTTTTCTTAAAATATTTTATAAAATTGAAATAAAAAAGCAACTGCGTGGCTGGAAATTTAGAGGAGAGGGATGAAAATCTAAACTGAAATGGAGTATATACACATGAACATTTACTTAAAATCTTTTTGTTGCAGCTGACTGGAAAAAAATAGACTATTATCTTATTTCAAACCAGAGTGTGGGTGTATAGTGCGTGGTATTTCTTTTTAGAACTTTGTTCTCTATGTCAAATTTCACTTATTATTGCCCAAAATAAGAATTTTAGATAAAACACTGTCAACAAATTAATTTGTAAGGTTTACAACCAATCTGTCGTGGTATAAAAAATGTATATCTTATTTAAAAACGTGTACGCACTTTTCGCCCTAGTGTTAATTAGTCAACACCATTTTTTTGGCATCCCGTTCTGTAAAGTTCTTTCCATTAAAAATAAAATCGCGTCTATTGGCCCATTTTATTTATTAACTTTTTTGTAATAACCAGATGTCCGATCCAAGGTATCTGACGCAAAGCATGGTGACTCATCCTACATTCCCCACCATGACGTTAATTAGTCAAACCGCGTTCTTGGTTACCCCGTTCTGGAAAGTTCTGTTCATCAAAACAAAAATCGCGCATTCAAGAAACGAATTGGTTCATTTTATTTATTCAACATTTGTCATATCTCAATTCTTATGTATACCCGAAATATGTTCACAGGATATATATTCACTCTTTACATAATCATTCAATATCATTTCATTGTAAGTATATTTTTTGATGCAAACTCCCACTGACTTGGATCCGCCAAAGCGTGTCCACCACCTTACTCACATATTTGCTATTTCGGGCTGGTTTATCGAAAATGAAAGTAGGTTTTTAATTTATTTTACAATAATTACTTATCAGGTAAAATTCAGTTAAAGCTTACGGACACCAACTCACACGTGTTGAAATGCCAAATGTGTGAGCAGTTACTCGGGTGCAAATTTATTGGCAAAATGTCTTAATTTATAAGTATAGATATTATGACCATATATTATTTAAACGATAAAATGCTTTCTTTGATGATTCATGTGGAATATGAAGGTGGCGACATTGCAGAAAAAATACATAACCTGCACATAACCCACTAATGCGGGTTATGTAAATTTTTTCTGCAATGATCGCCACATTCATAACCCCCATGAATCATCAAAGAAAGCATTTTATTGTTTATATTTACATCTTTCTTTTAATAAATTGATTGTAAAAGGTAAGTTAAATTAACTAAATTACTGTTAATGTACATCAGTACGTTAGATCAAAGAAACAACCAAATCGTCTCCTATGGGAATTTGAGTCTAACATCATCATGATAATTTCGTGCAGTCCGTGATTTTTCTTAAGTCGCTGTAGGTTTCGACCAATCGATAAAGAGGGCGTGTAGATTTCAGTCCTGTCAGTTTTAGTCGCTGTAGCTTTAGACCAATCGATAAACGGGGTGTGTCAATATCTCTATAGAGCTATGAATTAATTAAAGTTTCCGTAAGAAAAAGAGGTAATCATACTCGGTGGATGTAAATATATCATATAATGACCATTGTACGGGTCCTTTACCGACCTGGCTGTAAGAACTTGTTCAGCATTAATCATTATAATGACAATGATGCTGATATATAATTTTTACAGTTTTATAATTAATAAATGATTACATGGCTCAAAATTATCATCTTGTCTTAATTTGTAATTTTCACTCTGTCTCCAAATTATCTTAAGGTTTCTCCACCCTTGATGTTTTTATGGTTTGATCCGTGTAATTTTTGTTTAAATTTGAAGATTAATATGTAAACATTTAAATTGAACTTCAATATTGGTATGTTGCAAATATTTTGTTCATGCTGTAGGAGCTAACACATGTACACTATCAGGGCAATTATAGCGACGACTGCTCTCCAATCAAACATCACCTTTTTTTTAACTTTTTTCTATATAATAAAGCAATTTTTAAAGAAATTATTTATTTTTTTGTATTTTAACATTTTAAGGCCATTCAAACTTGCCAGTATGAAAGCTATCACCTTTACAGTGCATTTTGATACAATTTTTCAACCATTAATAAGTACAGTTTAGCAACATAAAACGTCTATAACTTTTGAAATAATGGTTCAAACTCACTAAAAATTGGTACATTTGTAATTCATTATATATCCTATCGAAATCTGCAAAGAAATGTTTACCTTGCCAGGTAAAATATTATGAATTGTAGTCTCTGTCAAGTTTGCCTATGTACGGTTTTATCAGTTTTTCATTGAATTCAGCGATTTCAACTCAAACAACTCTCTATAAATTGTTAAACATTAGTGTCATTTCACTTTACATAGCTTAAATTGGGTTAAACACAAGTATAAATCAAGAAATATTGGCAAAACCATGCATCACATAACACTTATATTATAACCTATAACGGTAAATTATTCTGAAATGCTCACAATGACGTCACGTGACAATCGAAAGACCTTAAGACGATTGGTTTAATTATAGAGTAGGTAACGGTATGGTCAATCATTGAACAATTATCACCTTCCTGGACAAGTGTCACCTAAAAAAACAACCTGTTACATGGGGTCATGCATTTGAATGATAGGTGTTAATTACCGTATGTAATACTTGCCTATACACAGCCACTTTGAGGCATCGAGAGTAAACAACAATAGATTATGAATAACGGGACTGCATTTTGATTTCGAGGGATCAAGGGTTTCGAGAGATCATGAGTTCGAGAAATCAAGAGTAAATTTGCTTAGTTATGTATTGGGAAAAGAATCGGGCCCCTAGACTCACTTTGAGCGATCAAGAATTTTGAAAGATCAAAGTCTGAGCCATCAAGAGTTACCTGTATGAATATTTTTGTTATTTTTTATCAACTTTGGTGTTCATTTTGTATAAATGTTGCTGGTTTTAGGTTATGTGATCACTGATTTATAATGGTTATGTTTCTGTTACAGGCTCGCAGTAAAGGTGAAATACGTGGAACCACAGCTGCCGATGAAAAAGAGTGATAACATTAGCATTCTAGGTCATTCCAATTGCCATGACAACACCCAGTGGACAAAATTGTCACTGAACTTTCACAAAATGTCCATTTTTGAAAAGAGAGAATATTTTCTGTAGACCCCTTTTTGTATTTTTTAAATGAGATTTTATTCATGATAAATTTTGAGAATTCACCTAATATAGTGTGTGGAGAGATGACCAATCTCCTTCATCACTGGACTGTAAATTAAGGTTGTAGACCATGTCTCAGATTGTCCACTCTGTGGGGATACCACCCTTTGTGATTACCAAGGGAGATAATCTCACAGTTGTCATGTGCTTTTTTTTCTTTTTTTTGTTAAGGTTTATGTATTATTTATTGAGATTCTGGCTTGTGAATGCACCAATGTAAAATAATATTGTTATCTAGACCTGTACTGCTGCTGTAGAAACACAAAATGTCAGAAAACGGGATTCTTTCATAACCATGGCAACATTTTCTTCTTTGTTAATGATACACATCTTTAAAGTTTCCTTTCATATCCTAGCTCTTATAATTCAATAGTGTTAACATACCATAGAAATTCAATAGGGTTTACACCAGAGATAAGTTAGAAGTGCTAAAAACACCATAGATAATTAGATAATGGTTAACACCAGAGATCATTGGATAATGTTAAAACCAGAGATAATTAGATAATGTTAACAGACAGTTCGGGGCTAAGTTATCTGTGGTGTACACTATATATAATTGTCTGTGTTAGACACTGTAGCGGTTTGTGGTGATCTGTGGGTAGGCTGGCTTCCTGTCCCAGTGACAACAGCGACCTCTACTTTAGTCAGACAACGCTATTGAACATAAGTGCAATATTGAAGCCTGTCTGAGAGCAACACAATGAACTCCTTACTTATATTGATACAGAACACATAATAATCATGCATTACCATTGATGTGTAAATTGTAATAAAGTTGGAATTAACTTATAAGTGATTGACAGTTTTGTGTTTCTTTGCTGAACTTTACAAACCTGTCCGACGAACTAAATAAAGATACGCTATATAATGTATATTATGTGTGTTGGCTACAGAATTATAACTGAAATCAACCCCCCACGAAAAATCGTAAATTAATTTACATTTTTACTTTCTGCTATCATTTATGATTAAAGAGCTCCAAAACAAATTGTTTCTCTATTTAGATAATTAACTTTATATTTACGTCAATATGTACTATTTTTAACTTATTTCTGTGAAGTATCTCACAAAACAATTATTTTGATAAATACAAAAAAAAATGATAAAGGTGTTTTGCTGCTTCTACTCGATACACTGTATTTGTTGCAGGAGTGGTGATATTAAATACGGTAATGGCGGCCTCTTCTCAGTGGAATGTAATCACCCAGATCTATATCAATGTAACATTAGTCTACAAATGTCCCTGTATAATACTGCTACCACATTCCGACATAAAACAAATTGCCTTATAACCTTATCGATATAATTATGTTAAAGTAGTTAAAGATTTACGGGTTGAAAAGGATGTACTATGAATGGTCTTTGATTGAGATGAACAGAAACAACAAACTTCCTTTTGTGGTGAACACAAAGCGGAACTTCATTGTAGACCGCATACAACATCAGAGTAGGACACTCGAGTTATTGTTTTTAAATGCACATGGAAATTATTGATATAACATAATGACACATTGTTTCGGGGGAGGGGGGTCACTCTCTTTCTCTTCTCTTATATTTATAGTCGCACTGTGTTTTCTGTCTTAGTAACGCGGTCCTTGCCAAGGTAAAGATTCCGTGTGCTATTTATAGACTGGCGCTGACAGACCTTGAGCGTACGCATGGCCAATACACGCAGCCTTGGAAGCATGTGACATCCTCGCTACTCTCAGCGACAATATTATCCGACTTTATTTCACTGCAAGTTTAGTGCATTTTATGATGGGTGATGTAAGATAATTCAGTAATGGCGACGGACGAAAATCTTCAAGAATTCTGTAACACTTCCGTGTTCTGGGTAAGTTTTTTTAAAAACCTCTTGACGAAAAGTAGGCTCTTGTAGTGTAAAAAAATCAAAATCTCTATTTCTAGGCATCAATTATTAATAATAATCATGCGCGGAACTAGAGGGAGGGGGTCCCGACCCCCTGGAAAATTTATTAAATTTACAATGAATATGCCTCAGACCCCACTGGCAAACATAATTATCCTTCGGACCCCC
This sequence comes from Magallana ariakensis, assembly GCA_020458035.1. NCBI lineage: Eukaryota > Metazoa > Mollusca > Bivalvia > Ostreida > Ostreidae > Magallana > Magallana ariakensis. The sequence continues at coordinate 69,861,139 of CM035814.1, read as the reverse complement.
CCCCCCCCCGGAAAAATTTTCTTGATCCGCACATGATAATTTTAGCTGATAAAAGAGCTTACGGTCTATTTTCTCTACAGAATTGGACGGCGCAGGCTCTAAACAGTTTAAATGTACATTTATTCATGTATTGAATGGGTATACCTATAATTATGCGCGGATCCAGAAAACTTTTCTAGGAGGGGGGGGGGGAGTTCAGAGGGATATGCATGTATTCGGGGGGGGGGGGGTGTCAGAGGCCTATTTTTGATAATTTTATAAATTATATCAGAAATTTGTCCCCCGCCTCCTTTAGATCCACTCACGAGGATTCAATACTATCTATATAAAAATTATTCTCTCTCTCTCTCTCTCTCTCTCTCTCTCTCTCTCTCTCTCTCTCTCTCTCTCTCTCTCCATTGAAATCATATGAATATGTATGTACTTTAAATAGATTCACGTGATGATCATGAATCCCAAATACATGTATATACGACATAGAGTAGAGATTTGAAAATAAGAAATATACCAGTACGGAACAGTGCATGTTTACCGTGTTTGGAGATTTCCGACTTGGTCATCGGGGCACGGCACTATAAAAACCAGTGGTATGGATCGTCTGAGATTATCATGTAAATATGAAGTCACTGTATTACAATATTTTACCATAAAATGCGTACAAAGGGTTAAAACTGTAAACGTTCCATCGGTTTACAAACTTGACTTGCCCATTGTTCTTCGCTGATGCGATAGAGTGGTATAGATAACAGACAATTCCAATAAACAAAGTAGTGTCTCAGAACTTCTTAGGCTTCCGTTTCCAACACACACAATTTTCGATCGCAGGTTTATGGGCACGGAAAACGGTTGACCTGCACTATAACAACAAGCCACGAACATCTTAATGTACTAATATAGGTCATCCTTATTCTAATGGTCTATGATTGGTAGAAGGTTTTAACTGCGCAGCCATTTGGCATAGTGTAAAAATTACATTGTCGTGCAATTTGCGAACTTTATCATTGCTTACCTGAGCAACTCGAAAACGTTCATAAGTAATCGGGAATAGGTAACAGAAAGTTATTATGGTATCTAACTCAGACCCAAACATCTGACTTATGACATCACAAAGAAAACTCAAACAAACCTAAAACATATGACTTATGACAATCACAAAAACACCTCACACAGACATGAACATCTGACTTATGACAATCATATAGACACCTAACTCGGACATGAACATCTGACTTATGACAATCACAAAGAACCTAACTCGGACATGAACATCTGACTTATGACAATCACAAAGACACCTAACACTGACCCAAACATCTGACTTATGACAATCACATAGCCACCTAACACAGACCTGAACATCTGACTTATGACAATCACAAAGACACCTAACACAGACATGAACATCTGACTTATGACAATCACAAAGACACCTAACTCGGACATGAACATCTGACTTATGACAATCACAAAAACATATTACACAGACATGAACATCTGACTTATAACAATCACAAAGACACCTAACACAGACCTGAACATCTGACTTATGACAATCACAAAGACACCTAACACAGACATGAACATCTGACTGATGACAATCACAAAGACACCTAACACAGACCTGAACATCTGACTTATGACAATCATAAAAGACACCTTACTCAGACATGGACATTTGACTTATGACAATCACAAAGACACCTAACACAGACCTGAACATCTGACTTATGACAATCACAAAGACACCTAACTCGGACATGAACATCTGACTTATGACAATCATATAGACACCTAACACAGACATGAACATCTGACTTATGACAATCACAAAGACACCTATAACACAGACATGAACATCTGACTTATGACAATCACAAAGACACCTAACACAGACCTGAACATATGACTTATGACAATCACAAAGACACCTAACTCAGACAAGAACATCTGACTTATGACAATCATATAGACACCTAACACAGACCTGAACATCTGACTTATGACAATCACAAAGACACCTAACTCAGACATGAACATCTGACTTATGACAATCACAAAGACACCTAACACAGACATGAACATCTGACTTATGACAATCATAAAAGACACCTTACTCAGACATGGACATCAGACTTATGACAATCACAATGACACCTAACACAGACATGAACATCTAACTTATGACAATCACAAAGATACCTCACACAGACATGAACATCTGACTTATGACAATCACAAAGACACCTAATACAGATCTAGACATGAACATCTGACTTATGACAATCACAAAGACACCTAACTCGGACATGAACATCTGACTTATGACAATCACAAAGACACCTAACACAGACATGAACATCTGACTTATGACAATCACAAAGACACCTAACTCGGACATGAACATCTGACTTATGACAATCATATAGACACCTAACACAGACCTGAACATCTGACTTACGACAATCACAATGACACCTAACTCGGACATGAACATCTGACTTATGACAATCACAAAGACACCTAACTCGCACATGAACATCTGACTTATGACAATCACAAAAAACATATCACACAGACATTGACATCTGACTTATGAAAATCACAAAGACACCTAACACAGACCTGAACATCTGACTTATGACAATCACAAAGACACCTTACTCATACTTGAACATCTGACTTATGACAATCACAAAGACACCTAACACAGACATGAACATCTGACCTATGACAATCACAAAGTTACCTGACTCAGACATGAACATCTGACTTATGACAATCACAAAGACACCTAACTCGGACCTGAACATCTGACTTATGACAATCACAAAGACACCTAACACAGACCTGAACATCTGACTTATGACAATCACAAAGACACCTAACTCGGACCTGAACATCTGACTTATGACAATCACAAAGACACCTCACACAGACATGAACATCTGACTTATGACAATCACAAAGACACCTAACACAGACATGATCATCTGATTAATGACAATCACAAAGACACCTAACTCAGACATGAACATCTGACATATGACAATCACAAAGACACCTAATCCAGACTTGAACATCTGACATGACAATCACATAGACACCTAACTCGGACATGGACATCTAACTTATGACAATCATATAGACACCTAACACAGACATGAACATCTGACTTATGACAATCACAAAGACACCTAACACAGACCTGAACATCTGACTTATGACAATCACAAAGACACCTTACTCATACTTGAACATCTGACTTATGACAATCACAAAGACACCTAACACAGACATGAACATCTGACCTATGACAATCACAAAGTTACCTGACTCAGACATGAACATCTGACTTATGACAATCACAAAGACACCTAACTCGGACCTGAACATCTGACTTATGACAATCACAAAGACACCTAACACAGACCTGAACATCTGACTTATGACAATCACAAAGACACCTAACTCGGACCTGAACATCTGACTTATGACAATCACAAAGACACCTCACACAGACATGAACATCTGACTTATGACAATCACAAAGACACCTAACACAGACATGAACATCTGATTAATGACAATTACAAAGACACCTAACTCAGACATGAACATCTGACTTATGACAATCACAAAGACACCTAATCCAGACTTGAACATCTGACATGACAATCACATAGACACCTAACTCGGACATGGACATCTAACTTATGACAATCATATAGACACCTAACACAGACATGAACATCTGACTTATGACAATCACAAAGACACCTAATCCACACTTGAACATATAACATAAAGCAATCACAACGACACTGGTCTTGTATACAAATATCTTAAATTAAGTACAAGAAGTTTAAGTATTAAAACAAGTCTTAACTTGCATCAATCTTGCATATTCTAAGTTTTTATTATATTATTAATATATTATAATGTTACTTTTATGCTCTTATTTTATTAACAATTTTTATATTTTGACAATTACCAATATTACTAATATTGACCCATTGTGGATTGATGACATGTGGTAATAACGAACTGTGTTCAAATTCAAAAGTCCAAAGGAAAATTACAAAACAGGACCAGAGCGAACAGGACCTCTAAAACAAATAGAGGTAGGATCAGGTGCCATGGAGGAGTGAGCATCCTCTGCTGACCGGTCACACCCGCCGTGTGCTCTTTGTCGTAATCGGGAAAAACGGAAAAGTCCGTAGACAATTAGGTGATTAATTATGGTCTAATAATTAGTATGAAAAACGTCAGTCAGCATGCGACCCAGTGGAAGATTGTATTTGCTGACAAGATCGTTGTATCGACCATAGAACTTACAAGAAGATGACTTCAAACGAGACTATTTTATCAACTTGTTTGTCAGTAGCTTGCCTCGTCTTAGAAACTGTTCATACGAAGAGCATGCCCTTGCGTATCGAATTAACTGAGAGACAAAAACACCATATGCAGGTGATGAAGGTATATTGCTACATAAGTAAGGAAAGTTGACGATATAAAAATTGAAGTCATCACTTTTATCATAAAGTTTTGTTGTTAGGTTACCATCAATGTCCAGTAAAATATCCAAATATGAAACAGATGACGCAGACTCTGTGGTATCTTTTATTTCAAGTTCACTAGGATATATCGAGTCGACGTAGGTATGGAAGTAACAATTGTTAATTGATAATACGTCGTCGATATTCCTGAATGTTGAGTTGAAGGCCACAGCGAGTGATTTATATTTTTTTCAAGTACAAGTTTTTGAATGAATTCTGCCTCATATGAATACAAAAATAGGTCTGCTAACAAAGGGGCACAACAGGTACATGTACCCATGGGAATTCCGACAGATTGTTGGAAGACCTGATTTCCAAAAATATAGATATCATATTTTAATGAATCAATTATTATAAAAGAATGAAAAGTATTATTTTAACGAGAAGAGTTTTAGGATGGAGTCTAGAACCATTGATACATTAATGATCAATGTTTAGTCATGAAACGGCGTGTCGAAAAATTTGTATATATAACTTATATGCAATAAACAGTCTATACATGCCAGAAAAGAATTGTTTGCCTACATTGTAAATCGTAAGTCTTCATTGCTCTTAGTGGCAGGTATCCAACGCCTTGAGCGTCCTTGTCCGTTGCAGAACACACGTAAAACTAAGACGTTGATACTTAATGTTCCACTATACCGTGTCGATGCTGTGATTGTAGTATCACCGTAAGTTTTGCAACGCCCCGCTTTCACAAGAAAGTTGCCCTATTCTGAAGTCGTAGATCATGTGACTGGGGCGTCGTATATATTTGTTAACCATTTATGAAATTCTCCACCTAAGATCAGTGTAATGCTTTTACTCTCTACAGAACAGCACGGAGTTTGTGAACAGTTCATGGCCTCGCGTGTCGACGTGCTTCCAAACGACAGTGCTGACGTGGATCCCGTGCGCCTGGTTATGGCTGACCCTGCCTCCCTACTTCTACTTCCTGTACCACTCCGACAACAGGAAAAGGAACATCCCAGCAAACGCTCTCAGTGCCATCAAATCTGTAAGTTATCTCAGAAAACGATCTCAGCGTCTTAAAATCTGTAAGTAATCGCTGAAAACACACTCAGCTCATCAAATCTGTAAGCAATCTCTGCGAACGCTCTCAGCGCCCATCAAATCTGAAAGTAATCCCAGCGAACGCTCTCGGCTCAATAAAATCTGCAAGTAATCCTAGCGAACGCTCTCGGCGACAACAAATCTGTATGTTATCCCTGCGAACGCCCTCATGTCAGCTCATCAAATCTGTAAGTAATCCCTGCGAACGCTCTCAGTGCCAACAAATCTGTAAGTAATCCTAGCGTACGCTCTTGGTGCCAACAAATCTGTAAGTAATCCTTGCAAATCTGTAAGTAATCCAGCGAAAGCTCTTGACGCCAACAAATCTGTATGTAATCCCTGCAGCCGCTCTCAGATCCCATCAAATCTGTGAGTTAACTTATCCCAGCGATCGCTTTCAATGCTATCAAAAAGAATCTAAAAGTAAAACCCACAAATGCCCTCAGCGCCATCAAATCTGTAAGTTACTGCGAACGTTCTCAACGCCATCAAATTAAATAAAGAAGTAGTTACAGCAAATATTCTCTCAGTGCCAACAAATCTGTAAGTAATCCAAGCGAACGCTCTTGATGCCAACAAATCTGTATGTAATCCCTGCGAACGCTCTCAGCCCTATAAAATCTCAAAGTAATCGCTGCGAACCCCCTTAGCTCATCAAATCGGTAAGTTATCCCTGCTAACACCCTCAAGTCAATTCTAGAAGTAAACCCAGCAAAAAGCCTCAGTGCCATCAAATTTGTAAGCAATCTCTGCGAACGCTTTCAGTGCCAACACATCTGTATACAAATCCCGGCGAATCTGTAAGTTATCCCTGCGAACGCTCTCAGCGCCATCAAATCTGAAAGTAAACCCAACAAAAGCCCTCAGCCCAATCAAATTAAAAGTAATTCTTGCAAGCGCTCTCAGTGCCATCAAATCTGTAAGTAATTTTCCTCACTTTCTGTCCCAGCGTTTGTTATTACCTTTAATAGAACATATAAGAGAGAATCAATCTTAGTGCTGTCAAATCATTGGGCGAGGTTTACAAATTTAAATTGTTTATTCAGCTAAAAAATAATAATGTAATGATCCAAAGTCGAATCACCGAGTCCGGATAGGGCAGGCAAAACATTTCAAAGTGGACCAATATTGTTTTAATTGACGAGTTTTATGTACAATTGTGACAACTTTTACATCTTTGAGTATCTTTTTTAGGGAATCAGTTTCATGCTTGGGATTATGGTACTAGTGGGCGTGATCCATGACATTACAAAGGATGTGGGCGGACGGCTGTCCAATGTGCCCCCCGCCGTCCTACTCAGCGTGTTCCTACGACTAGCCACCTTTGTAAGGACCAGACACGACATGCTGTACATCTCGACGTACTATCGAGTGTGCTCATGTCTATTCTCAGTCCCAAGATATTTATGATATACTTTTCTTATATTATTCGATATTTTATAAATAGCCCAGGGTTTAAACGATGTTCATTCAATATTATATAAAAAGAAACAAAATTTCTATTTTAAAACGCTCCTTCTAGCTTGTCAGGTTTTCATACAAGGCTAAAAATAAAATGTCTGCGGGGATTTTGCATTGCAGCAGACATAGAAGTACTCGGGTGATAACGTGAAAAATATTTGCGAGGTATTCCGAGTGACTTCCGAATGGAAACTTCCTAAATTAAATCTCCAGTCGCGGATTTAAGAGGGGGGAGGGGGGCACCAGGTACGCCTCCATCCCCCTAAAATTGTCAAAATAAAGTTAAATCATACTCCTTTTGGCAAAGAAATAAACAATTTATGAATTAATTATTGATATTTGTGAAAGATCATAGGATTTCTTTTCATAAGAATGATTTTGACGGTATAGTATGTAGAAAACTTGTGGGTTCAATGGTGTAACGTATAAGTTAGAAAACCTATTTTAGTCACGCTCCTCGTGGGAGCGTTAACATAATAACCATAATAACCACATTTGAGTACATTATAATAGCTAGTGTTTAATAGCTGATACAGCTGATATTTTTTTTTAAACTTCATCTACATCATCCCATTAAACTTTATTACCAAAAAATGTAATTTTTAAGTGATTAATTTAGAGCAATTCCGCAAAGATAAAAGGATTTGTACAGGCTGAATCTTTTGAGAGGATTAATGCAGGTCTCAAAGGTACCTAGACACGATTTAAGCTCATTTTTTTATTCTATTTTTGATTTTTAGAATCACTTCAGATGTCTAGAATGATTAATGTGGGTATTTGTAATCCTTCATCAAAATTTGAAAGTCAAATGTTGAGTTACAAGCAAGATACGGAGTTTGGAATTCTTTGTTTTGTAAACAAAGCTCGAGTCTTGCTATTGTTTACATGTGTTGTATTGGTATAAATTTCAATCAAATAATCCTTTAATTTTTTATTATAATAGTATTTATGAACACATTAAATTAGTTGCCACGAGTCATTTATTATACTTTACATCATTCGTAAACAAATATAAAACTCGAGCTTTGTTAACATGACAATGAATTGTTACTTTTGTATCTCGCTTTTAAGTTAACTTCTAACAATCAAATTTTGTTCAATGATTCAAAATGCTCAAGTAAACCATTTTAAACATAAAATACTATTTAAAAAAAAAATCGATCTCAAATCGTGTCTAGGTCTCTTAAAAAAGACTTTAAAATTTATCTTTCTTCTTAAATCACGAGAAGAAATAGCACAAAATCTGACTTTTATGACTTCATTTTTACCCTTCAAAATTTCTAGAATCCAGAAGCTTCTGGGGGCTTCGCACCCTGGGCCCCCACCAGGGCTTTGCCTTGGACCCATTGGGGGTCTTAAGGCGGCCCCAGGCAGATCCTCTGCCTACAACTGGAGCCTTTCTAACTCCAAATCCTGGATCCGCCCCTGATCTCCGTAACAAATCTGTTTTCGTTCTAGTAAATTTTTACGATTGAAGTTCTAGTGAATTTTTACGATTGAAAATTATAATGTTTCAATGAAGATATCTTTGAAATTTTCCCTTTTATCGATTTCAATTGCACTTCTTTCACATGTATGTGTATTTTTTTTTATAAAATATCTTGGGACAGACTATAGTTATTATCAAGAATTTGACAATAGTATGCCCATCCCTGCTTATCTTAAACATCTTAATGTTAAGGTAACTTTCGAATTGCTTCTGGTGTCAATTTAAGATCTAGTAAAGAAATAATAATCTGGTCAATACAGGACACAACTGCTCGACAGTCGGCCATTCACTGGGCGTTATATCCTGTTTGTCTTTGGACAGGTGTTGGCTGGAATTCTGAGTCAAGTGGAGCGGCTTTGTGGCATTGTTTCCTCTGGTATACAATTCCTGTTCTGGATGATGTTGCTCATCTTCAATATTGTGCCATTTTATTCAAAAATCATACTAGAGGTAAAACAATATATAAACAGTTGTCGGTAAAAATTGATATTCATATTAAAATCAAAGAAAATTCGGATGACATATACACATTACAACGTTAATGAGGTCTGCGTGTGTGATGATTTTACACTCGTTGAAAATAAGAATTTTAAAAAATGATTAAGAAGTCATTCTGTAAATATTCTCTTTATATCTATATTATTTTTTTTTCAGGAATATGACAAAGACCTGTTTAAATTTATTATATTTTACCTGTATTTCGCCGCCATATTCTGTCAGTTCATTCTCCATTGTGTGGCAGAAAAGTCGGACGATGCTGATCCAGCAACTCCAAAGGAGAAGGTACCACTGATGCTCGTATCCTAAATCATTGTTAATCACTGTTGAATGAGACCGCCAAAGCCATTATGTGTATACGCCTTAGTAATAGGACCCTTCCTTTTTTTTGTATTCCATTTAGAGTAAACTGTCTCCCCTATATTGTTTCAAACAGACGGCGAGTCCTGAGAAAGCGAGCTCTGTGTTAAACAGACTGTACTTCTGGTGGCTCAATCCGTAAGTATAGCATCAACAGAAATATCCGCAAGTCTAACTTATTGACAAGAAGTCTATCTTTGTATCCACCAGTCTAGCATTATGTTCACAAGTCTAGATTTATATATACAAGTCTACATGTAGCATTATATCCACAAGTTCATCATCTTTATATTTACAAGACCAACGTTATACCCACTAGTCTAGCTTTACATCCACACGTCCAGCATTATTAACCAAGTTCAGCATTATATCCACAAGTCAAGCATTATACCCACTAGTCTAGCTTTATTTTCACAAGTCCAGCACTATATCCACAAGTCCAGCATTATTAAACAAGTTAAGCATTATATCCACAAGTCTTACTTTATATCCACAAGTCTTGCCTTATATCCACAAACCCAGCATTATTAAACAAGTTCAGCATTATATCCACAAGTCCGGTATTATTAAACATATTCGGCATTATATCCACAAGTCTTGCTTTACATCCACAAGTCCAGCATTATTAAACAAGTCTAGCATTATATCCAAAGTTCAGCTTTATATTCACAAGGCTAACGTAATATCCACAAGTCCAGCTTTATATCCACAAGTCCAACATTAATAAACAAGTTATGCATTATATTCACGAGTTTGGCTTTATGTCCTCAATTCCAGCTTTATATCCACAAGTCCAGTTTTATATCCACAAGTCTAGCTTTATATCCACAAGTCCAGCTTTATATCCACAAGTCCAACATTATTAAACAAGTTCAACATTATATCAACAAGTCTAACTTTACATCCTCATGTCCAGCTTGATATACACAAGTATAGCTTTATATCCACAAGTCTAGCTTTATATCCACAACTTTAGCTTTGTATCCACAAGTGTTGCTTTATATCTACAAGTCCAGCTTTATATCCACAAGCCTAGCTTTATATCCACAAATCCAGTATTATATCCACAAGTTCAGCTTTATATCTATCCACAAGTCAAGCATTATATTTACCTGTTTAGCATCATTTTATCCACAAGTCAAGCATTATATCAACAAATCCAGTTTTAAAGCCCTAAGTCTGATTTGATAAATACCAGGACAGTATATGTATATATTAACACATTATAAGGAACCTTTCAAAAGACCAATGACAGTTTTCATGTATAGACAGACTTTCAGTTTGTTTGAAAACTTAAGCATATGAGAAGCAATCCACAAACAGTCTTTTAATAATAAAGCATGCAAGACTCATTTTTCATATATCTGTATAAAGCATTATCGGAATAACAATCTCAATAGTCACCAATTTCAACCTCAATGTTCACCAATGTCAACCTTAATGTTCGCCCATTTTAACCTTAAAAATTAATGTTGACCAATTTCAATCTTAATGTTGACCAATTTCAACCTTAGTGTTCACCAATTTCAACCTTAGTGTTTACCAATTTCAACCTTAATGTTGACCAATTTCAACCTTAATGTTGACCAATTTCAACCTTAATGTTGACCAATTTCAACCTTAGTGTTCACCAATTTCAACCTTAGTGTTTACCAATTTCAACCTTAGTGTTTACCAATTTCAACCTTAATGTTGACCAATTTCAACCTTAGTGTTCACCAATTTCAACCTTAGTGTTTACCAATTTCAACCTTAATGTTGACCAATTTCAACCTTAATGTTGACCAATTTCAACCTTAATGTTGACCAATTTCAACCTTAGTGTTGACCAATTTCAACCTTAGTGTTCACCAATTTCAACCTTAGTGTTTACCAATTTCAACCTTAATGTTGACCAATTTCAACCTTAATGTTGACCAATTTCAACCTTAATGTTGACCAATTTCAACCTTAGTGTTCACCAATTTCAACCTTAGTGTTCACCAATTTCAACCTTAGTGTTCACCAATTTCAACCTTAGTGTTCACCAATTTCAAGTTTGCAAACATTCATTTCGTCAATTCTGCATTAGATATTAAACCTCTCTCTATGTAAGCTTATTTTAATTGAATATTAAAACCTCTATTTAATTAGATATTAAACACTTCATTTTTAAAAGCCTAATTTTAACAAAACTCAGAGTCTCATATAGGATTCTTTTGAAAATACAATCAGCTACGTGCAAGTCGGTGATTAAAATTTTCGTATTGTGGTATATCGCTTAGTAGGTTATGGTAAAACTATCACGCATCAAACCATTTTGTACAAGTTTTAGATACATACAATTTATTCAAAATATCATGTCTAAGCTAATTACCTGACAAGGATTTTGTATCTCATAGACTTGTCATATCATCTGTGAAAACCACACTGAAACTGGAAGACATGTGGCAACTGAACGACGAGGACAAAAACAGTACACTGACCACCAAGTTTGAGAAACACTGGCGACAGCAAATAATCAACTCCAAAATCAAGTTGTAAGTAAGAAATAGTCAACTCCAAAATCAAGTTGCTAAGAAAGAAATACTCTACTTCAAATAAAGTTAAAAGTAAGAAAAAAATCAACTCCAAAATCAGTTTGTAAGTGAAAAACAATTTACTAAAACATTATGTACGTTGCACTGACTATATGTTATTATATAAATAGTGCCTGTTTGGGAGGGTACCAGTTGAAATTGACACCCCGAGAAAACCATTGTCAACCGACGCGAAGCAGAGGTTGACAATGGTTTTCGAGGGGTGTCAATTTCAACTGGTACCCTCCCAAACAGGCACTATTTATTTTATTATACTGAATGTCTAAATTTTATAGCAAATTTTACTGCTTTTATATAGATAAGACGCGCATGTAACAATTCGTTCTATCGGCCCGTTGCTAAGTGTGTTGCTAACGCTGAGGTATGGGAACGGATTGTCAACTGCGTCTAAACCAATCAGATTTCAGTATTTAACATGAAGGTATAATAAAACTGATTGTATACCTAAGTTGTAAGTAAGACATTAGCGAAATGAAAGACTTATTTCCAAGATTAAACGCAGAACCCTAGCGATAGGAGAAAAAAATGGACAACTCAAAATCAAGTTTTTAAGCAATGAAAATAATTAGCTTCAAAGTCAGTTTTAATTAAAACAATGGCGACATAAGTAAAACATCAACTAAAACAAGTCGACATCGACACCAGAAAAAAATCAACTTTTAAGGGTTTTTTTGCGAAATGATCTAGGAAATCATCAACTCGAAAAGAAAGTTGAAGTTATGTAAATCAAAATTTATAAAACATTTTTGACTCCAAAGCTGTGGTGAATGAAATATCGTTTTTGTTTAGCACATTCGGCCTAAAACCATACACAAGACTATGAATATAAAACACAGGGATTTATCTTATGATATGTATAAAGTATATCACCATGTTCAGCAACGCAGACAAGGCAAATTATAAACAAATTATAAACTTTGTCTTTCCACCCAGACAGAGAATAATGGCATCAGTCAGGAGAAAACAGAACGTCTACACAAAGGCTTCAGAGGCGAGTGAGAAAACCCCCTTACTTGGCGGGAAATCTGGTCCGGTGTTCAAGGAGGGTCATGTCACTGACCCTCCCGTCCCCCCGTCCGCCACTCCATCTCTCTCCACCGCACTGGTCAAAACATTTTGGTTTATGTACCTGGTGTCTCTGGCTTTCAAATTTATCTCGGATGTATTGCAGTTTGCCAGTCCAGTATTACTAGGGTAAGTAGAAGTACAGACCTTGCTTGTTGATGTTAACACAGGCTTGTTCTATTGTTATAATTTTGTTATATGCCTCGGGTGGGACCCTGATGGGGTTAATTCATTTCCCTTTTATTACCACAGTAATAATTCCGATAAACAGTTATTTGATATTTCCCTGTTTGAACTCCTGTAGAATCCTGATAGACTACGCTGACAACAGGGGCGAGTTCTCCCTGTGGAGGGGCTACATCCCCGCCATTGCGCTGTTCCTGGCGTCTTGTGTCCAGTCCGTCTTCTATCACCAGAACTACCATGTTGGTATGGCGGTAGGAATGAGGATCCGATCCACGCTTATCGCCGCCATCTTTAGAAAGGTACACAAGTGAAAGCGACAACATCCTGGATAAAACATACAATCCAAAGGATGACAATTAATCTGCATTAGTTAAAGATTGGCATATTGTGACTAATTGTACATGCTCTATTCAGGCCCTGACGCTGAGTCCCTCGGCGCGGAAGGACAGTACCCTGGGGGAGATCGTAAATCTGATGTCGGTGGATTGCCAGCGGATACAGGACACCTTCACGTATTCCTGGTCTCTGATGACCTGCCCCCTACAACTGGCTCTGGGAATCTACCTGCTGTGGAACGTGGTGGGCGCCTCCTGTGTCGCCGGCCTAGTGGTGCTGATCTTGATGGTCCCACTCAACTCCTACGTGGTGGTCAAACAGCGCAAACTTAACGTCAAGGTGCTGCGCCTCAAGGGACAGAGGACCAAGCTGATGACGGACCTCCTGAACGGAATAAAGGTAAGAACAAGCGAGAGAGAACCCAAGCTGATGAAGGACATCCTAAATGACATAAAGGTTAATGTCATGATTTGGCCTAGAAAGGTTAAGGTTGGATCAAACGTAGCTTTAAGTTTACGTCAGTAGAAGAATTGCGATAGCATATCTAAAAAATGACTTTTACTACTTTGAACTAATGGATTATTTTGAAAATTAATAATTTATTTGGATTACCTTTTTCCTTTAACATTTTTTACACCTGTTTACAGGTCCTGAAGATGTATGCCTGGGAACCTTTCTTTCAAGAAAAGGTCAAGAATATCCGTGACCAAGAGTTAAAATACTTGAAAAAGGTTGCATGGCTGCAAGGAAGTACAACGTTTTGTTGGATTCTAGCCCCCTACCTGGTAAAGGATAATTTATTCCAATGTCAAGTGGTTGTTGTATGCAATGAGACCTGTGATTCTAACACGTATACTAACAGAATACACTAATTTACAGGTGACCCTGGCCACCTTTGCTACCTACATCTTGGTGTCCCCTGACAATCTCCTAGACGCCAAGAAAGCCTTTGTTGCCTTGGCCCTGTTCAACATTCTGAGACTCCCCATCAACCTGATGTCACAGGCGATTTCTTTGCTAGTGCAGGTAAATACTGCTGTTCCAAAGTAAAGTCTAGTTTTTAGATAACAAGTTTAAATAAGTAAAAGTAATAGGATAGTACATTTGATTCTGTTAGAGGTTGTCGTATCGATATCAGATTCTGTTACAAGTTGTCGTATCGATATTTGATTCTGTAAGAGGTTGTCGTTTTGAAAATTGATTCTGTTACAGGTTGTCGTTTTGAAAATTGATTCTGTTACAGGTTGTCGTATCGATATTTAATTCAGTTACAGGTTGTCGTATCAATATTTGATTCTGTTAAAAGTTGTTGTATCGATATTTGATTGTGTAACAGGCCTCGTATCTATATTTTATTCAGTTACAGGTTGTCTTATCGATATTTTATTCAGTTACAGGTTGTCGTATCAATATTTGATTCTGTTACAAGTTGTTGTATCGATATTTGATTGTGTAACAGGCCTCCTATCTATATTTGATTCTGTAACAGGTTGTCGTATCGATATTTATACCTCCACTCCGAAGGAGAAGGGGGTATACTGTTTTACCCTTGTGTGTCTGTCTGTCCGTCCATTACAAAAATTTCTGTCGCATTTATCTCAGCAATTATTTATCGCAGATGCATGACATTTTAACACACTATTTGTTTAGGCATGCCATATCGTGGGATATATTTTTGTACCAAATGGACGTCAACTTCCTGTTAAATGACGACTTTGTTTATTTTTTAGCCTAAATTTTCAAACAAATTTTCATTAAAGATTTCTCAGCAACTATTTATCACAGTTGGTTGAAATTTTAACACACTATTTGTTGAGGCATGCCTATCGTGGGATATATTTTTGTACCAATCGGATGCAACTTCCTGTTAAATGACGACTTTGTTTATTTTTAGCCAAAATTTTCAAACAAATTTTCGTCAAAGATTTCTCAGCAACTGTTTATCGCAGATACTTGAAATTTTATCATACTATTTGTTTAGGCATGCCATATCGTGGGATATATTTTTGTTCCAATCGAATGCCAACTTTCTGTTAAATGTCAACTTTGCTTATTTTGCATATTAACATCAGAGCGGGGATATCACTTGTGAGCATTGGCTCACAGATATCTTGTTGATTCTGTTACAAGATTTCGTATCGATATTTGATTTTATTATACTTTTATGTTAAATACTGCAATCTGATTGGTTTAGACGCAGTTGACAATCCGTTCTCTCTCCCTCGCACGCTTAGCAACGGGCCGATAGAACGAATTGTTACATGCGCGTTAATTATGCGCGTACGGTTCGCCGTAGAATTCACGTCTTTTCTATATAAAAGCAGTAAAATTTGCTATAAAAATTAAGACATTCAGTATAATAAAATAAATAGTGCCTGTTT
Organism: Magallana ariakensis; assembly: GCA_020458035.1. Classification (NCBI taxonomy): domain Eukaryota; kingdom Metazoa; phylum Mollusca; class Bivalvia; order Ostreida; family Ostreidae; genus Magallana; species Magallana ariakensis. The sequence goes on along the minus strand of CM035814.1, from coordinate 69,845,175 downwards.
GGGAGGGTACCAGTTGAAATTGACACCCCTCGAAAACCATTGTCAACCTCCGCTTCGCGTCGGTTGACAATGGGTTTCTCGGGGTGTCAATTTCAACTGGTACCCTCCCAAACAGGCACTATTTATATAGTGTAACAGGCTGTTGTATCGATATTCGATTCCGTTACAAGTTGTCGTATTAATATTTTATTTTATTATAATTTCATGTTAAATTCTGAAATCTGGTCTATTACCCTCAGCATAAACAACACAATTGCCAACGGGTAACACAACAAATTGTTACATGCGCGTAAATTATGTGCGTACGGTTCGCCGTTTAATTCACGTCATTTCTATATAAAAGCAGTAAAAATTTTCTCTAAAAATAAGACATTTAGTATAATAAAATAATAGTACCTGTTTAGGAGGGTAACAGTATATAAATAGTGCCTGTTTGGGAGGGTACCAGTTGAAATTGACACCCCGAGAAAACCATTGTCAACCGACGCGAAGCGGAGGTTGACAATGGTTTTCGAGGGGTGTCAATTTCAACTGGTACCCTCCCAAACAGGCACTATTTATTTTATTATACTGAATGTCTTAATTTTATAGCAAATTTGAATGTTTTTATATAGAAAAGACGTAAGTTCTACGGCGAACCGTACGCGCATAATCTACGCGCATGTAACAATTCGTTCTATCGGCCCGTTGCCAAGTGTGTTGCTAACGCTGAGGGTATTAGAACGGATTGTCAACTGCGTCTAAACCAATCAGATTTCAGTATTTAACATGAAGGTATAATAATATATAAATAGTGCCTGATTGGGAGGGTACCAGTTGAAATTGACACCCCGAGAAAACCATTGTCAACCTCCGCTTCGCGTCGGTTGACAATGGTTTTCTCGGGGTGTCAATTTCAACTGGTACCCTCCCAAACAGGCACTATTTATTTTATTATACTGAATGTCTTAATTTTATAGCAAATTTGAATGTTTTTATATAGAAAAAACGTAAGTTCTACGGCGAACCGTACGCGCATAATCTACGCGCATGTAACAATTCGTTCTATCGGCCCGTTGCCAAGTGTGTTGCTAGCGCTGAGGGTATTAGAACGGATTGTCAACTGCGTCTAAACCAATCAGATTTCAGTATTTAACATGAAAGTATAATAATTGAAATTGACATCCCGAGAAAAGTTTCGCGTCGGTTGACAATGGTTTTCTCGGGGTGTCAATTTGAACTGTTACCTTCCCAAACATGCACTATTTAAATAACAATTTCTGTTAGAGGATGTTGTATCGATAGTTGATTCTGTAGAAGGCATTTTGAACGATATTTGATTTTGTAAAATGCTGTCTTTTCGATAATAGATTTTGTAACATGCTGTTATATCGATATATAACTATGTTACAAACGGTCGTATCGATATTTGATTCTGTTACAGGTTGTCGTATCGATATCAGATTCTGTAGTCGGCTATCGTATCGATATTTGATTCTGTTACAGGGTGTCATATCGATATTTGATTCAGTTACTTTCAGTCGTATTGATATTTGATTGTTAAAGGCTGTCGTTTCTACCTTTGATTTTGTAACAGGCTGTCGTATCAATAAGGAGAATCCAGGATTTCTTGGTCCTGACAGATTTAGATCCCACCAATGTACACCATTCTACTCTATCGGGTATGTACAGTTAACTGTTTACTTACTTAAACAAGGGTTTCAATTCTTCTTTGAATTGTGAAAAAAATTGGATAACTGGTAGCTATATACCGATTTCCTGTTTAAACTAGACTACGCCATTGAAGTAGAAAATGGATCCTTCTCTTGGGACGTCGATGCCCCAACGCCAATTTTGCGAGAGTGAGTATATATAAATTAAAATTAATTTTAGTGATCACTCTATATTGTGTGGTCCTCTGTTTTCATGTCCTTTAATATTTATTTCATATATGCTGACATGTATATTTTTATGTATATGTACACATTCTGGTATAACAATGTTGATATTTTGGCCAGCATTAACTTGAAGATTCCCGAGGGTATGCTGATAGCAGTAGTTGGACAGGTCGGCAGTGGAAAGTCCTCCCTCGTCTCTGCTCTCCTGGGGGAGATGAATAAACTAGAGGGAACCGTCAATTTCCGGGTAAGAATTCAATACTCCAATATTAGTGTTTGAAGTTTATCTTATTTAGAGAACATATAATGAATATGTTTTCGTTGATATTCCCTGTCCTCAGAAAGAACCTGGGGGAATAAGCCGAGGCATACTAGTATGCCCACAAGTGGCCACAACCCTATCACTAGAATATTTCAAATGACAATCACGCATTTATTATAATATGTTTATTAACTTCAAATATTTTTATTCCTGTGCTCACATGTATATATCTCCCGAGAATTTATTATTATGTGCTTGTACATAAAATAAAGAAATCCAATATTTTGTCTTTAAGTCCATTATTTGTACCCCCTCTACAAAGTGAAATGTTTATTTAAAAAATAACTAAAGATAACTGATTTAGCAGTTAACTTAAAATCTACAAAATGATTAAGTGCATGTGTTTAATTCATAATAACGCATTTTGTACTTTCTTCACATCAAATGAGTTTTTTGAATTTAAACAAAGTAAACAAAGATATCAAAAATAGTTACAACACGATTCATTAGAATCGAAAGCCTACTTCAACATACTTATGTTCCAAGAACTCCTCGCTAACCGTAACACCACGGAATCACATGTTTAAATCCATTTAAATAACAAACTCAATTTTGTATTGCGCAAACATAATTTGGTCTTGGCCATTTAATGATCATCTTGAAAATTGCAGGAAGAAAACTTGCTTTTTACCATAGAGTGGGTCTTGGTACCATTTTTTTTTTTTTTTGAAAATTGAAAAAGATAGACATTTACATGTTTTATCAATATACGTTCTTTAAAAAATGGTATGATGACCCAATCGATAAAAAACTATAGTCTGAACATCCGATTTCATTAACATGTTGTTGCTCAATTAGCATGTACGTAGTTTGATGTCTTAATATCATTTAAATTTGAAGTCAATTTTTGAAGGTTTTGGCAATACTGAATGCAAATGATTACGTATGTTTAATAAATGTAACAAAAGTGATATTTGTAAGAAAAAAATGTGGGTTTTTCAAATGGACTTTGGGGTTTTATGCCTCGGCTTATTCACCCACGTTCTTTAAGATAACCTCACGTCGTTTAGGGATCGACCGCCTACGTGCCCCAGGAGGCGTGGATACAGAACGCCACGCTTATGAACAACATTCTGTTTGGGAAACCGTTCATACAGAAGAAGTACCAGAAGGTGATCGAGGCGTGCGCCCTGGTGCCGGACCTCGACATGTTACCGGGCAGAGACCACACAGAAATCGGAGAAAAGGTACAGTCTGTGAAGGACCATTAACAACAAATTTAGAATATGAGCGACAAAAGTCACGAAAGCGTGGTCAAAGCTTATATAAGAATGGAAATCTTTATATTTTTTCGGATATCAATAGCCATGCTTTGTTTTAACAGGGGATAAACATCAGCGGCGGACAGAAGCAGCGAGTGAGCCTAGCGCGTGCTGTGTACAGCAACTCCAACGTGTACCTGCTGGACGACCCCCTGTCAGCGGTGGACTCTCACGTCGGGAAACACATCTTTGACCGCGTCATAGGGCCAAAGGGACTTCTCAAAAACAAGGTGAAGGCTTTTTCCTCATCCTCATTGCTGGTTCTGTCTGTGTAATATTTATAACGCATACATCTTTTTCTAGCTGTAACTGTAATGGATCGTTAGGGTGTTGTATTGTCATCGATCGTTAGGGTGTTGTATTGTCATTACTTGTAGACAGGATCGATCGTTAGGGTGTTGTATTGTCATTACTTGTAGACAAGATCGATCATTAGGGTGTTGTATTGTCATTACTGTAATGGATCGTTAGGGTGTTGTATTGTCATTACTTGTAGACAAGGGTTCTGGTAACCCACGGGGTTCATTGGCTTCCGATGGTTGACGTAGTGGTTGTCATGGTGAATGGTAAAATCACGGAGACTGGAAGCTATGACCAACTGATTACACATGATGGTCCGTTTGCACAGTTCCTGCGACAGTACTTCATCAATGAACCTGATACGGAAATAGAGAATGAGCATCCCGAGGGTAAGACCTGTTGCTGGGGCCAGTTATGTGTCAACTTAATTCTTTTTGCAAAGCAGCTTATAACAAGAACATTTGTCCATTATTGCTGCAGTACTGTTAAAAAACTTTTTTCAAACAGTGTCCAAAATAAAAACGAAGATGTTAGAAAAGGTGGAGTCTGTGACATCAGACGCCCTGACCTCTGACACCGACGGCCGGAGGCTCAGTCTTTCTGTCAGGTAATAGACATTTATCATTCTTTTAATATTTTATTTTTCGATTGTGCATGCAGATAAAAACATTTTTTTATCTTGGTATTACAGACGGGAATCAAAAAAGCAAGAACTAGGAAAATCATCTTATCCAAAGCCATTGGAACAACCAATAACAAATCAGCACCAGAAATTGACTTCAGAGGAGGTATCGCAGGAAGGACAGGTACTTATCGGAGACTGGTTGTAGTTTGGTACTTTATTTGGTTGGTAAATGTCCATGCTGAATGCTGAATCCCTGTTTTGGTGTCCTGTAGGTGAAGTGGTCAGTGTTCACGGAGTACGGTAGGGGGGTGGGGGTCCTGACCTCTGTGGTGGTGCTGGTCGTATTCTCGCTGTACCACTCCACCAGTGTCTTCTCCAACTACTGGCTCACATTTTGGACGGAGGACAAGCTCCTGTTGAATCGAACCGAGAGAAACACCACCCAGTATTACGACAGGAAGATGTACTACCTCACTGTGTACGGCGTACTCGGCGGGATACAAGGTTCGCTGTGACTGCTTATTCTGACTCCGGAATTAAACGCAAATATTCACGGATTTTCAATAAAACTCGGTTAAACTTGGCAATTCTATATACAGCTACATGTAGTATTAAATTAACACGCGCGACATTGAATTTAAAATACATAAAATATTAATAGTATTAATATTTCATGTACATGTATTTTCAATCCAATGTCGCAAACCCCTTAGATGGGAATACAAATTGAAATCGTTTAAATTAGATATAACCTGCGAGGTCTGATTTCTTACAGGAGTGTTGGTCTTCCTGTATGCCATCATTCTTTCTCTGGGAATGGTAACAGCGGCAGGAAGACTTCACCACAAAATGCTGAGGAAAATTCTCCGCGCACCAATGGCGTTCTTCGACACAACTCCAGTCGGACGGATCACCAATCGTTTCTCCGCTGACATCGACATCATGGACAATACTCTGCCCCTGACATTCCGGATTACGTTGAATTCCCTGTTCCTGGCTCTGAGTACACTCATTGTGGTCACCATCAACACGCCCTACTTTGCAGCATTCATTGTTCCTGTGGCCATTCTCTATTATTTCATAATGGTAAACATATGTTAAAGTTCGCGAATTCAAAAAGTTTGGCTTTAAATATCTGACTTTTTTGTTTCTCAATCGTAAAAAAAAAAATAGATAAGACTTTCCTTATTGTGCAATTCACCATTACGTTTTATTTGTTGGTTAGATTTTCATTATTTGACTTTATTGGCTTCACTGATTCTAAAGTGTATGAAAAAGTAGAAATAGTTCCCCACGTGTCCTTTTTAGCCAGCTTTACGGTTTGTTTCCCATAGAAATTCTACATTCCCACGGCGTCACAGCTGAAACGCATGGAGTCGGTAACGCGGTCGCCGGTCTTTAACCACTTCAGTGAGACAGTCACGGGCGCCAGCGTCATCCGGGCCTACAAGGTCCAGGAACGCTTCCGGGACGAGTCCGCCTACCGCGTGGACCGGAACATGGAGCCCTACTACATCAACTTCTCCTCATCAAGGTGGGCAGAAAATGTGTCATCAGGAAAAAGGAAATTGTTATATAATATATAATATCAGTGTTCTGTGTTTTAACCAAGTCTTAATAGTTCTACAAATAATAAAGTACGTAAGAGTGAGAGGTGTCCAAGTAGCGCAGTGGTCTATGCACTCGTTTCTTACCTCTGCGACCCGAGTTCGTTCCCCTTACCCACAGTAATTGTATGTTAAAGGATATGTCCGCTTGGACACGTGGATTTTCTCCGGGCACTCCGGCTTCCTCCCATATCAACGACCCCTTCGAGCTAACAACCTTGCCAAGTGCCAACGAAAGTATAGGAGTTGTTTATCAATCGTTGAGAAATAAATAAAGTTTAGTTTCAATAAAAATGATAATACCAATATATTAGTATATTTTTTTAAATTCTACTAGATATATATTAGTATTCGATGTATTTGACAAAATGTTAATAGAAACGTACATGTACCGCCACAGAAACTAAATCTTTATATGTTATACCGATATATCTTCATGAAAAATAGTTAAATGTACTTAAACTAACACGAAAAAAGATGTTGAATTTCGATGTATGATTGTGTATGTTAGATATTTTGTATGTGTGTCTAGCTATACACACTAACGGATGTCAGTGGGTCACATGATCGTTGTTTCTGTAGGTGGCTGGGGGTACGGCTTGAGTTTTTGGGGAACTGCCTCGTTCTGGGGGCGACCTTATTCAGCATCTTCTCTGACCTCAACGGCGCCATTGTGGGACTGTCCATCACCTATGCACTACAGGTAAGTGCTTATAATCACATACATGTAAGTAATTATTATTACCTTTGCAATACAGGTAAATTATTTTAAGAGTTTTGTATTGAACACATTTTATGAGAACACTCAGTGTTCATATCAACTACCCGTCTTTCCTCAAGGCCACCGGGATCTTGAATTTGCTGGTGGTGAACTTCAGTGATCTGGCCAACAACATAGTGTGCGTAGAACGAATCAAAGAATACTACACTGATGTTTCTAGCGAGGTAATTTCATATCGGTGCATTATTTAATGAATTAAAAGAGATAGCAAGCTATGCTATATTAATTTTTATTACGAATGTATTACCAATGCATCCCTGCTCGCTAACTTTGTACAGGCTGAGTGGTCCAGCCCCAGCCCTCCTCCCCCCGACTGGCCGATGTCTGGGCATATCGCCTTCAACAACTACAAAACCAGGTACCGTGAGGGACTGGAATTGGTCCTGAAAGGTGTAACACTAAACATCAACCACGGAGAAAAGGTAATTACCACACCACTATAGGTTTAACACTGAACATCAACCACGGGGAAAAGGTAATTACCACACACTGTAGGTGTAACACTAAACATCAACCACGGAGAAAAGGTAATTACCACACACTGTAGGTGTAACACTAAACATCAACCACGGAGAAAAGGTAATTACCACACCACTTTAGGTGTAACACTAAACATCAACCACGGAGAAAAGGTAACTACCACACCACTATAGGTGTAACACTAAACATCAACCACTGAGAAAAGGTAATAACCACACCACTATAGGTGTAACACTTACCATCAACCACGGAGAAAAGGTAATTACCACACCACTATAGGTGTAACACCAAACATCAACCACGGAGAAAAGGTAATTACCACACACTGTAGGTGTAACACTAAACATCAACCACGGAGAAAAGGTAATTACCACACCACTATAGGTGTAACACTTACCATCAACCACGGAGAAAAGGTAATTACCACACCACTATAGGTGTAACACCAAACATCAACCACGGAGAAAAGGTAATTACCACACACTGTAGGTGTAACACTAAACATCAACCACGGAGAAAAGGTAATTACCACACCACTATAGGTGTAACACTAAACATCTACCACGGAGAAAAGGTAATTACCACACCACTATAGGTGTAACACTTACCATCAACCACGGAGAAAAGGTAATTACCACCCATAACACTAAACATCTACCACGGAGAAAAGGTAATTACCACACCACTATAGGTGTAACACTTACCATCAATCACGGAGAAAAGGTAATTACCACACCACTATAGGTGTAACACCAAACATCAACCACGGAGAAAAGGTAATTACCACACACTGTAGGTGTAACACTAAACATCAACCACGGAGAAAAGGTAATTACCACATCACTATAGGTGTAACACTAAACATCAACCACGGAGAAAAGGTAACTACCACACCACTATAGGTGTAACACTAAACATCCACCACGGAGAAAAGGTAATTACAACACCACTATAGGTGTAACACTTACCATCAACCACGGAGAACAGGTAATTACCACCCGTAACACTAAACATCTACCACGGAGAAAAGGTAATTACCACACCACTATAGGTGTAACACTTACCATCAACCACGGAGAAAAGGTAATTACCACCCATAACACTAAACATCTACCACGGAGAAAAGGTAATTACCACACCACTATAGGTGTAACACTTACCATCAATCACGGAGAAAAGGTAATTACCACACCACTATAGGTGTAACACCAAACATCAACCACGGAGAAAAGGTAATTACCACACACTGTAGGTGTAACACTAAACATCAACCACGGAGAAAAGGTAATTACCACATCACTATAGGTGTAACACTAAACATCAACCACGGAGAAAAGGTAACTACCACACCACTATAGGTGTAACACTAAACATCCACCACGGAGAAAAGGTAATTACAACACCACTATAGGTGTAACACTTACCATCAACCACGGAGAAAAGGTAATTACCACCCGTAACACTAAACATCTACCACGGAGAAAAGGTAATTACCACACCACTATAGGTGTAACACTAAACATCAACCACGGAGAAAAGGTAATTACCACACACTGTATGTGTAACACTAAACATCAACCACGGAGAAAAGGTAATTACCACCCACTATAGGTGTAATACTAAACATCAACCACGGAGAAAAGGTAATTACCACACACTGTAGGTGTATCACTAAACATCAACCACGGAGAAAAGGTAATTACCACCCACTATAGGTGTAACACTTACCATCAACCACGGAGAAAAGGTAATTACCACACACTGTAGGTGTAACACTAAACATCAACCACTGAGAAAAGGTAATTACCACACACTATAGGTGTAACACTAAACATCAACCACGGAGAAAATGTAATTACCACCCACTACAGGTGTAACACTAAACATCAACCACGGAGAAAAGGTAATAACCACACACTGTAGGTGTAACACTAAACATCAACCACGGAGAAAAGGTAATTACCACACCACTATAGGTGTAACACTTACCATCAACCACGGAGAAAAGGTAATTACCACACCACTATAGGATTAACACTTACCATCAACCACGGAGAAAAGGTAATTACCACACCACTATTGGTGTAACACTTACCATCAACCATGGAGAAAAGGTAACTACCACACCACTATAGGTGTAAAACAGACTATCAAACACGGAGGAAAGGTAATTACCACACAACTATAGGTGTAAAACAGGCTATCAACCACGGAGGAAAGGTAACTACCACACCACTATAGGTGTAAAGCAGACCATCAACCACGGAAAAAAGGTAACTTTCACACCACTATAGATGTAAAACAGACTATCAACCACGGAGAAAAGGTAATTACCACACCACTATAGGTGTAAAACAGACTATCAACCACGGAGAAAAGGTAATTACCACACCACTGTAGTTGTAAAACAGACTATCAACCACGGAAAAAAGGTAACTTTCACTTAACTTAAGGTATGACACTGACCTTCAACCACAATACTAAGGTTGTGGAATTGATCAGGATTCAGAGAAAGGGTAACTTTCATTTAACTAAAGGTATGACACTGATCATGAACCACAGAGAAAAGGTGACTTTCACTTAACTAAAGGTAACTTTCACTTAACTAAAGGTAACTTTCACTTAACTAAAGGTAACTTTCACATATACCCCAGTTACACATTCACGGATCAACTCCACGGTTCTACTACGGAATATTTTCCACGGTTGACACCGGAAAATCTACTGATCGTTAATTGATACAGAGTTAGTACGGATGCATTACGGAATGGATACAAATTGATACATACGAATTACTACGGATTTATACGGAGTTAAAACGGACTTCTACGTTCTAAAACGGTTTAGTAAGTTTTACTAAGGAAGAACTACGGTAGTTTCATCCGAAGTGGAATTTTGAACATGTTCAAAAATTGTCGCAGCTACATGTATACAAGTATTGCTACGTACGAATACGATAACAGACGGAAAAGCCACGCGGGTCAATACATATCGCCACGAATGATGCCGGATCGCTTCCGTAGCTAATCCAGCATTTAATCCGTGAATGTGTGACTGGTGCATTAACTAAAGGTATGACACTGATCATGAATCACGGAGAAAAAGGTAACTTTCACTTAACTAAAGATATAAACTTTCACTTAACAAAGGTATGACACTGTATGACCATCAACCACGAAAAAAAGATTGAAGAAAAAGTAACTTACACTGAATAAAAGGTGTGACAATCACCATTAACCATGAAGACACAGCAACTACCACTGAACTAAACCGCATGAGTACGATATGTGTTGTATACTTGTCTTAAGGTTAACTGGAACCTAGACTTCGAAGTTTTTATAAGCATCAACCATTCGAAAGGAAGCAATAACATTTCACAATTTAAAAGTATTTTCTAATGCGAATCCCATTCTCTTGCAAGCAACCGTCGTATTTTTGTTCATATGAAGGATTTTAACCAGCAATATTTGAGATGTACTGCAGTATTTACGTCTTCTAGATTTAGAACTTCGAAGTCTAGGTTCCAGTTTACCTTAAGACAAGTATACAATACATATCGTACCCACGCGGTTTAGTTCAGTGGTAGTTGCTGTGTCTTCATAGCTAATTGTGATTGTCACACCTTTTTTTAACGCATTAACGCAAAACATTTTGATAAGCTCAGACATCAACAACCGATAGTATTGTCCAAGTTTTATTATTAATACTGGCTGTAAGACACACGAACTATTTTTCGTCAGACATACTGTATTCTCTGTCTGTCTTTGGCCTGACCTTATGTTATTTGTAGATCGGGATCGTGGGACGGACGGGAGCAGGGAAATCCTCCATGACACTTTCTCTGTTCCGCTTGATTGAGAGCGCAGGCGGTGACATCACAATCGACGGCGTAAGAATATCTGAGCTGGGACTTCACGAACTGAGATCAAAAATAACCATCTTACCGCAAGTAAGTATATCAAATTTACAGTGTGTTACTTGTTCTTTCGAAATGTAGATGATAAAGAGACTTTTAGAATCAAATTTCCGCATTATATTACTGTAAAAGTGGTTATTTACGCTGGTGGTTAAGTACGCGTTTCAATGGTCAAACAAAACGCTTGGGTATTAAATACGCGGATGCGTGATTTACCACTCCTAAGTTTTGATATTTTTTACTATACGAGAGGGGGTATTTTTCGCGGTTTCAAGCTTACTGCGTAACTAGTGTAAACCCCCCCCCCCCCCCACGCTTAAATAACCACTTTTACAATATTGTATTCTGGTATACCTTGTCAAAATGAAAAGAACACGTTCTTGACTTTAGGACCCAGTGATTTTCTCTGGAAGCCTGCGGTTGAACCTTGACCCGTTTAATGAGTACACGGACCTCCAGATATGGAAGGCTTTAGAGACGGCGCATCTCAAGTCGTTCGTCCAGTCACTGACGGGACAGCTACAGTACGACTGTGGAGAGGGAGGGATGAGCCTGAGGTAATGGCCGCCGTGGATTGATGGTTACGTTGTATAACGATATGTTACTGATAGAACGTTTGTTGTTGTAGCGTGGGGGAGGGATAGCTGATTTGTCTGTTCCGTGTTGTTATTGCACGTTTTTTGTAGGGTGGGACAGCAACAGTTAATGTGTCTGGTCCTTGTTGTTACATTTTACTGATAGAACGTTTGTTGTTGTAGCTTAAGCTTGGTACAGAGACAGTTGCTGTGTCTGGTCCGTGTTGTTTTTTTTACGTTTATTGTTGTAGTGTGGGACAGCGACAGTTGTTGTGTCTGGCCCGAACTCTTCTCAAGAAGACAAAGATTCTGATCCTGGACGAGGCCACTGCCGCCGTGGACTTCCAGACAGATGAGCTGATCCAGGAGACCATACAGAAGGAGTTCCGGAGCTGTACTATCCTGTCCATAGCCCACCGTCTCAACACAATCATTGACTATGACAGGTAGCCGTTTCTCACGACCTAATCACTAATACTTCATTGTAAAGCTTTAGTTAACATGTTTTTGCAATATTCTTAGTTATTCTGAGTTATTAGTGTAAATATAAAGACTGTCTGAATAATGAATTACCAATATTTTCTTAGTTAAAACAACACGCGTGTTCATTGTGATTGTCTGTTGATGCGAGTTCCTTTTAATCAGGGTCATGGTGCTGGACAGCGGTCACGTGGTGGAGTTTGACAGCCCGGATAACCTGCTGGCCCGGAAGGACAGCCTCTTCTACAGCATGGCCAAGAACGCGGGCCTAACCATTGACATCCGGGGCGGCAAACCAGTCTCGCCCCTAGTCACCTCAGAACCTCCCCGGGACCCCACCAGTCGACCCGGCTCAGCGTCTAGCCAGGAAGGGGTAACCCCACCCGCCTCCCCTCTGGGACCCCCGCCCATGTCCCCCATAGGACCGCCGCTCACCCCCATCAGTAGAATGGACAGTGAGGATACACTGCCGCGCTCATCAAGTTCAGAATTTGAGACAAATGACCAATCGGGGTCAGCAAACGGGAAGAAAGGCGAATCCGAGGTCTGATGACAGGCCGGATAACTAGAGATAATGAAACTGACGAGATTTTAAACACTTGTAGACCCAGTCTATTCTGTTCTGTAAAGAGAAAGGAATAAAATGCATAATAGTTTTGTTTCTTGGATTTGGGTTAGATAGAGAGTAGCAGCTCTAAGGTTATGTTGGATTCAGAAGTTGACTAAAATCTCTAGAAAATGTCAATTGAACTTGGCAATGTATGTCTGTCTTCAGTCAACTGTAAATATATGTTATGTGTGAGTCAATATTGAACAAAGAAGAGTTACGACAATCAATGGTCGCTAAATTTTCATCTGGTAAATTGGAGAAGAAAAAATTAACTTCTAATGAATACCGGTTCCTAAATAGTATCAGCATTCTTGGTGTTGAAATTGAAAACGAAAGCTCATTGTCTAATAATTGTTATATGTTTATGTTCAGTTGTTTGTATTAATAAAAATTAATCTTTTTTCATAGTCCTTATTTAAATTTTCCTTGACTAAGTCACGTGCGGACATAAGATATTCTGTCACATGACTTATGATCTTGTGACAACAGACTGGAGCAGTGTGATTTACTATCTAAAGACCTTAAAAGATATATGAAACCAATCTTGACATGTTAAATTTGTTGTTTTTAACAATAAAACGTTTTTTTCATTGTGTTTTATTATCAATCGTTTATACAAAACATAGTGCTGGTGACACATTTTTCCTTAAATATACATCACATACATTATCAATCAGATTTGACGCAGTGATATACAGTGTACACTATGTATCACTTTGAAGCTTTAAAATTGACTTGATCACTCACTGATCTTGAAGGAATCAGAAACTAGCTTGTAGAAAAAAGACATCGTATTACACTGTATAGATATACATTATCATATTACACTGTATAGTTTCACATTTATCCTATTACACTGTATAGATTCACATTTATCCTATTACACAATATAGATTTACATTATCATATTACACAATATAGATTCACATTATCATATTACACTGTATAGATTCACATTTATCCTACTACACAATATAGATTCACATTATCATATTACACAATATAGATACACATTATCCTATTACACTGTATTACACATTATCCTATTACACTGTATTACACATTATCCTATTACACTGTATAGATACACACTATCCTTTTGTACTTGTTGCTTTCTGTACTGCTACTTCACTTTATACTGAAAGCAAGAAATAAATTATTAATGCTGGAATATTTGTGACACCATATATTTTGGACCTAAAACTATAGCTTTAATCTTTTCTAGACACTAAATGGATGACTTTCATGGCTTTGTTTAAACTTTAAGTACCTTTTCTAATAACCAATACACGTCATGTATAGCTTTGAAATGACTTATTATAATTGTATAAGTCATCGCATGTCCTGTATGGCTTTGTATTGACTTACCTTTTGTAGAAGCCATTACATGTCCTGTATGGATTTGTATTGACTTACTTTTTCTAGAAGCCATTACATGTCCTGTATGGCTTTGTATTGACTTACCTTTTATAGAAGCCATCGCATGTCCTGTATGGTTTGTATTGACTTACCTTTCTTAGAAGACATTTCATGTCCTGTTTGGCTTTGTATTGACTTACCTTTTGTAGAAGCCATCGCATGTCCTGTATGGCTTTGCATTGATTTACTTTTTTTAGAAGCCACTGTATGTCTTGTATGGCTTTGTATTGACTTACTTTTCTTAGAAGACATTTCATGTCCTGTTTGGCTTTGTATTGACTTACCTTTTCTAGAAGCCACTGCATGTCCTGTATGGCTTTGCTCACAATCTGTTTAATCCTTTCTGGATCTGTCTCATCTGTGTGACTATTAAAGTTCTGTTAAAATATTTAATGTCTGAATTCATTAATGTTAATAACAAATTTATTATCATGAAGAACGAAAGATAGATAGACAGATGGATGGATGGATGGATGGGTGATAGAGTTAATCTTATGACAATCAGTTTGTGGTATCTTAATTAGCTCGTAGGGTTTTTTCTATTATATAATGTGGGGAACCTAAACAAAGGAGTACTTTAAATCTTGCATTTAAAGACGTTGACTATCCTAGACAAATGGAATTAGACCTCTGAACAATGCATGCCCATTTATGTCATTGTGTAAAACTCGGTTAGGTTGAAGAAAGAACAGCAGCCAATCGGGGGGGGGGGGGGGGGTAATCTAAGGTTTACACATATCTTTGGTTGATTCTCAGGATATTAACATTGTGAATGGTTAAAAAAGTATTCCATAGTCACCCAATCCTATATAGTATCTCGCGTTCTATGGACTTGCTTACACAAACGAGGAACTACTACAGCTATGACAAGTACGGGCCTCCATACATTCATTTTCTTTTGCTTAACTTTCTATGGCCCGTATCATGGGTTTAACATTCGCGATAGTCCCATTGGACTTTTCAATGCGTTCGTGTCTTGCAATTAAGAAATATTCCCGTTTCAATCTGCACACCGTTTTTAGAATTTACATGTTCGAATTGTACCAATCGTGGTGATAAGAAGTATTTACCTGTCTAATATAGTGTCTGTAGTGACCCCGACTTTCCTTGGGTAGTTTTCGGACGTTCCTAAGGAGATATCGATATAACTGTACCGGCGTCATTTCTTCACGTCAGACACATTTCTAGTAAAAACCCCTAAATGTCCTTGTTTCAACACATCTAAGTTTTCATACATGTGTGTAGGAATTATGGAACGCTGGTGAGAGCATAACGTATATATGCAGCTTACAAAATTTGTGTAATCTTAATTCTATATCACAGGGGCTCGGTTATCGGATAGTGGAGTTCTTTAATATTTGTTCCCGAAAACTAAAATGAATAAAATTAGTAACCTTAAGTGTATTTCTGTTTATTGCATTAAAAACATTCACTGAAAACCTAGCTGTTTCAATCATGTAAAAAAGTGTATTAAATGTACATTTACTTTTAAAAATGTACATTGAATACACTTTTTTTTACATGATTGAAACAGGGTTTTTCAGTGAATGATTTTACTGCAATACACAGAAATACACTTGTGATCTTTATGTGAAGAACAATCCAGATTGGTCCAAAAAGGATCCAGAGAGGAGAGAGAAATGATGATGTGGACATCGTATATCCATATGTTCCATGTAAAACATGATACATCGTATATCCATGTTATATGTAAAACATGATACATCGTATATCAATGTTCCTTGTAAAACATGATACATCGTATATCCATATGTTCCATGTAAAACATGATACATCGTATATCCATGTTCCATGTAAAACATGATACATCGTATATCCATGTTCCATGTAAAACATGATACATCGTATATCCATGTTCCATGTAAAACATGATACATCGTATATCCATATGTTCCATGTAAAACATGATACATCGTATATCCATATGTTCCATGTAAAACATGATACATCGTATATCCATGTTCCATGTAAAACATGATACATCGTATATCCATGTTCCATGTAAAACATGATACATCGTATATCCATGTTATATGTAAAACATGATACATCGTATATCCATATGTTCCATGTAAAACATGATACATCGTATATCCATGTTATATGTAAAACATGATACATCGTATATCCATGTTCCATGTAAAACATGATACATCGTATATCCATGTTATATGTAAAACATGATACATCGTATATCCATGTTCCATGTAAAACATGATACATCTTATTCAATGTTCCTTGTAAAACATGATACATCGTATATCCATGTTCCATGTAAAACATGATACATCGTATATCCATGTTCCATGTAAAACATGATACTTTCATTAACCTTGTTACATGTGTATGTAAAACCTGATACTAATAAATAACATTAATCCGAGGATGAATGAAATCTTACAACTATACTACTATTAAATAAAAACACATGATTGTAACCCTGTGACACTTGCATTAACCAAGCTACATGTAAAACCTGATACTTGCATTATAAACCAAGCTACATGCGAAACCCGATATTTGCAATAACCAAGCTAAAACCCAATACTTGCATTAAAGGGGCATGGTCACGATTTTGGTCAAGAATTATTTTCCAGATTTTAATGCTTACAATGCTTAAAAGTAAGGCATTTTTCATAGGCAACCAAAATTTGAGTGTCATTCGTTGAGTTATCCTTGCTATGTAAATAAAGGTTTTGTTTACATTTTGAATGTTGAAGTGAAAATTCCAGTTTTATACCTAAAGTGAATGTATTGAACGTTAGGAACTGTTTATTTATGCTTAAAATGAGTAAGAACATAGACAAATCAGCTTAAACATTTTGTATTACTGGTATATATATATCAAACCTATATGTAAACAAAAAACAGGGCACAAGCCTTGTTTACATGACAAAGAATTGTGAGCCCTGTTTCTTGCTTATAACTCAACGACTGACTCTAAAATTTCATTTGATTATTAGAAATGCATTCTTATTAACATTGTAAATAATAAAAACAGAAAAATAGAATTTGACCAAAATCGTGACCATGCCCCTTTAACCTAGCTGCAGAATTGTAGCTCCAAGGGAAATTTGTGAATTATTAAACTAATGTAGGAATATATTCTGATAATATAAAAAAAATCCCCGAGATATTTTACTACTGATTGACCATTACACTTTACTTTTCCTAAACACGCTAACCTCGGAAAGTAAAGTATGTTCAATTTACGTCGATCGAGAGTCGCCTTTTTAAACTGTAAACAAGGCACCATTTCACTATTCGGGGCTGGTGGGGGTGTTTAAAAGATATCCAGAGGGAAGTAAAGTCATGATATCAAAAAAAATGTGGCGGCAACTGTTTGGTATTAAACTTTTTACAGAATATTTTCCTAAAATAGGTTAAGTCCAAAACCTGTGCTCAATGTATATCTGACTATAGCCAGCCACTACTGTAAGCTACATAGTCTTAGCCAGCCCCTACTGTTAGCTACATAGCCTATCAACCTGTGCTCAATGTATATCTGACTAAAGCCAGCCCCTACTGTTAGCTACATAGTCTATCAACCTGTGCTCAATGTATATCTGACTAGAGCCAGCCCCTACTGTTAGCTACATAGTCTTAGCCAGCCCCTACTGTTAGCTACATAGTCTTAGCCAGCCCCTACTGTTGGCTACATAGTCTTAGCCAGCCCCTACTGTTAGCTACATAGTCTTAGCCAGCCCCTACTGTTGGCTACATAGTCTATCAACCCATGTTTTTCATGGAGCTACATGTAGTTCTGCAGCTATATTTAATCAATATATGAAATATATTTAATTTTATATATTTATATATTTAATTTATATTATATATTTAATCAAGCTAAAACATGCAGTGGCGTAGCTTTCATTGAAGCACGTGCTTCCACATTGTTTTGTAAAAAAAAAATTAAAGGCAAATAAAAAAATATAACTACTTAAAATATTATAAATATTGAACACAAATAAATTAATATAAATAAGAGTATCTTTGAGTACCTTTTTAGCCGCATACAACGTTGTCGTATCTTCTTTAGAAGATCTCGAACAACAGGGCGATGGCCAGGTCCTACGCTTGTTAAATTACAAAGTTTGATTTTAATTGTTTCACTTGTCGCTTTGTTTTATCCTAACATATTCAGATGTTTGGAAATGCTTGCTTGGATGCTCGTAACTTCAGCAACCGCAGAACGCTGTTTCAACAATGACGGGACAAAGAATGTCGTCTTTAGCAACTATACACATTTACAGGGATACCAAAGCCAATATAGCAGCTGTTATCTCAGATTTTGCTGAGGAAAAAGCAAAGACAACTTGCCTCTTTTCAATAAATAAAAAAATAATAAATTGCTCTTCTGATATTTGTATATTATTATTTGTATACAATTCCTTAACCTGAGTGACAGGTTAAATTCACAATGATTATGAATAGATTATCTAGAATTAACGGAATCTTAATTAAAGTTTAAATATATAATTATTTTTTGTATTATAACAGTATTTTGAAGACAAAAATGTTAAAGACCATTAGGAGAGAAAGCACAAGTCTTATTAGACAAAAATTAAATTAATCTCATCAGGCACTACATTTTCTTCCTTTTCGTTAATTTTATAATGATATGAAGTAAGCATTTTAAATATTAAAAACTGGAGTTATTTTGATGAAACTACTTTTTCTGGATACTCAAAATTAAGTGTCTGAAATGCTGAAAACTCGCCAGCCTCCGGGGGCTTAAACCCCCCTCCTGGACCCCCACCAGGGCTTCGCCCTGGACCCCTTGGGGGCCTCAAGGCCCCACAAACCCTGCCTTATATAATTAGCTTCCACAAAAAACAAACCTAAGCTACGCCCCTGACATGTGATACTTGATTTAACCAAGCTAAAAACTAATACTTGCATTTAACAAGCTACGTGTAAAACCCGATACTTGCATTTACCAAGCTATGACGATCGGATGCCAGTAGAGCAGTCTGACTAAAGCCAGCCTCTACTAATTCACTACAACGAAGTGAATTAGTAGGGGCTGGCTTTAGTCAGACTGCCAGTAGACTAACTTCAGTGAATCAATAGCAAGTGTTTATTTTGATAGTGTCAGCCCTTGAAACATTTCCTCCTGTAGAGTAGCTGTACCTGACATCTGCTCACCCAATACTTCATACAGGTAAGATATGTATTTCATTTTATTTTATAACAAAAACAATTTTTATTCTTTTTTTTTTTATTCCCCCATATATACATAAAATGATTTTCTGTTTAGATGATACCAATCTGGAAAGAAAAATCAAAATAATATTAAATATCTTAAGTATAAATATTGCCAAATATATCAATATAAGCTTGGTTCTTTTTCATATATATATTCTCTGGAATCATTAGATTTCGTGGTGGCTCAATTTTCGTGGAATTCATGGGTACCTCTCATCCATGAATTAACTTCCTCCACAAATTAATATATTAGGGTTATAAAGTCTATTTCCTTTTGTAGGTATACGATAATACACAAAATTACATCCCCACAAACCTGTAAATTTTAAGCAATCCACGAAAATTGTCCCCCACGAATTTTAATGATTCCATAGTATATATATGTGTGTGTGTGTGTGTGTGTGTGGTATGGAAGTGATTATTCGTTTTACATCATAACAAAAGACACAGGATCTTTACTTCATTCTAAACACTCACAACTTTCAATTTAAATAATACCTAAAAATTGACATTTTTTAACCAAGGATTTTTTTTAACCGAGTTGGTCTTCGAATTGCCCAGAGTAAATGAGATTCACAAATGTTGAGGCTTTTCAGAAAATATCCAAGTTTGGATGTTGAGCAAGACATTTTTATTTTTTTTTTGCTGTTTAAATAAAATCTAGTAATGGTGTAAAACCATCATTCCTTCCTGATCTACATAGGTATCAAACCCATTGCCATCAAACTTAACTCAATGTCTCATCAAACATAATATCAAGGGTCAATTGTATTCTTTATTCTAACCTGTTCTATAAAACGTTTTTAATTTTCCAGCATGATCAATGTCAAATGTTTTACTAAGGGCAGTGTCGTAAATGCAGTTGGGAATTCTGGATTTATTTTTATTTACAGGTAAAAGTGAGCACAAGAAAGAAATGTTATTAAATTCATCTGAGGATAAAAAACATTGTTATCTTAATCAGATACTGGCAGGCCAAAGAACCATGTTATTGATTTCTTTAGGCCTCAAAGATTCACAAAATATCTATATATTTAAAGAACACTTTTCACATGCAGTCATACCTTGTTGGCCACATCTAATGCATCATAATCTGGGGCCAGCCTTACATATGCCTTCTTCTCTCCGTCCGGCCTGAAATAAAATGTCAGATCATAAAATCATGTGAAGTTCTATCATTAAAAGGAGTTCTAATAATTAGAGAACAAGACTGATTGACTTTTGTTTGCATGGGGGTTTATTTACTATTAAGAAGCAAGGTAAATGCTTACGTCTAAGTTATTATCTACATTGGACAAGATTCACTGTCCTCCCATAACTCGAGATTTCAGACCCGTTCACACTGATAATAAATAGAGGACAGATTCCTCACCTGGCCGGGGTGTCAACCTTAGTGACATCAATGTCGTACTCACCTGACCAGTGTGTTGACCTTGGCGACATCAATGTCATACAGCTTCTTGACGGCCTGTTTGACCTGTGGTTTGTTCGCCCTTTTGTCCACAATGAACACCAGAGTGTTGTTGTCTTCGATCTTCTTCATGGCCGACTCTGTAGTTAGGGGAAACTTCACGATGCTGAACCGATCTAATCTGAAAGATGCCAACATTAAAATGTCAACCTCATTCAAAACTAAACAGACTAATTTGATCTGGTCTAAGACTGACCAAGAGATACCAACACTAGCAATAGAATAAATTCAAATTTATTGACAATTATAGATAGAGGTGTAACAATACGGCGATATATCGATCGTATTGATCGTGAGGGCCCACAATACTCATATCGTATCGTCACATGTGTATCGTGATACACTGTATGAGGTAATTTTCATTGATTTTTCAGAATAGTTACATAGTACTTTACATAAATTGAAGACACTAAGGAATTTCAATTAAAGTTAGAAACAATTTTTCACCAATTGAACTGTATATCTAAAGTTTGTTGATTGATTTTTTAAATAGTTGACATATTTTCTTCATTCAATACTATTTCTTATAGAGGTAGGCAACATAGATACCAGTTTATTTATAGTTGACAACTATATCGTGATACATGATGTATCGCATTGATATATCGTGATGCGTATCGTATCGTGAGGTAGCTGGCGATACTCAAGCCTAATTATAGATCTAATATGAAAGACACTGTTTGAAATTTAACAGTGCAGATCAGATCTAATGTGACAAAGACCAAGAAGGACCAAGAATCTGGTGAAATTACACTAGCATATATATATATCACAATATAGTGATCAAAGACCCATAACACATTTGGTATTTTCTCTTATATCATGAATATATCTGGTGATTTCTTAGATACAACATTTAACATTATTCTGTTTAACAATCTTAGTTATATTTCATAGAATAATAGGTTAATCTTGTTTATTTATAAGGCGATCTAGCCATTTATGGTGGAAAATTTTGAAAAAAAAGTAGATTAGGTAACTTTGGTGAATTGGTCCAATTTATCGTGATGTTCAGGGTTAGGGTTAGAATGATTTTGAATGATAGAAAATGATTGACAGAATTGGCCACTGTAACTGTTGTAACAAAGTTGAGACAATAGAATTAGAAGATCAGGAGTACACCCCCCTGTCACTGTGACGTTTTGTTTCAGTGTGTATACACAGGTATTAATTGGGTGATTGTAGGTTAGCCTGCAGGCATAATAGGCACTGCTCCACTGTGTATTAATAAACAATGATGATTAAATATTAGGTTTACATTTCAAATTCTTTGATATTACAGTAGGTAAATTTTGTCATGTCAATTCATATATGTATGTAAGAACTTTTCTGATTGTGATGTCATATTACACACTGTAAACAAATAGTCAATAAAAATTTTAATAACAAGAAATAGCTTCAACTCAGTATGAAAAAGAGCTATTCAATGAGTAAAACCACCTGTCATGTATTCATAAACAGTGAACACACACAGAGTTTCCATCAGAAGATTGTAGACAAGCCTGCGGGCATGATCATCACGCCAAGAGTTCCTGACTGGTTAACGACAATTTTTAATTACTGAACAACAAAAGGATGATAAAAGTGCACTTTTTTGAAAGCACAAAGATTAAATTAGAAAAAAAAAACTTTATACTATTGTTTAACCCATAAATTAGGTTGCAAGATTGATTCCCATTTTTATTTTATTGTGTGAGTTCCATATCCTGCCTTTATGCCATACTAGCTTAATCAAAGGACATTGCAGCCAGCATGCTGATTTTTCAAATACTGGTTATATCAAGGTCAAAATTTTAACATGATTTAGAAGTCAACTACAGTACCGTCAACGCGGATCCCGTATTTAACCGCGCTACCCCCGCGGTTAGTTAATCCTTTCCGCGTTACACCATCGTGGTTTATTCATCGCGGTCCTCGCTGCAGCCATGTTTAAACCGCGGCGGTGTGACCTACCGTTAAGATGATCGGAGATTTTTACCTGTACGCTATTAGACAATAAGACGGCCACCAAACATTAAGAGTCATTCTATACAGGCCATGTCTGATGTATTGTGTTCATTTCACATAAAAGGATTACGTATTTAATGCACACTTTTTAAAGTCGTTATCAATTATTTTACGGAAATTTTAATTGAAGAATTATCTACACCCGTGATAATTTTCACGTAACTGTGGATATAGCTTAATTTCAAAAATATTTAATCATTTTCATAATGTAATTTACATGATGGAGAGGGTAAGAACTATAACATATTTTATTTCCTCGATTTTTTATTGAGTTTAAACATTTCCGACTACAAAATTGTTTTTATTCCATATCAATTTGTAGCTCGTTTTACGGCACAGTCTATCGATGCTCAAGACAATTAACCTAGTCCGTGACAGGCACATGCTATACAAAGAACGTTTACCTACGGTCAACGGCATAATATTAAAATTTTACTTTACCCTTAAAATACTAAATTATATTGATTTGATTTTATGTGTTCAATATAAAGCTACAACACAAATGAAGTATTAGCTGCTAATGACGTTTTTTCGTACCCCCCCCCCCCTCTCTTCAACGTTTTATAACCGTCAAAGCTAACTGTATTTGACTTTGGTCGCAAATGTTTTACACAAAGGTGTGAAATCATCGCCCAGGCAGGAAATCACTCTACGCTTGAACGCACGGATTACACGGGTATGAGGCAAGTGGATAATCCGTGTAACGAGTGACCATCAGGAATTTACCTGTTTTTTCAAACAATTTTACTAACAGTAACAATAAATGATTATTTATTTTACTGTGTTCTTAAACTGTTAAACGTGTTTAAGATGCACCCCCCCCCCTGCAAAAAACAATAAAACCTTCAATATAAACTAAACGAGAGAGAGAGAGAGAGAGAGAGAGACTGTCGATGCTCAAGACAATTAACCTAGTCAGTGACAAGCACATGCTACAAGGTAAACGTTTACCATACGATCAACGGCATACTATTAAAATTTTTTTACTTTACCCTTAAAATACAAAAATATATTGTTATCATTTGATGTGTGTTGAATAT
This sequence comes from Magallana ariakensis, assembly GCA_020458035.1. Lineage (NCBI taxonomy): Eukaryota > Metazoa > Mollusca > Bivalvia > Ostreida > Ostreidae > Magallana > Magallana ariakensis. Next base: position 69,821,174 of record CM035814.1, on the reverse strand, counting down.
GAAGCTACTACACATATGTGGTATCACTTGCGAAAAATGTTTTTCGTACCCCCCCCCCCCCTCAACGGTCAATTACTGTCAAAGTAAACTGTATTTGACTTTAGCCTCAATTGTTTTACACAAAGGTGTGAAACCATCGCAGAGACAGGAAATAACTCTACGCTTGAACGCACAGAATACACGGCTATGAGACAGGTGGATAATCCACGTAACGAGTGACCATCAGGAATTCTACCCGTATATCAAACAATTTAACTAACTGTAACAATAAATAAATGTTTCATTTTACTACCTTCTTAAACCGAAAACATGTTTAAGATGTTTTTTCCCCCGCAAAAAAAAAACATAAAATGTTTAAGATGTTTTTCCCCGCAAAAAAACACATAAAATAAGAGAGAGAGAGACAGAGAGAGAGAGAGAGAGAGAGAGAGAGTTTTCTCTTTGAACAAAGTAGTATACGAATAAAACTTTACAAACACAGTGAGTGTCTAGCACTAAATTAAACATTAAATACTTAATTGTTTGACATACTTCTTTTTTCTTTAATTGAAATGAAAACTAATAGAACCTTTATCATGGAAGAAGCACGTGGTGCGGCTCGCGGGCTGATTTGATTGACAGGTGTAGCACGTGGACTCAGACTGACACTGCATGTTTGATTTAATCACAATGTACCCGTCCATATTCTTTATGAATACTTAACTTATGAATATTTAATATTAATATATTTCAAATGAATGTACGTAAAATTAATTCTAAAACGCATTTACTCTCTCTCTCTCTCTCTCTCTCTCAGATCGTAGAGAATATTTGGATCGACGGCACTCATAATAATCAAGAAGCCTCTTCTGTACGATAGAAAATGCGTGATGTTCTACGGACGAAGCCGTACGCAATTTAGAGTTCTTCTTTTTTTTTGTGTTTGTCTTGAATAGGTGTGAAAACCCCCGAGGGCATGTCGTTTTCTACCTGGGTTTGTTAATCGCTATACACAGGAAATGATCGCGACTTATAATTAATATACACAAGAAAGGAAATGTTTACATTGATAGTTTGCATTAGATTTTTTTTAAGTAATTTGATATGTATGCATTTAATAACTTGTTCAGTTTCCTATGTTGTTTTGTGATGCAAAAAATTACCTCCTCCTTTAATTTCTTGTAAAGAATAACACCTTAAGTTAATGTATCGAGTTAAAGACAGCAGTAATATAACAAGCATATAAGGTTAAACAACACTAATTATTTTAAAATATTATTATATAACCTGAAAAATATCCTCGCGACCTTAAATTGCCGTAAACCGCTTTGCGAATATTTCTATATGATAAGTGGTTAGCGCGCTGTTTTCTAGACCGTGTATTATATTACTTGTACAGAAAACTTTCCCCATGAACAAGTTGATTAAGAACTTAAAATACATTAAAAAAATACAAATATAATCAATGCATGTAAATGAGTATTTTCTGTTTTTAATAATACGATTGAAACTGGCTGAAAGTTTGTTGAAACTCGATCGCGCGGACATTTAGATCAGCAAAAGCATTTCATTAATTTAATTTACCCGGTATGCAGTTTACGTAGATTAAACAGAAAAGTTTCAATACTTCCTCACAATTTAATATAAAAGATTCAATAAAAAAAGAAACTATAATCCGACTGCCAAGCATACTTATCAAACTTTGAATAAGCCACGTCAAATTGAATGGATTGTAAAATAAATCCTCAAGTAACTAATAAATGAAACAGAATTGATGAATGCTTTTAATCAAACACATGCTATAAATTCAACATTTTAAAAATATATCGTATGTTATTTTGGATAGTTCCATTTAATAAAAATGATATAATCATTTAGTTACGAGTAGCTCAAAATTAATTGACAGTGTCAATCAATTTTTAGTCGAGGGAGATAACTCGCTTTTCAGTCCGATACTTTTGTTCACCTGGAATTTATCGTCAAGACCGCGGCGGTGTTGACTTGTTGGACGACCCAACCGCGGGGGTACGCGGTTTTACCTGAGACACCTGTCTTAAACCGCGTTGCAATTTGGACCGCGGGGGTGCGCGGAAAATACGGGATCCGCGTTGACGGTACTGTACTCGCGTTCATTTTTCACATCATGAATTTCAACATTTTCTTATAATTGTGCATCAAATGTTTCCAGCGACATTAAAGGCCGGGGTCTACCTAGATTTTCTGCCACCTGGTAGACAATTAAGCCTATAAGGGCAAAAATGAGGAGCTACCTCCATCACTATCGGTGATGCTGATGAGAGTAAACATTGCATGCGGCTCAGTGCGCTTTGTTTATACACTGTGGAAGACCAGTCTCTAAGAGGGGCTGTATAAATGTTTATATAGAGGGATTTTGATAAGTGTTTTAATTTTACTTACGTTGTCACAGTAACATATATGTGTGAAAATGATAAGAACACTAATTAACAGCTGGTTGTTGAGAACTCAAATACAACGTTTATAAAACTTTCATTTGCTTTTACAAGCAAACATATATTCATATACCCCTTATTTACCTCATATTAATCATCCTGTGGTGGGAACTAGGAACCAGAGTGAAAATGGAGGGAAATGGCAGAACATCACATTAAGCTGGGAGAAATGTATATTTTAGCTTTAGAAGTAACTAAAAGTCGTGGAGAAACATTTTGTTAGCTTTTGACACTGAGTTGGGATTTTAACGAACTTCCTGTTGAGAAAAACAAGAACAGTTTTATTACAAATTAAGTTCTGAGGACAGTGACCCACATTTTGATGAATTTGTGATAAGTCAGGTTCAGGAGACTGAAGATTGAAGAATTTCAGCATTGCTTGTGTTGTTCGTGCATCACATACAAAATATTGATGGCTAGTGGAATGTGCAAAGTAAAGTAGCTCACATTAATGGAAGGACAGATAGCTTGATTTAAATTTTGACACAGGAATTTTTGGGAGAGATCAAACATAACCCAGGTGTATTAATAAAATATGAAGTATTGCATTTGAATTAACTCGCATTATTGACAATTTATCTACCACGAATGGGACATTATGCATCTTTATTGCGGACTCATGAAGATGTTTATGTGGAACTAAAAGCAATGTGATTATGTTAATTTTAGGTTTTTAATAAATTTCAATAATTATCACACCAACAGTGTTATGCATGTGAAGGATTAATTTTTAATCAATGTTAAGGTAAAAGATTTTTGCCGATACATTTCTCATGCTGTGATGAGTAATCTACAGAGCACATGGCTACAGCCACTTCCTGTGTAAACAAAACATTGGTTTTCTCCGCCTCCAATGTCAATCACTTGTTTAGAATTCAAAATTTTGAGCTGCTTCAGAACTTCATAAGATGAATATTCTTTTAATAATTTTTTCTTTGTAAAAATTTTAATGTCAATTGATAACTGCCTTGGTAGCTACTTCCACACCAAAAATTAGAATTTTTTATTCATGAATAATGCAATTAATTATAATATAAAATATTATATTAAAATATATAAAATATTCTCTCTGAACTGAAAGCTGCAGAGAAAATTGAATTTCCCATTCATTTTGTGATTGGCTGCTATTTATACCTGGCCCCGGCCTTTAAGTTTGAATGTAAGGATCAGTGCACCCTCGCATCAAAGGTTTACAATTTGAGCCCAACTCTTCTACTTACTTGCACACTCTGGAGACGCTCTTCTTGGGGTATTTTGGAGCCCTGGGGAGGGACAGGGTCTTGGGTCTCCTGAAATGAACTGAGGGCCTGAACTTCTTGTTCCTCTTGCTGTGGACTCCACGGAGCACTGCTTTCTTGGCCTTCACTGCCTTCTCTGCTGCCTTTGGGGGCTTCGCCTTGGAGTCTTTCTTTGCTCCACCCTCCTTCTTGGCTACAGGCTTGGCTGCCTCTGCAACACATAAATAATGGCGTCAACAGGCTTCAGGCAGTTAACTTTACTAGTGCAGATAATATTACAAAAACGATTCTTGCTCATAGCGCATATTTTTATGTGTCAATGAAAGCTTTTAAAACCCCATTAACACCGGCCTAATTTGTAATCATTAAAAAATTTGTAAAACTCAATAAATGCCACTTATTTTCACATCCTTTACAACTCATTGAATGAAGAAAACACAACTGAATCAAAGAATGTATAATGTAAAAGGTTTTAATCTAATTTTTCCTTCATATGTACATGATATACAAAAATTAATGATGTTCATTTTAAATTCTTCGTTACAATTCAATATTAACACAATATCCTATATTTAGCCGCTTTGAGAAATGTTATCCCATTAAATATATAACAGATGTTAGGTTCAAATGTTTTTGTATCAAATGGCATGTGCTGGAATTCAAATATACTAAATTTTGAAGATTTTTATGACCATACTTTCTGATCCCTTCTTCTTGGGAGCCATGTTAATTCTGAAAAGAACGAATCGTGCGCAGCACGTGTTGAGTTTCCGTCTTTGTTATTTTTAGTGGCAATTCTGGACACTCATTCTGTTAAGCTTTCAAGTGACTTAACTATTTTCCTTAGTACCTCGTACGTTGGAATTTCGTCACATCTTTATTTTAACAAAAGCCCATATTGGCTAGCATAAATGTTGAAATTTATTGTATATTTTCTTTCAAAACATATAAAAATCAACATGATTTTTTGTAAAAGAGAATTTACAGAATCAACGGCTGAGTTGCTGTAAGATAAAGAAGGCGTTCCTAGCTGCAACTTCCGGTGAAATAGTTGTGTGGAACATGTTGATCATGATCTGATGGTGAGACAATGAACGGATTGCCAGAGGAGGTTTATACACAATTCCAGGCGTCATAAATTTTAAGCCATGAGAAGAGATTGAGATATTTTTTAGCTATCTGTTATAAACTTCATGTGAGTGGTTTTATTCATTTTCTGTAACTAAAATTTCTTTTAGAAAATTCTTTATATTTGTAATGGGAATTGGAATGGTAGAAATAATGACGGGACCAGACCGGGTTTCGAACCTGCCCCTCTGAATCTTTAGTCAGGTTCTGTACCAACTGAGCTATTTGATGCTGGCGGTCGAACTGGTCTAACCGTCACGTTCTTCCTCTCTTAAATGATCTTTTTGCCCCTGACAAGAGTTAGAACCGTTTTAACAAGAGCTTGGACTTTGGGTAGTACGTGACAAACTCCGATTTGATGAAGGCGGGGTCTACTCGTTGTTTACTGTCCAGTCATTGGCTAATAGATATGAATACATTGAACGCAGTGACACTCGTCCGACCTTATCCAGGGATGTATATTTCGCTGAAACAGCGTCAATTTCACACAGCAGAGCAACTTTCCGGTTTTGACAGTCTATGAATATTAATGAGCTTCTCTTAGCGAATTAGAAGAAAGGAGGTCAATATTTGAAAGCTTGTTTTGATGAGTAAACTAGATAGTAACATCCCACCGAAAGTCCTAGCTCTTGTTAAAACGGTTCTAACTAGTCCAAAATATCTGACGTTTTCCTGGCTTTTTTAATGATTTTGATATTTTACTTGCCAGGAAAATGTCAGAACTGGCGCCATTACGAAAACTGGAAATTCACCTCCTCCGACTTCAAGCGGCATTCTAGGCTCGATTTTAAATAGATATATATTTAAACTCAATAATACAGCTTAAGATATAATTTTACTGCACATTTTGATAGTCACACTGATAAACAATAGTGTTGACCTATTTTCTCGCGAGATTTTAAGAATGCACGAAATCAAAACAAATCTCAACAGTTCGATAGAATGTGTTCAACATCTTGTTTATGGGATGTAAAAACCCATTAAAGCAATATTAGTGAGCAGTAAAATCATCGTTTTATTAATTATACTCTGTCCCAAGATATCCTCGATTCACATTTTACTTAATTACCCAATATTTATAAATACCTCAGGGTTTAAACGATGTTCATTCCAAAGTATGAAAAATTTCCAAGATTTCTCAGTTGAAACGCCCCTGTTAGCTTATCAGGCTTCAATACAAGGCTAAAAAATGTGATGTCTACGGGGATTTTGTATTGCAGTAAGTCTGGATGATACTTTTGAAAAATTGCGCGAGGTATTCCGAGTGATTCTGAATGGAGAAAAGATGTTAATATTCCCCATTATAAATCTCTGTAAGAAATCTATTTTCGATCATGTGATTTTTTTCGAGTGAAAAATGATAATGTGTCAATAAAGATATCTTGGAAATTTTCCCTTTCATCAAATTTAATTGCACTTCTTTCACAGGTATGTATATTTTTATTAAAAATCGATCAAATGTGCTGCATAAATATCTTGGGACAGACTATAGTTGTGAGTGAAACATTTGATTCAACTCATAAATATTTAAAAATCGAGCCAAGATGGCCGCTTCCAGTGGGAGGCAGTGAATTTCCAGTTTTCGTAATGGCACTGGTTCTGACATTTTCCTGGCAAGTAAAATATCAAAATCAGAAAAACGTCAGATATTTCGGACTAGGAATTAACCTGTCGGTTCCAGAGATTGCATGGCTCAGCACCAAATATAATAGGGTGGAAGAGATAATGACAGACAAGACTTTGATTTGAACCTAGAACTCCCACCCCCGAATCTCTATTTAGATGCTTTACCAACGGAGATATCTGTAGCGGGGAATCAAACCAGTCCGACTGTCTCACATATTTGATTAAATTAAATGGTCAGAATGGTGAATAAAATTATTAGAAATTTTGTCAAATTCACTCACTTTGGACCGCCACAAAATCGCTTTGGGGCCATGGTAATAATATAATACTGACCAGCTGCTGTTAACAGGTCCAGTACAATCTCTAGATTTAGCTTTATAGTGTCAATTACCTCTAAAGTTTTATTAAGGTTGTTCTTAATAATAACCTGTTTAAAATGAATTTTGAATTAATGTTTACATTTAAAAAATCTTTAACAATTTATAAATGCTCTCTTTTCATACTTTGTTTAGGAGTCAAGCAACAACAACATGGAATTGCAATAAGGATTTAGATATAGGTTGATAAAGCCTTCCCCTTCAACGTATCATGATGTATCATGAATTTTATTTCCAGACATTCAACAATCACTAAAAGATGTCAGCGGGAAGGACAATTCTTACAAACAACGTGGCCAAAGACAGGATGATTACCAAATTTCCACAGGTGAGTGGTCAATTCATACTTTTCAATTTATGAATTCCTGGATTTTTATTGTTTTTAATTGATTGTGTATTCTAGATATAAGCAGGCTTTACATTCTCTAGCTGACTTTTTCGCTTGCTTGTCAAACTAATTGTTTATGTTTGACGACCGTGTGTTAATTTAGAGCAGTGAACAATCACTGAATTTTTTTTAAGATAGATCTGTACTCGTTTTGTTCTTGTAATAAAATGATTTGTTTTGTATTGATGCTGTTATATGAGATCAAATGTTACAACTTCAGGCCTTTCATCCAGATGCCACACCATATCAGAAAATGAATTTTCACCCGAAAGTGAGACAGGCTTGTGGAGAAAATCGAACAGGGCGTGTGGGGTAGGTACAACAAAAATAGTACATATGTGGCAATGTCAGGTATAGGGCATTTCTACTAGCTCTGGTTATGGGTTAACCCTTTTGCTCGATCGGTAAAGTTCTAGATGTGCGTGCCAGAGGACCTGGCTTCACACCCCAGCAGAGGCAAATATTTGTCACTCTTATATTTGACGCCCATGTTGGATCTACAGGGCTTTCCAGGAAATACCGGTGCTGGGAATTACCAGTGGTATATACTAGTACCGATACTTCCCATTCCGGGAAATACTACTGATTTTCTTCAAACTGGGAAGTGCTGGAAAATACAAATTTATTTTTTTATTTGTTGAATTTATTCAATGTAAAACATTTGTTTAGGAAATAAGAAATAAACAGTAAGCATGCAAACACAATTCAGCAAATCATTACGTTTGGAACCTGGGTATTCTTTGATAGGTGAGAGAGATTGTCACGAGTGCTTTCCTCCATAGGTTTTGGCACTCTTGATGAGTCGAGGACGACTCTTTCCTTGGAGGGGGACAATGTGTTAGAGTCAAGTATATGCATTCATACTAGCTCTGGCTTGTGGGTTAACCCTTTAGCTTGATCGTTAGAGCGCTGGATGTGTATGCCTGGGTTCAAACCCAACAGAGGCAACATTTGTCTGTTACACATAGAAAATAGTACTAGTGTTATGTTGAGGTATTGTCATCATAAAAAAATAGGGAAGTTGGTACTAAAAAGAAAAGATAGATGATGTAAAAATTGAGACCTTTGGCAAATAGTTGCAGAAAATATGATGCAAGTTCAGAATTTGCATGCAGCAAATTTATTTTTTTGTTTCTACTGCTTTATGTATTTGAAAAATTTAAAGAAAAAACCAAAACTGAACTGATTTTTTTTATAAAGACTTCATTTTTTTATCATCTTCACACAATATTTCCTTTTTATGACATTTTTTAGTAGACCTATTAAACAAAACTGACTAATATAGTAAACATGTGTTACTTTCAGGTTGAAAATTTGTAAAGCTGTCTTGGTTGGAGATGTGTCTGTGGGGAAAACAAGCTTAGTGAACAGGTGATAATTTTCTAACACTTGATGATTTAAATCATTAAAACAAGCACAGTTAACTGGTGACGATTTCAGTCATTAAAACAAGCTTATTCTATTACTTATTAACCCAACAAGTTCTAAAAGAAAGAGAGTAATCTGAGTATGTACATAATTAAGCATCGTCTCTATTCTAGGTTGTCAATGATTATAAAGTTAGTTTCAGTACTATAGGTACAAACTGTAAGAGAATTACCCAGTTAAGTTTTAATACTGACTGATTGACATGTCACGCTTTAGCTGCAGAACTGTAGCTCCACGGAAAATTTGGGTTGACGGACCGTGGAGCTACAGGTCCACCCGTATAAAAAACTGTATATTTATTGCGCACAAAAAGTTGCGCGCGGTTTTGAACTAATTTTGGTACATATTATGTAAATATTTTCATACCAAAAAATTCCTGAGAAAATTTACTACTTATTCGCTTCTTTACTTGCCCAAAACGTTTTTCTTAGCAGCCTAACCCACCTCGGAAATTGAAGTATGCTAAATTCACATCGGGATCAAGAGTCGCCATTTTTGCATGTAAACAAACCACACCATTTCACTTTACGGGGCCGATGAGAGTGTTTAAAAGATATTCAGAGGCAAGTTAAGTAATGACATGTTAAGTATAATGTCTCAGGAATTTTTTAGTATTAAGATTTTCACAGAATGTATTCCTTAATTAGGTTAATAAGTCCAAAACCACGCGCAACTTTTTGTGCGCAATAAATATACAATTTTTTATACGGGTGGACCTGTAGCTCCACGGTCCGTCAACCCAAATTTTCCGTGGAGCTACAGTTCTGCAGCTAGTCACGCTTATGATTGGATTGAACAGGTTTTGCCATGACGTTTTTGATCGGGACTACAAGGCAACCATAGGCGTGGACTTTGAAGTGGAGAAGTTCTCAGTGCTGTCTGTACCGTTCACTCTCCAAATGTAAGTGTAAAGTAATTCTCCAAATGTAAGTGTAAAGTGATTCTCTAAATGTAAGTGTAAAGTAATTCTCCAAATGTAAGTGAAAAGTAATTCTCCAAATGTAAGTGTAAAGTGATTCTCCAAATGTAAGTGTAACGTAATTCTCCAAATGTAAGTGTAAAGTGATTCTCCAAATGTAAGTGTAAAGTAATTCTCCAAATGTAAGACTAAGTGTAAAGTGATTCTATCCACACAGTCATTCTAAAGTATAATAGCATACACAAAACAAGGATTCAGTAAAAAGCATGAAGAAATATTCAGTGATAATAAAGTATCTTAACAGTCAGGTAAAAAATTTGTTATATGCTTCTTTTTATGTTCGCCTTGGCATATAACAAAGATGTTTTTCATTTTGATTTCAGCTGGGACACAGCAGGGCAGGAAAGGTTTAAATGTATTGCAGCTTCCTACTACAGAGGAACCAATGGTAAGATACTTTACATGTAAATACATGCATGCTCTTTAAATGTAACAAATGGTAAGATACTTCTCTACATGTAACCTATTGTAAGATACTTTACATGTTAATACAGGACACCTCTTTTCTCAACATGTAATCAATTGTAAGATACTTTGCATGTAGTGCATGACAGCTCTCCACACGTTTCTCTACATATAACCAATAAATAGATATATTACATTAACACCTGAGTGTGTTATTCTTTCAGTTGTGATGGTAGTCTTTGACTTGAGTGATGAGCGGTCTTTATCGAACGCCTCACGCTGGATGGCCGATGCCTGTGAGAACGCAGATGAACCTGTTAAATTTTTGGTCGGAACCAAAAAGGATAAACTGGTCAGTATACTGGTCACTGTGTTCAATTTTCAGAAGTATTAATAGTAAATATAAGGAGATTAAACCCCAGCATACAAAGTAATGATTGTATATATAAAGAGATTTAACCCCAGCATACAAAGTAATGATTGTAAATATAAAGAGATTTAACCCCAGCTTACAAAGCTTGCATGTTCTCCGCCTACAGTTTCTGGATTCAATTGCAGGTGTAGTATGCTGGGTAATTTTACTGGACTGTATCTTTGCAATAATTATTGGAAGTTCTTTCTTTATAAAAATATTGCAAACAACCTTGGGAAGAGAATTATATCCACTTAATAACTTTCTAATGAAGAGACATTGGAAGTTCCTATTTCACAAAAGTTTGCTTTTGGTTTGAGTAGCATGATCTCATCTCATGGTAATCTGGGCAAGTTCATTTGAAAATATTGTATAATTTCTGTCCTGGCCATGTTTTGTAATGGAAAAAGATTGCTAGCTTATGGACACATGACACATATCTTCCATTATTTTCTGATTTTTTTTTTCTATGATGAGAAGATTTCCATGACGTTTCAATGGAAAACATATACTTTGACTTTATTTATGTATAATATAACACATATAAACATATAAAACATAGTAAACTTATTTTTGTTGTGTTTTGGAAATTTTCTACTTACTTTAGTCCCCAGCTGCCTATGAGAATGTAGAAAGGAGGGCAGCTGAAGTGGCAAGGACCCTGGGGGCTGAGTACTGGGCAGTGTCCTCTAAATCAGGTAGGTCAATTCCAGCCACCCTCAGTACTGATCTCTCAAAGTAGGTCAATTCCAGCCACCCTCAGTACTGATCTCTCAAAGTAGGTCAACTTCAGCCACCCTCAGTACTGATCTCTCAAAGTAGGTCAAATCCATCCACCCTCAGTACTGATCAACTCCAGCCACCCTCAGTACTAACATTTCAAACTAGGTCAACTTCAGCCACCCTCAATACTAACCTCCTAAAGTAGGTCAAATCCAGCCGCCCTCAGTACTTACTTCTCAAAGAAGGTCAACTCCATCCACTCTCAGTACTAACATCTTAGCCAAGGGGGTCAACTCCAGCCACCCTCAGTACTAACATTTCAAACTAGGTCAACTTCAGCCACCTTCAATACTAACCTCCCAAAGTAGGTCAAATCCAGCCGCCCTCAGTACTTACTTCTCAAAGAAGGTCAACTCCAGCCACTCTCAGTACTAACATCTGAGCCAAGGGGGTCAACTCCAGCCGCCCTCAGTATTGATCTCTCAAAATGGGTCAATTGAAGCCACCCTCAGTATATGTACTAGCATTTCAAAGAAAGTCATTTCCAGCCCCCCTTAGTACCAACCCCATCATAACAAATGTGCCATACAGTTTACTGAAAACAATTTTTAGAACTGTGTTACTAATGGTCACACCTAAAGAATTAGAAAGACTTTGGCTTTGCTTCAGTTGGCTCCTATAATGGCTGGATCTATTGGCTCCTTAACCTTACAGTAGTAGTAAAGACTGCGGCATATCATTGCTTTCAGGCTTGAATTGTGTCCTCTTATTTGTTTACAGGAGAGAATGTGAATGACTATTTTTTCCGAGTTGTGTGTTTGACATTTGAGGCAGCAGTGCTTAGAGAACTAGAGTCCAGTCCAACACAAACGAAACATATTGGAAACGACCTAATCAGTAAGTGTTGTTGGTATGCAGTTTAATCAGTAAGTATTAATGGATACGATTTAATCAGTAATTATTATTGGGAATGTTTTAATCATTAATTATTTAATACATGTATTGGAAATGACATAATCAATCAAAGTATTATTTGAAATGATTTAATAAGTATTATTGTAAAGGATTTAATTTGTAGTATTACTGAAAACAAGTTTTTAAATTAATGAACATAATTTAATTTGTAATTATTACTGCAAATGACTTCATCAATCAGTAAGTATTATTGGTAACAATTTGATTAATATGAATTACTAGAAGGAATTGAATCATGTGTGTTACTGGAAATTATTTGCTGGGAACAAATATTTGAAAGTATATCTGCAAATAATCTATTCAGTAACCATTACCCATGGTGCAATTTTTTCAGAACGTGTATTTTTTTAAATCAAGGTTGGGCATTTCAAAATGAAAAATAAAAGGCTCAGGGTCCTCTTTATTGCTTTTGAAAATACACTTCAGTATAATTATTATTGATATTAAAAATAATATGATATTGTGAGTCTGGTGAGTCATTGAAATGAACCATGAACGAGACAATACACTCATTACACTGATAATCCTTAATCTTTTTCTATCCTTTTCTTCATTCTTTCAGAAATGGAGAAAAATGACTTATATGAAGAAAAAAGGAAAAAGTCTATAAAATGCTGCAATGCTTAGCCAAGTGATTCCACCATTTTCTCCTGTAGTCCACTTAACAAGACTCTTGTGATATTGTTAAATGATAACTGTTTCCATGACTACAGCAGATTGATTCATTCCCAAGCATTACTGTACAAAACAAAACAAAGATTAGTTTTGTTCTTTCATTGACATCACAATACACCACAGAAACCCTAGTAGATGTATGTGTATTTATAAATATGCATGCATGGACTGAGACAGATTTACCTGTTACACCTATAGTGTACATGTACCTGTATACGCATGATTCAAATTCTTGATTAGAGTTTGATATGCTTTGTTTTGATTGAATCTCTTGCACATAGTGTACCTGTTCAATACTAAGGAACAATTTATTTTGTGATGTAAAAGCTGATTTGTTGATATATTAAATGATATGTGTTTGTCACAGAGATGTAATTCACAGTTATTGCACATTTTTTGAATTAATTTATCAACCGTTGAATTGTTAATATTATTTTTCAAATGTTTCAGATCATTTGATATTATTTTTTAACAGTTTATTTATTTTTCTAAATAATATACATGTACCATGCAATGAGTATATTAACCTACAGCAAAAATGTCATCTTATTACTGACATTTTTCTAACGTTACAGTGTACTACTCTTTGGTAAGACTATTGTCAATATGTGGTCTTGGAGCCCGTTCTGATTTGAGGCTTTTTAGGAAATGATTAGGGTAGAAGTTGGACCTGATATTTATTTTTGTGTTTTTGAAGTAAGGTCTTTCCTGCTTTTAGATAGAAGGGTACAAAACTGCTGGGATTCATTAATCTTTATTTGTTTAAGATTTGAGTGTTTGATCGTTACTGATAAATAGTGTCAGTTCTCTGATGCAATTATTGCCTATAGAATATTTACAGCCGTCCATTTTATCACCAAATCAGATTGTTTATTGATAGCTCTGATATTAGATTGGTGCATATTGTTTATGATTTGATATAACTGATATTTTGTACTTGTTTTTTTTTTTCAAATGGGTGTAAAATATGGGAAATGATTTAAAAAATCAGATACCAAATTTCAAATGATAAATTTTTTTAAAGAAATCTATTTCTAGTAAGAAAAAATTATCTGGTTTCTAAATATCATAAAAAGTTTTATATGCATGCTATTGATCTACTGGTAGTTTCATCTCTTAGATGAAGTATTTAACACAAGACTAAGGACTACATGTGCATATATTGGTGCTACACAGTTAATGCTTGCCTATGGTCTGTTAATCATTTTTAAGATTAATAAAACATGTACTACTGTGGAATCATTAGAATTCGTGGTGGCTCAATTTTCGTGGTATTCGTGGGTAGCTCTCGCCCACGAATTAACATCCTCAACGAAAACTAATAATAAAAGATTTATTTTACCATCTGAAACTAAAATCTGATGCTTCCACGAAATTACATCCCCACGAATATGCAAAAAATACACTATCCACGAAAATTGGCCCCCGCGAAATTAAATGATTCCACAGTATCTCATTTAGTTTTTAAAATTATATTTTGATAAGATACATGTATGTTCTATTTAGTATTATATAGGTTGTGAAGTTTCTCCTGCACCAAATAAAGTCCTTTCCCGGTTGTGGTGTGTTTAAGATGGTTGTTACATTCATTAAATATTGTTCATAATTTATTTTTACAGCACTTTTACACACTATGCATTAAGGACATTTGATCTGTGCAGATTTCTTATACAGTTCAACATTTTTTCAAGTAAATTTTTTGAACTAAAGCATGGCTAGTCAACCTGGATTTGTTTAATACATGTATTAAATTTAATTAAAACAAAATATTAATTGATTTTGAGTATCCTTTTTTAGACATATTCTATAGTATTAATTTAGTTAAATATTACTACCAAACTCTAACAAACTGATTTATCTATGTGGGTTTACTTGTATACTGTATAAGAATTGTTGCTTTTATTCTGTCCATCCCAATCTAATTAAAATTAGAACTTCCATCCACTCCTCGGTTTTCGATATGTCGCTTCCACGCGACATATGAAAAACCAAGGAGCGGATGGAAGTTAAAATTAAAATTGGTTTTCGATATCGAGGAGCGGATGGAAGTTCTAATTTTATTATATTGTATCCATCCAAAAGTAAACCATCCACAAATCACTAGACAATGAGGGGTTTGAACATAGGGCCACCTGCTGTCAGATGTTCAACAATCTCTAAGATGAGGGACATCAACTGAACCAATAAGTATTTACTTATTGTCCTACAGTGTCAACAGAACTAATAACTAGGCTTATTGTCCTACAGTGTCAACCGAACTAATAACTAGGCTTATTGTCCTACAGTGTCAACAGAACCAATAAGTAGGCTTATTGTCCTACAGTGTCAACTGAACTAATAACTAGGCTTATTGTCCTACAGTGTCAACTGAACTAATAACTAGGCTTATTGTCCTACAGTGTCAACTGAACTAATAACTAGGC
Organism: Magallana ariakensis; assembly: GCA_020458035.1. NCBI lineage: Eukaryota > Metazoa > Mollusca > Bivalvia > Ostreida > Ostreidae > Magallana > Magallana ariakensis. The sequence continues at coordinate 69,805,947 of CM035814.1, read as the reverse complement.
TTATTGTCCTACAGTGACAACTGAACTAATAACTAGGCTTATTGTCCTACAGTGTCAACTGAACTAATAACTAGGCTTATTGTCCTACAGTGTCAACCCAAACAATAAGTAGGCTAATTGTCCTACAGTGTCAACTGAACTAATAACTAGGCTTATTGTCCTACAGTGTCAACCGAACTAATAACTAGGCTTATTGTCCTACAGTGTCAACAGAACTAATAACTAGGCTTATTGTCCTACAGTGTAAGTAGGTTTATTGTCCTACAGTGTCTATCCAACCAATAAGTAGGCTTATTGTCCTACAGTGTCAACCCAACCAATAAGTAGGTTTATCGTCCTACAGTAACAACCCAAACAATAAGTAGGCTTATTGTCCTACAGTGTCTATCCAACCAATAAGTAGGCTTATTGTCCTACAATGTCTATCCAACCAATAAGTAGGCTTATTGTCCTACAGAGTCAACCTAAACAATAAGTAGGCGTATTGTCCTACAGTGTAAACTGACTAATAACTAGGCTTATTGTCCTACAGAGTCAACCTAAACAATAAGTAGGCTTATTGTCCTACAGTGTCTATCCAACCAATAAGTAGGCTTATTGTCCTACAGTGACAACCCAACAAATTAGTAGGCTTATTGTCCTAGAGTGTCTATCTAACCAATAAGTAGGCTTATCATGCGCGGATCCAAAAAATTTTTCCAGGGGGGGTCCGAAGGATAATTGTGTTTGCCGGGGGGGGTCCCAGGCATATTTTCGATAATTTTACTATGTAAATTTAATAAATTTTCATTTTCCAGGGGGGGGGTCGGGACCCCCCCCCCCGACCCCCCTCTAGATCTGCGCATGCTTATTGTCCTACAGTGTCAACCCAACCAATAAGTAGGCTTATTGTCCTACAGTGTCAACCCAAACAATAAGTAGGCTTATTGTCCTACAGAGTCAACCTAAACAATAAGTAGGCTTATTGTCCTACAGTGTCTATCCAGCCGATAAGTGGGCTTATTGTCCTACATAGTCAACCTAAACAATAAGTAGGCTTATTGTCCTACAGTGTCTATCCAACCAATAAGTAGGCTTATTGTCCTACAATGTCTATCCAACCAATAAGTAGGCATATTGTCCTACAGAGTCAACCTAAACAATAAGTAGGCTTATTGTCCTACAGTATAAACTGACTAATAACTAGGCTTATTGTCCTACAGAGTCAACCTAAACAATAAGTAGGCTTATTGTCCTACAGTGTCTATCTAACCAATAAGTAGGCTTATTGTCCTACAGTGTCTATCCAACCAATAAGTAGGCTTATTGTCCTACAGTGTCTATCCAACCAATAAGTAGGCTTATTGTCCTACAGTGTCAACCCTACCAATAAGTAGGCTTATTGTCCTACAGTGTCAACCCTACCAATAAGTAGGCTTATTGTCCTACAGTGTCTATCCAACCAAAAAGTAGGCTTATTGTCCTACAGTGACAACCCAACAAATTAGTAGGCTTATTGTCCTAGAGTGTTTATCTAACCAATAAGTAGGCTTATCATGCGCGGATCCAGAAAATTTTTCCAGGGGGGGTCCGAAGGATAATTGTGTTTGCCGGGGGGGGGGGGGGGGGGTTCCAGGCATATTTTCGATAATTTTACTATGTAAATTTAATAAATTTTCATTTTCCAGGGGGGTCGGGACCCCCCCCCCCCGACCCCCCCTCTAGATCTGCGCATGCTTATTGTCCTACACTGTCAACCCAACAAATAAGTAGGCTTATTGTCCTACAGTGACAACCCAACTAATAAATAAGCTTTAAGTCCTACCATGTCTTCCCAACCTATGAGTAGGCTTATTGTTCCACAATGTCTATTCTTCCCATAAGCTGACTTTTTGTTCTACAGTGACAACAATGATGAGCTGGGCAATATTACAAATCCCATTTTTGTCTTAAACTTTTAGCATGTATCCCTGGTGACATGGCTTTAAAGAGCTAGGACACCAAGATTCAATATTTATTGTAAGTATACCCATGTCAAAGTGGAAGGCAGTTGCTTGGCAGTTCCTTACCAGAACTAGTTTTGTTATCCAAGCAGTTTATTAGCAGTTCCTTAGCCTTCTATACTTTTCTTAGCTGTTGGATTTCACTATATGTCTCTTAATGAATATATAAGCAGTTCCAGGCAGTAATTTTTTAGGCAGTTATTTTGGCCGAAAAATTTAAATGAGTTGATATAAACTGGTAAAAACTGTTTAAAACTGCCAGAAACTGCTTGCTCATTTCCTAATATGGTTTTCATATAATCAAGCTGAAAACTGCTAGGAACTGGTAATATATCATCTATAGGTTATATGAATAAGTTTTAACATTTTCAAGAATAAATTATATTTACATAAAGATATACGTACAATATTGTACCATTTAAGCCAACTTGAATCTACACTGCATGTGGATACTGCATTTAGCTTATAGATTTTAGCATAGAAAAAATAATTAATATATAATATTATAAGACTTCAAATTACAATCATGACAAGTTAAGCTTCTGTTCTAGTTGTTTTGAGAAGTTGTTATTTAAAATGTTTTCATTAAATGTTAGATACTCTTATACCTTTGACTGACCATTGTGGTCTCACCCACCCTAGGGTCAATTCCCATGCATACACTATATCAGATATTACAATTCAAGTGATAATTTATTTGAAATATTTTATTTACCTTAAGAGAAATATGTGTATAATATCCTTAGAACATATTAAATTCCATAAATTTACTTGAGTTTGCCCATACACAACATTTTTTGTTGTGAATATCACATGCACTCTTAACTGCCCCTCATGCCACTGATACATTCAAAATTTGCAACCAAACTTCCTGTTATCTCTGATCTCGATTCTGAGTGGTCAGTTTATCTGGCATTGGCCAGTGACCCAGATTTGTAGCTGGTTGGAAATGAATTAGAGAATGATGCAAGCCCCCTGTGAGGTGTGCTTATACTGCTAATACTGCTTAGAAAACTGCTTAGAATAACTGCTTATACTTTTACCTAGGCAGTTTTGACCTGCCACTAAAATCCTTACTGCTTGGAACTGTTTAAAAACTGCCCTATAATTTGAAAACTGCTTAAGAACTGCCTATCTACTGTGCCTAAAATAGGCAGTTCACTTTGCCATGGGATAGGAAAAGCAATCTTTAACTGATTAACTGATTACTCGGTCAAAACGGTTTACAAAATCAGTAATCGGTTAGTCATATGAAATAAAAATGTATACTTTATAGCAATAAATTTTAATTTTTGCCTTTTGAGACTATTATCTAATCAAGTTAAATTGGAGACTCCAGGGCTGAGCTCTTGAAGGAAAATTGGTCAGCAGGTGTTCATTATAATGACTGTTAAAACATGATGTCACTGCCTTGTGTGTTCAGTTTTTTATATCATTAGTTATAATGAATGATACTTTATCACTGTTGAGTACCGTTACAATTATTGTACCTACATTCAGTGTGTTTATTTTACTTTTTTCCTTTTTACAACACCACATCAATTTATTACATATTATTACATGTTATTACATAACAATGTAACTGTCTTAAGCGGATACATACATGTTACTACAACTCAAAAGGATATTCATTTCAAATGGAGATCAATAACTTGTCATGGGCAGAGTTTGTTTTGAGAAGTCTGACTGACTGCAAACTTGCGACACTGGTCAGTGAAACTATTCCTGACTGTTTTCTCATTGTTTAAAATTTCTTTTTGAATAATTATCATGAGGTATATTTTGATTTACACATAAAGAGAATATTCCTATCCTGCTTTTGTGTTTTTTAAGGTGGAACAACAGATCATCACAAAGTGGCTGACCTCTGAACGAAACGACATTTCGTTTTATTAAAAGGATTTTATCGACGGCAATACGTAACTTACTCCATAGCCGAGTGGACAAAGTGTAGGGCTTGTGATCGGTATATCCCAAGTTATCCCATCGTTATGAACAGTTTATTACTGGTAATTTGAGCGACTTTTTCCAAATGTGTTATTCCACCTTAAAAACAATAATAACATGTCAAAGATCTGCGTTGTTTGATACAAGTGACCGGTTAATACCGGTAGACTGGAACGAATTGCGATTAACTGATTAGCAATTCTGCAATCGATTGCCATCCCTAATTGTAAGTAAAGAGTTTAAACAGTTATATACCCTGATTTATATTTAGTTACTGAAGGGAAACAAGTTCTGATGGCAATTATTTTCTACATTTATGTACAGGCTTGATCATATCATTGAAAGACAACTTGGGAAGTACCTTCTACAGTACATGTATTTGTCTGAACATGACATATTGTTTACACATCTGATTCTTGGGCTCTGAATATACTAGTAGAGGTGAAAACACTAAGATGGATAAATCATATGACTGTTTATTTATCATCTTGGATGAAACCATAAACAATGGAGACAAGGTTCACAGAGAGAACTTCATTGCACATCTTATAGAGTGGTCAAAATTCACAGATACTTTACAATGTGTACAGATACATTACAATATGTACAGATACATTACAATGTATACAGATACATCATAATGTATACAGATACATTACAATGTGTACAGATACATTACAATGTGTACAGATACATTACAATGTGTACAGATACATTACAATGTGTACAGATACATTACAATGTATACAGATACATTACAATGTGTACAGATACATTACAATGTGACTGTACAGATAAATTACAATGTGTACAGATACATTATAATGTGTACAGATACATTACAATTTGTACAGATACATTACAATGTGTACTGAAACGTAACACAGTCGGTGTAGACAAGCAACGTCAACGTCCAATATATAAAACATAAAACCTAGTTATTTCTAATATCAAGTAGGCCAAAGTCATAGGCTTATCCATGCAATTTAGTCACAGAGTCGGGTTGGGAATTAAGAAAATGCATCATTGCTGTTGACAAATGTCATTTAAACAGCATCAAGAAAACAATGTCACATCACAACACTCAGCGTCACAAAGTTTGTTACGTTCTATAACTGTAACTACAGTCAAACTTTTCTGTTCCAAATACTGTGTATTATGACATAATGTTAACTTTAAAGTCCTTTTACCCTGGGTAAATATAATGTTGACTACCCTGGTATTTTGAAAATTGGTTTAGTCTGGACAATATCTTTGGATCAAGTGATGTGTGAATCAGACAAGTTTGACTGAAATTACACATGTACATCAATGATATGTAACACAAAAATAAGTTACAAAATAAGGCAGAAGCTTCACAACAGAAATAAGACTCTCAGATCATTAACAAGTGGGCACAATAAAGTGGGCACAACAGAAATGAGACTCTCAGATCATTAACAAGTGAGCACAATAAAGTGACACTGGTTTATACCACTTTCCCAACTCTCTGTGTTCAGCACAGACCTGTTACTATGGTTACTACCAGGTAGTTTATTCATCCTCCTGATGTGCCTACAAATTTTTTTTCCACACTAGAACTGGAGTAATAATCAACACCTCTGGTCAAGTTTTCAGATTCTATGAGTACTATTGAGTGTATTTCCTTTGATAACCTAAACTGATTGAAAACAGTTTCCAAATCATAATTTTGAGTATCACTAAATAATAATTAAGTCATAGAGGCATATTTTGTGCAGCGAGATATGAACAAATGCTACACATCCATTTACAATATGAACATAAAACTATTCAGAGACCTGATCCATATCATCTACTATTGCATATCTTAAATGTATTTACATATTTAACACATAATTTACATGTACATTTGATAATCGTTATTAGAAAGAGTCTGTGATAAAAGGATGAAGGTTTGGGTGTAAGCAGCTTGAGTATGTCCCCTTGTACTGTGTAGCATCTTATAAGTGTGGGTCCAGTATACTGTCGAGCTGATGGGATTGTACAGATCTATGTAGCTAATGAAAGTGAGATAAACGTTTATCGAACAATCATAATATTTACATTTTTCAGTGCCTGTGATAACACTACATATTGATTTTGTAGTATACAGTCTAATAAATTCAAATGATGTATAATTAGGGCACAAATGGGGTTTGCTTATTTATATTCAAATATATAACTATAAGTAATTAGGAATCATTCTTAGAATATTATATGAGGAATTTCGGTCGGGGCGTGATCAAATCTATTATAAAGTCCTTCGGGGTTAATTGGATTTGATCACGCCCCGACCAAATTATCACCTCATAATACTCAAAAAATGATTCCTTAATCCTTTATAAAGGCTGTTGTCCTTCCTATACAGGTACATGAATGTACTACATATAAAACAAATACATGTAATGCCATGCCATGCCAGAGCTAACATACCCTTCTATCTAATAAATGCCAAATCAAAAATCATCTAAACAATGCCCCCCAAAAAAAGGACAAACGGGGTTGCTGTGACACAAAAATAAATGCCAATGCTGATAAAAAAAAGTTCATTTAATGAACATACACAGAGGACAAGATACTGAAACGTTAAATACTGATTGACACAAATAAAAGGCACCCCTTAGGGGTGACGTCCTGTTCCAATTCCAGCAATGCTTTATCACGGCCTCAGTAGATCTTTGGTTGGCGACTTCCAGTGCCTATTCAGGTCCTCGCAGTAGGAGCGGCTCCAGGGTTTCACCGAGATAACCCCTCACAAAGTCCTTCACCACCTCAGTGGTGATTGTCTTCTCCACACACTTGTACACTTTCTGTTCAGGGAAATCAAGAACCACTAGCAGGGGGCACGGATCAGGCAGCTTGGCAAAATTCCTCACGGAATCACAAATCTCATCCTGGAACATGAAAGGCTCATATAAGAACTCAATATTAAAAGTTTACTTTTGATCTACATACCCATAACATGCGTCAGCACTTAAATTCATATTACCAATTATAGCCCAAATATGCCATATGTACTTTTAAATCATGACAAGGGTATTCCAAAAGTAGTGACTATTTGTTTGATTTTCAATTTATACATCATGATAAAATTGCCCACATAGACCGGTATAGATCTCAGTCAAAACAATTGCTAACTTTGATAAGCTTGTGCCACAAGTCTTTCTTATGATTTGATGTTTTCTTTACAATGTATGTTAAATATTCTGGTTCAGAATGCTTTATCTGTATAACAGCTAGAGGTGTGAGGACTTACGTCTCCGCCAAAGAAGAAGAACAGTTCCTGGTCCTCACGCTTGTTGTGTTCTACAGTGGCAGCCTCTGTAAGGACCTCAGTCGCCCACTCTATGTCCTCATCTTCTCCTTCTGTAAACAACAAAACACAACCTAAATATAATCAACATAAACAATTGTAAACAACAAAACAACATAAATGAAACTCAGTGTCAGGACCTGACAGTTGTCCTATCAAAGTCCTCATCTCTCCCTCTGTATAAACAACAAACATAAAACTCAGTGTCAGGACCTGACAGTTGTCCTATCAATGTCCTCATCTCTCCCTCTGTATAAACAACAAAACAACATACAGTGTAAATAAAACTCAGTGTCAGGACCTCAGTTGTCCTATCAATGTCCTCATCTCTCCCTCTGTATAAACAACAAACAAAAAAAGTATATATAAACAACAAACATAAAACTCAGTGTCAGGACCTCAGTTGTCCTATCAAAGTCCTCATCTCTCCCTCTGTATAAACAACAAAACAAAACAAGAGGCCCAGGGGCCACATCGCTCACCTGAGCAACAATAGCCTTAACTCTGATCAAATTAGCATTACAGTATTAAAATCAAAATATCTTGACAACTAAGTACAGTAGATCTTGCTCAAAAAATTTAAAACATCTGCCGATTTTTATCCACATATTTTTATGGTAAATACATAGCCCCTTTTGTTGTTGTACCTGTAAGAAGATTTTTCTCTATTCCTATATAACCCCCCCCCCCCAACTTTTCTCTAGGGAATCATGGTTTTAGCAATCTTTAATCTGCACAACCCGTGCTTTCACACAAGTTACTACTTTTTGGACTGAAAACTTTCCCAGAATATTTTTAAAGATTTTCTCTATATATTCCTATGTAAAAATTCATCCCCCCATTGTGGCCCCGCCCTACCCCCGGGGACCATGATGTAAACAAACTTGAATCTACACTATCTGAGGATGCCTCCACAAAAGTTTGAGCTTTTCTGGCCTAAGAGTTTTCAAGGAGAAGATTTTTAAAGATTTTCTCTTTATATTTCTATGTAAAAATTCATCCCCCATTGTGGCCCCACCCTACCCCCAGGGATTATGATTTAAATAAACTTGAATCTACACTATCTGAGGATGCTTCCACTCAAATTGGAGCATTTCTGGCGTAATAGTTTTTGAGAAGAAGATTTTTAAAGATTTTTTTCTATATATATTATGTAAAAATTCATCCCCCCATTGTGGCCCCACCCTACCCCCGGGGACCATGATGTAAACAAACTTGAATCTACACTATCTGAGGATGCTTCCACTCAAATTGGAGCTTTTCTGGCCTGATAGTTTTTGAGAAGAAGATTTTTAAAGATTTTCTCTATATATTCCTATGTAAAAATTCATCCCCCCATGGTGGCCTCACCCTACCCCCGGGGACCATGATTCAAACAAACTTGAATCTATACTATCTGAGGATGCTTCCACTCAAATTTGAGCTTTTCTGGCCTAATAGTTTTTGAGAAGAAGATTTTTAAAGATTATCTACGCAGCACAGTTAAGGCTGTCAATAAATTCCGTTCAGACAAAAAGTACGGGAAATGTGCATTATGACATCACAGAATATTACAAACCTCGAAAGTACTAATTAATTCATTTATTAGCAAAATTAATTTATACTATTCTTTTAATCAAGAACAACGAATGCTATTACTTACAATTTCGATGTCTGTTATATCGTACACACTGAAAAATAAGCGAGAGGTCGTTCTCGCTGTACTACAAAATATGACGTCATATGCTTCAAAATGACGCATTAAGTTAAGTCATTGAAGGCTATCATGTGGTTTTTTAGCGATGAAAAATAAATTCCATAGATTAACGGAACATTATAAATGAATATTTTGTTTAACATTATTATTAGTAGAATGCTACCTATATAGTCTTATTTTCAATTTGTTATAATTATGCATCATATTAAGAGGCAACCTCGGTTTTGTATAAAATATCGTATATTTTAAAGCTGGGTGCCTAAATAAATCACTTTATTGCAAGGGCATACACTTATCTGATCATGACAAACTTTTACATGTAAATTTGAAATATGCTATGTAATTTAAAAACTTCTAAGATCCTTGTGAAATCTCACAAATTAATTATTTTTTAATGAAATTAACACTGTGACCTTCAAAATTATTCAACATATGCATTATAAATTAGGGTTTTTTCTAACAAATAATATTATCTTACAAAGTTCACAGCATTTTTTAAAATCTACTATATAACATCAAGTTATTTTATAATTCAGTTGTGAATTTTGATATGAGTATGCCCTTGCAATATTCACATTTTTAAATGACCTCAAAACCACAAATACATCTGCTTGTACCATGCGACTGCCATATCACGTGACCACTATGAACATAAAATATTGTACTATTATATATATATTTCAGAAATATATTGCATTTGAGCGACTGTTATTGATTTTAAAAAGGACATGTCCGATGAACTAAAGTATACGTGTTTTCATTACAAAAATTCGCCGATATTTTTATTGACCGCCTTAACTGTACTGCGTATATATTCCTATGTAAAAATTCATCCCCCCATGGTGGCCCAGCCTACCCCCGGGGACCATGATTTGAACAAACTTGAATCTACACTATCTGAGGATGCTTCCACTCAAATTTGAGCTTTTCTGGCCTAATAGTTTTTGAGAAGAAGATTTTTAAAGATTTTCTCTATATATTCCTTTGTAAAAATTCATCCCCCCATGGTGGCCCCACCCTACCCCCGGGGACCATGATTTGAACAAACTTGAATCTACACTACCTGAGGATGCTTCCATACAAGTTACAGAATTTCTGGCCTAATAGTTTTTGAGAAGGAGATTTTTGAAAAATACCAACAAATTTTAAATAATTCTAAATTATCTCCCCTTTAAAGAGGGTGTGGCCCTTCATTTGAAAAACTTGAATCCCCTTTACCCAGTGATGCTTTGTGCCAAGTTTGGTTGAAATCTGCCCAGTGGTTCTGGAGAAGAAGATGAAAATGTGAAAAGTCTACAACGACAACAACGCCAACACCGACAGACAACGGACAAATTTTGATCAGAAAAGCTCACTTGAGCTTTCAGCTCAGGTGAGCTAAAAAGTATAAATAAATAACAAACATAAAACTCAGTGTCATGACCTCAGTTGTCCTATCAATGTCCTCATCTCTCCCTCTGTATAAACAACAAAACAACATACAGTGTAAATAAAACTCAGTGTCAGGACCTCAGTTGTTCCTATCAATGTCCTCATCTCTCTCTCTGTATAAACAACAAACAGAAAAAGTATATATAAACAACAAACATAAAACTCAGTGTCAGGACCTCAGTTGTCCTATCATTGTCCTCATCTCTCGCTCTGTATAAACAACAAAACACATAAATAAAACTCATTGTCAGGACCTCAGTTGTCCTATCAATGTCCTCATCTCTCCCTCTGTATAAACAACAAAACAACATAAATAAAACTCAGTGTCAGGACCTCAGTTGTCCTATCAAAGTCCTCATCTCTCCCTCTGTATAAACAACATAAATAAAAAAAGTATATATAAACAACAAACATAAAACTCAGTGTCAGGACCTCAGTTGTCCTATCATTGTCCTCATCTCTCGCTCTGTATAAACAACAAAACAACATAAATAAAACTCATTGTCAGGACCTCAGTTGTCCTATCAATGTCCTCATCTCTCCCTCTGTATAAACAACAAAACAACATTAATAAAACTCAGTGTCAGGACCTCAGTTGTCCTATCAAAGACCTCATCTCTCCCTCTGTATAAACAACAAAACAACATTAATAAAACTCAGTGTCAGGACCTCTGTTGTCCTATCAAAGTCCTCATCTCTCCCTCTGTATAACCAACATAAATAAAAAAAGTATATATAAACAACAAACATAAAACTCGATCAGTGTCAGGACCTCAGTTGTCCTATCAAAGTCCTCATCTCTCCCTCTGTATAAACAACATAAATAAAAAAAGTATATATAAACAACAAACATAAAACTCGCGATCGATCAGTGTCAGGACCTCAGTTGTCCTATCATTGTCCTCATCTCTCCCTCTGTATAAACAACAAAAATAAAACTCAGTGTCAGGACCTCAGTTGTCCTATCAATGTCCTCATCTTTCCCTCTGTATAAACAACAAACAAAAAAAGTATATATAAACAACAAACATAAAACTCAGTGTCAGGACCTCAGTTGTCAGGACCTCAGTTGTCCTATCAAAGTCCTCATCTTCACCATCTGTAAACAGACAGAAAACAAAATTTTGATCCCACTGGTAAAACCAAGCTTGGAACTTCTTCATTTAGTTTGTTTCCGTGATTAACTAATTTACAGTCTCTCTATTCAATTCAAGAGGGTCATTTTTGGGACAAACTTGAAATCACTATATACAAGGAAGCTAAAATAAAAGTTTTGATTTTAATATCTAGCATTAGTTGGTTCTTGAGAAGACTTTTAAAAACACTCATCCCATTTTCATTATTTCCTTATATTATCTACCTTAGCCTTAATTAGAACAAACTTGAAAGCGACCCTTCTCCCAAAGATGCTGTGTGCTAAATTGGTTCACTACAGCAGTTTTGGAGAAAAGCTACTTTGAATACCTATATGTAAAAAGTTCATAGACAGAGAGACAAATATGACAGCCTGACAAATGAACACCATACAAAATGTGATCAGAAAAGGTCACTTAGCTTTCAGTTAAACTAATAAACTGGTTACCTGTGAAGAGAACCAGACAAGCAGACTCGTTGAGCTGGATGGCAGCATTCCCTGTCAGCTCATTCACTGGCTTTGGGTGCCATGGAAACTCCTGATACAAAAATAGGAAACAAATGAAAATGTTAAAATTAACAAATTCTGATGATGAAGTTGTACTAGCAGTGCAGGTCAGTGCTGTATATATAGGTTTTAATCAATGTGTCATTATAGCTGTGTTAAATTATTTTTTGTTTTGAAACTGAATTTGACCTCTACATAAGAATTATTTAAACTTGATTAATTTCTAAATACTGTATGAAAACGACTTTACTCTCAATATAAATGAACTAGATATATAATAAACCAAACTTAAAGCTGCTTGGTCCGATTTTATGTCAAATTTTGTGTACGCTTTTAAACGATGGTTATGCTAAGTATGTGTATAATAATACACATTGCAGTAGTTTTCCCTGTCAATTAAGCCAAATTTCAATGAAAAAAAATATGTACAAAATTTGTTAACAAAATAAAGGACATAAAAGGGTGTCGCGTTATTTTGCCTGATGTTAATATTTGCCCCTTACGTCAAGACCGATATGGTTGTATTATGACTTTGACAAAAGTCATAATGTTCAGGCAAATTAAAATCAACCTGTGTATATTTTGTTTGCTAATATTTCTGAAGTTTGCTTTGTTTACAATCCATGCATAACATGCGGGTTAAATAAACCCAGTCATTCTGGGAACGAAACCAAACGGTTCCCTTTTCTAAACATTCCCATGATGCATTATGGTTTGTTTTTTCGTTTGCCCAAAAAGAAATTATTTTATTTACTTTGAATATTTCTAACTTTGAAAGGAGACCGATTCTGCTGGTGTAATTAGGAGAAAAGCTTTAACTTTCTAAGATAATTGGTTTGTATGGAAAATTATTTGATACTGAAATAACCGAAAAATCGGACCAAGCAGCTTTAAATTAAATGAAAGATTAACTAACCTTTATAAATTTATTATGACAAAATAGAAACAACAACAAAAAGTTAAATCTCAAATAAAATAAAATCCCCCAACCCTTAAACCTAACTATAACAATAACAGGGCCCTCCCTCAGGCAGACAAGACAGGTACTAAAGAGAAATGTACCTAGTGAAACCAGCTGTCTCCCTTGTCAAATATGAAGATACACGACTTTATATAGGGGACAGAACAAAAGAAAACTGTCATTAAAGATAATGGTTATTGAATAAAGTGGGCGTTACCAAACTAACAGAATTGAAATACATCGGGATCAGAATACTACTTATAATATACATACATGTATATACAAAATGCCTATCTACCACAAAATAAATGCATTAGGTACTAGTACAATATAACACAAGGTGACCGGATTACATTGGTTCTTATTCTAAACAAATCCAGACATGTGACCCGTACATACTTGTGGACAAAACAAACTGACCATTTTGCCCTGACTGGAAATTATCAATAAGAAAAAACAACAATCAACGCACATAAAGTAAATATTAGGAGAGCGTACCGGATAATACTAATACATGTTGGGAGCATAGTATCTGAAATGTTGTAGTGACTCGGGGCTTTCCTAGTCAGTGGTCTGATCAACTTAAAACTGTAGCATAATCATAATCAAGGGACATACATGTAGCTTTTTATCATGGTCAGCCTCCAACAAAAATTTCATCATTGCATTGTATGTGCAAAACAATAAATGGAGGTCATTATATAATAGGTTTTTTAATACAGAATGACAATTTGATGTAAGATAATGGAAAGAATACAAATGTGACCTTGACATTTATTCAACAACCTCAAATTCTATTACCTTCTCTACTGAGTGATAAATGATTACCAAGAAGGTCTTTCATTGTGCTGTTAATTTTTATCAAACAAAGGTTGAGTTGAGGCATTATAAATATCGGTAAATGGTAAATAAAGGATTAAAAATAACACCATGAGAAATGAATTGCTATACACCATAGATGATGCAAAAAGGTTAGCATGAAGAGTTACCATCTAAGACTTGAGATAAAGACATAATAAAATTTAATGACCTTTCTATTTGGATAGGTCAATGTATTTTACATTTGAGATAAACCTTTTGTTGATTATATTTCTCTATGACAAGAAATACATGATAAGAGTATATTCAGGTCTCTCATTACATATACTGTCCATACAATACTACTACACTGATATCCAATAAGTTGGAACTTTATTACAAACTTATAACATCTTGTTCTGTCAAGTCAGTGGTAAATATTTAATTGGAAACCCTTTAAGATATGAATGTAACCCTCCTGTCTGTTTGCTTGCCATCTTTTCGCAGATTGCCACAAAAAACCTTGAGGTAATTGTTTCACGGCACTGAGACCATGTTTTTAGTTCCTATAACTCAGAAACAGACAGAATTCTTCAAACGTGAAGTGATATGTCAAAATCAATCTGTGCATATGTTTCTTCTTCAGCAGAGAATTCTGTTATCACATCTGAGTGATCTGACAGATGATAAATCTATAATACAGCCTTCCCCAAGATGATGTTTATTACAGTAACGCAATAGCTCACTTCACACAATGCTATCAGCTATAAAACTATAACCCTCCATCTAAACCATCATCCCCTGAATCCTCCCCCCCCCCCAAAAAAAAAAGAAACAAATAAATCTTGTATCCATCATTATCAGGGATTAACATTAGAAATGTGCAAGTCTGGGTTACAGATGCTGGCAGTAACTCTTTTACATTTTTGGGGGATATTTGTCACAGTGACTGCATTCTTCATCACTTTATCATGAATGACAGAAATTTAAAAACAACAAAAACAATATGATTTATGCAGACAGATAGAGGAGGTCACAGATTAATACTGATAAAAGATTCAGTCAGGAAGTATGAATAAGACAAGTCAATCTTGTAATTCACGATACTATGTAACTTTTACAAACAGAAAATTGAAACTCTTTACAATCTTGTATTTGCATTTATTTAATGTTTTGGGTTTTAAAAAAAAATAATTCTGATGGTTTTCTTATTCAAACATAAGAACATAACATAGTAAATCCAAGTAATGTTACATCATCTAAATTGAATCTTCATTGAATAAATGTGCTAACTATCTCTCTCTCTTTCTTTCTCTCTCTCTCCCAAGCTATTTTTCATGCTGCATTACAGGTATTATCCTTTCAAAGATGCATATCAAAAATTGGACATGTTATTAAAACTTGAAAATTGGAAAAAGAGTGGTTACATAGTCCCCCAGTCTTTGTCCACTCAAGGTGGGCTAAACAGCAACTTAATTTTGTTGACATGTGTCAAAACATCAAATTTGAACTCACCAATCCTTCCTCATCCAACATGGCTGCTCCTCTCCCATTCAGAGTAATGACATCTCCTTTATCATCAAGCACAACTAGCATAGGAATACCTATAATGATTGTATTTGTAAAAAAATCTGAAAATGACAACAACTATTACATGTTGTGTAAATCCATCATATTGATGACAAGTACCCAGGTTACATGTATAATAAAAATACAAGATACTCATAACCTCAGGAATTTAACAAACATAATGATATGTTGATAACTATGTGACAGAGTTGTGTATACCATCGATGGCAAACAGGTTCTTGATTTGGTCGATCCTGGGGTCTCCGAAGGGAACAGCCAGCCATGGCATGGTGTCCAGGTACTGACCAAACGACTCCTCGGAGCGGTCCGAGGACACGAACACAACCTCCATGCTCTTCTTGTCCTCTGTAAGCTTTTTGTATAACTTGGCCAACATCGGGGTGAAGGCACGACAAGGAGGGCACTGCAAAACATTTGACACAATCAGTGAATAGAAGCTGGCCACAACAAAGGGGCACGGCAAAACAGCAAAGGTAAATTAACATATTACAAAGGGGGCCCTGCAAAACAGCTAAGGTCAAGACTTAACAGAAGGTAAAGCAAGGGGCGGGGGGTGCACTGCAAAACAGCAAAGATAAATTTACATATGACATTATGGTGCACTGCAAAACAGCTAAGGTCAAGACTTAACAGAAGGTATAGCGGGGGGGGGGGGGGGGGGGGGTAAGGGGGGCGTAAGGGGGGGGGGGGGGGCACTGCAAAACAGCAAAGATAAATTAACATAGGGGGACTGCGAAACAGCTAAGGTCAAGACTTAACAGTAGGTATGTCAAGGGGGGCACTGCAAAACAGCGAAGGTTAATATCATTAATAAGATATTACACCATGTATTACTCCAATAGTAATGTACTGTTAATGATGTATAAGTTTATCTTCTATACATCCATTATACAATTTCTTTAAAAAAATCCTAGACCTAGTCATGATAAATAAATACACACTTTATTGATTGTCATACAGTTGTCATATCCTTACATAAATCTAGTCTACCAAAACTCTGAATCTTATTTACCGGTACCTAAAATCCTTACATTCTCACATTTTTAATCTTGACGATCATATTTTCATAGTCAGGTACAAAATTACATTTGTTCCTTCATCAACTGTTAAACTATAATATTTTTGCTTGGTTATTTTTTCACCTTTCTGTGACCTTAAGGTTCTCCCTCTTAATTACCACAATCATTATTGGGAGAGCAATGGACATTAGCCGCTCATTAACTCTCCCCTTGGATCATAGGGCAGTAATTCCCCGTTAACACTGTGTATGACCCACTATATAACTGTAACCTTGTGTCAGATCTACACAGAACTCACACATCAGAACATAATGTCTCCTCACAACCAGTGTTGCTTTGTCAGAATGTGACAAAACCTAAAACAATGTAAGAAGAAAAAATACCCTCTGCATGGCTACTTGTATATAATGCCACATTTGTGATGTATGATAGTGACATTGACTTGGGCAATGACCTCAGATTAGTGTTGTCTGAAGTCAAGGGCATTACTTTCAAGTGTAAATTAAGCATGAGTCTTTGATATTTATGTCTTATAAAAGTTATGAACCAGACATGAGAGTCAGACAGACAGAGAGACAGACAGACAGAGAGAAGGCAGACAAACAGACAGACAGACAGACATATTATGATTCTATGGGGAAAGTTAGTAACTCAGAACTTACTATTGACAATAAACCTTGTATAATATGTTACAGACAGGAAAAGTTTTTAGGCTATATTATAGATTATTGTTTTGATTCTGAATCAAATGTGCTATGTTTAAATAGGGGATGATAATTCTGATTTTTTAATCATCTGATTTACACAACATACAGTGGTAAAAAAAACCCCAGCTAGAGTATGTACAGAGTTGTGGAATTAAGAAACAATGCCCTGACTTTATGTAAGCTGTATTTAGGTCATAACACAGGGTTAACATGTCAGACTCCTACATAGATTGTGACACAGGGTTAACATGTCAGACTCCTACATAGATTGTGACACAGGGTTAACATGTAAGACTCCTACATAGATTGTAACACAGGGTTAACATGTCAGACTCCTACATAGATTGTGACACAGGGTTAACATGTCAGACTCCTACATAGATTGTAACACAGGGTTAACATGTAAGACTCCTACATAGATTGTAACACAGGGTTAACATGTAAGACTCCTACATAGATTGTAACACAGGGTTAACATGTCAGACTCCTACATAGATTGTAACACAGGGTTAACATGTCAGACTCCTACATAGATTGTAACACAGGGTTAACATGTCAGACTCCTACATAGATTGTAACACAGGGTTAACATGTCAGACTCCTACATAGATTGTAACACAGGGTTAACATGTCAGACTCCTACATAGATTGTAACACAGGGTTAACATGTCAGACTCCTACATAGATTGTAACACAGGGTTAACATGTCAGACTCCTACATAGATTGTAACACAGGGTTAACATGTCAGACTCCTACATAGATTGTAACACAGGGTTAACATGTAAGACTCCTACATAGATTGTAACACAGGGTTAACATGTAAGACTCCTACATAGATTGTAACACAGGGTTAACATGTCAGACTCCTACATAGATTGTGACTGACACAGGGTTAACATGTAAGACTCCTACATAGATTGTAACACAGGGTTAACATGTCAGACTCCTACATAGTTTGTGACACAGGGTTAACATGTCAGACTCCTACATAGATTGTGACACAGGGTTAACATGTCAGACTCCTACATAGATTGTAACACAGGGTTAACATGTCAGACTCCTACATAGATTGTGACACAGGGTTAACATGTCAGACTCCTACATAGATTGTAACACAGGGTTAACATGTCAGACTCCTACATAGATTGTAACACAGGGTTAACATGTAAGACTCCTACATAGATTGTAACACAGGGTTAACATGTCAGACTCCTACATAGATTGTAACACAGGGTTAACATGTAAGACTCCTACATAGATTGTAACACAGGGTTAACATGTCAGACTCCTACATAGATTGTAACACAGGGTTAACATGTAAGACTCCTACATAGATTGTGACATTTATGTCTATCTACATTTAAAGCAGACCTGTATTTTTATTCCTGCAGATGGTAAATTAGTTTAGAACTGTAACTGCATGTTTTGGTTTGCACTGACTGGCAGCCAATGGCAGTGAGCTCTTCCATTTCTTCAAAGATGGCTTGAAACAGTTGTTGTTTTCAATGTTAATTTTATTAAGAGAAAGCAAAGAATTTCCCATTAAATGATGAAGATATATTGTCTTCCAAACTGGAGATGCACAAGATAAACAGCATCTGTTTTGTATGTTTTGCATCGTGCACTAAATGAGCTGTTAATGTTTCAAAACTTCAGAGAGAAGGAAGGGAGTGGCCTGCCCTTTATCAGACTGTCAGGGTTTGGGGGAAGTCATGTGTAAAAAGACGGTGTTTCTCTCACACCCAGGGACCCCACCCCAATCCCTGTCCCTAGGAATCCTGACTGATATATAACAGTGACCTAACAACCAACTAAATGTGTGCTCATTCCATTCCAAGCATTTTCATTTTGTAATTGACACTTGACTAAATTGCCCAAAAAGTATGCTGACTGAAATGCCTCATGTCAAATAATATCTTACACTACATAAATCACAAAATCTGGAGCAGTGAGCAAGGAACACATTACTAGGGGTGCAGCGTGAGAGAGGCCTGGTGCTGGGACCCAATGTATTGTGTTGCTGCTAAAACATATGCAGAGGTAGTAAATCCCACTGTTTGAAAAATTACACCTAAAGTTTCCTCTACTTTTAGTTATGATACTTCAATGATACTGAATAAACAGTTGATTATCACAATGCAAATACATTAAAAAAACAAGTGCAATTTGAGCAAAATTTTGCAATATTTTTCAACAAAAATCTGAAATCTAATACAAACCGACAGCACATTTTTTGTAGTAAATAAAATTTAACCCCATTTCCCTATTTTGATGGACCTGTTTCAGTATGAAATAACCATTTAAAGAAAAAAAAAGATTGGTAATAAAAGATAATTACATGCATGTTTATAAATATTTACAATAATAAAAGGGTTTGCTCTCATACTTGAGACATTGAATGGGTAAGGTATAGAATTGATGTCAGTGTTACACATAATGGAGGACCAGCTTACCCAGCGAGCAGAGATAATGGAGGACCAGCTTATCCAGTGAGCTGAGATAATGGAGGACCAGCTTACCCAGTGAGCTGAGATAATGAAGGACCAACTTACCCAGTGAGCTGAAAAGTACAGACACACAGTTTTCCCTTTCAGACTTTCCATGGCATCGACCTCTGTCCTGTCACTGCGCAGTAGCTTCCCCTGAATCACTTCCTGCACCTTTTTGGGTCTCCATGGAAAGTCCTGTCCATCTTTATCATTTATCACACAGGAGTACCCTTCACAGGTTATAAGCTGTCCAGTGTCTCCATCAATTAACACAAACTTTGGAATCCCCTGAACTCGGTACTTTTTGGTCAATTTAGCCTATAAAATAAAATCAACTTTATTACAGAATCACACTTACATGCTTTAGGTATGTCTACAGAATAAGGTACATGAACTATATGATATATTGTAGATCTACACATTGTTAAATCGCTTCAGTCTGCACCTCACAATGTCAGATTCCTGTATTTACTGGTGCTCGGTCCGTTCCCACAAGCTGGAACCACAAGGCACTGCCATGGGTGGACACAGGACAAGGGCCCTGACATTGTGAGGAGACGACCAATTCCAGTGTATATTAATTAAACACAAAATTATGATTATTAAAATATTTTACTGTTTATCTGATCTCTCTCTCTCTCTCTCATATAAAATCTGATTAAAAAACTATTTAAATTCTTTACAAAAAACATTCATAGAATGCTCTGAACTTGCACAAGGCAACAGTTGCTCACAGATTAAACGATGGTATGGGGGATTCTATTTCAACAAGAATTCTGATCCTACCTTTGATTGAATTCTTCAATGGTAGTTTAAATGTAGATTTATCTTCACTAAAGATTTGTGCAGAGCTCTGCAAGGTTTGCAAATCTGATTACGGGATGAACGAATTAAAAAACATCTTTTCGGATCAATGTAAAATATGGTTAAAAGAGAGGCTGTGATCAGGGTTAGGGTTATAACATGGATAAGTTAATCCAACATCACATCATCAGTGCAGAACACCTGACGTCAACTACTGCTTGAACTACGTGTCTATTGTTATTCATGATGTAATGAACAATTCACATTGTTACTTTATACCTCTGACAATACACTACATCAGATAAACACGGCACCACAAATGTTGGATCCGCCTTACCTTTGTCTTTGGATCAAATGGCACGGCCGTCCAGGGCATGGAGGAGAAATATTCCTTGAAACTCGCCTCATCTTTATCCCAGCTAACAAACACTATCTCCAAATTGTCGCCAGTTTTTTTCCGGTTTTTATAAAAATCGACCAACAGCGGGGTAAAGTTCCTGCATGGGGGACACCAGTGTGCCGAGAAATAAAGGCCCACCACGCGCCCCGCCCCACAGAGCGACCCCACGGGCACCTGCTCCAGACTATCCCCGGCCTGACGGAGTACATGGGCCCCCAGTAACGACTCCAACTTCTTGGCCATGCCGACATTCACAGACTCCTCGATATGCCGTGTCAGAATCTAATGTGCTTTGTTCTAAAATTAGATTTCCCTGTTCGCCGATGGAATTGACATGTAAGCAGACCGCGGGAATTTCAAACGATCGGCAGGCGCTTCCAAGAAAACTGAAAGCTGTTTATGATACTCCATCAAGTCCGGTGGGTACATGTACAATTTGGTTGGAATTAACACTGGCCTTTGCTATAATTGGAATTATTCGAATTATCAGTAAAGATAAATCATAATGTTTCTATTTAGGCCAATAAGACGATACTAAACATATATTCATTCACAAGAAGGAGAATACTCCAAGATCTTTCGAGTCCATTCTTGAAAACTTTATTGCATAATAACTAATATCAAATGATCATGAATGACATGGCTGTTGAATTTTATTTCCTACATCCTGACATTTCTCAAATCAACCTCATAAAAGAAATCAGTTGATAGATTTTTCAATGATCACCCATGACTTACCAAGATTTACGGGTTAAAAAAGAGGGGGAGGGATATCAGTTCATGAAACTTTTCATCTGCTTATTGTTAATGGACGGAACATTTATTTATATCTTTTTTTATTTTATTTTTTATTTTATTTTTATTTAGTTATGCCCTTTAAAACTCTTTTCCTTATCCAAATAGAGGTTCTTTGGACCTAAGACAGGGTATAGTTATTCTTGTACATAAACATACTTTTATAATATTTGTCGAAGGTTCACAACATTACATATATGCATTTCCCTTAGCTTCATAAACAAGAAGACGCTTCAGTACATGCAGTTGGCATATATATGCTAGAGCGACCCCACGGGCACCTGCTCCAGGGTAAAGCCTGACGGAGTAAACGGATTATATATATATATATATATATATATATATATATATATATATATATATATATATATATATATATATATATATATATATATATATATATATATATATATAATAATAATAATAATAATAATAAGTCTCGGTATGAAAAATATGAAACGAAACAAAACTTGACGATTTTAGAATGTGATATATATTTATCGAGGTTAATATCTCAAGATCCTTTAATATCGTATATTTGTATACTTGATATTCCTTTTCAGATAAAGAACGTCAATAGCTTCACTTTTTTATTACATGTATTTAGAAATGATAATGAAATGCCACAAAAAGTTAAAAAGGATGATATAATATCTATATCCAATCGTACAAACATTTATCGTAAGCTACAGCTGCACTGACCTCTTGAAATTGCCGCCACTTTACCAGCTGGCAATAGCGCAGTTGTAGGTACTCAGTCATTGGGTTCCCTAAAATAAATCATATTTACCTTGTACAGAAGATAAACATTGAAAACATTGACATTATTACTCAAATATGTAAGATGATTCAGGACAATGGAATATGATTTCTAACAAGTATATCTTATAGCAATTTATACAGCTTATGTTTATCATTTTACACTAAAAACTTTTGCTCCTTTAAGCTGACCTGAGTGCTTAGGGTGCACAGAAATGGCTCTGATGAAATGCATAGCCATATGCTGCAATAGGCATTGTCCCTTGGTGCCCTATGTGGTCAGGCCAACAAAATACAGTTTTCATCCCTCTACATAAAATTCTATACTTCCACTCACTGTCCTACCTTGAAAATATATCACAAATGTATAATTATATAATATTTCTACATACAATTGTATATGGAATACAAATGCATATATGTATGACAACTTGGTATGTGTTATATCAGATGTACCAGCTCCCACTGTAACTTACTATGCTTACTTAACAGTACAATATTTATATATTTCATCCATTACTTGTTATAATATGTTGTTTTATTGTTTTAATGCGTATGTCCCCCGAGGGCCCTTGATTGGTGAAAAAACATATTTATTTATTTATTTATAAACTGTCATAAAGTTTAATATTTATACGCGGGTTTTATTACAGGTATTTTCAATTCAGTATTTTAGACATATAATTGTTTTAACCATTTTGATTATAGATGCCACCAAAGATATAGCATTATTTTTTGTCATAAATGTCCTTGAGAAAGGTAGGGGGGTCAAACCCCAGGACACCCCCTAACCCTTCTTCATGCCTCAATGCGTACATTTATATGCGGAAGTATATATATATATATATATACCGAAGTATTAACCGGCGCTAGTCCTTGCCCGCACCTGTAGGTTCGCGACTCGATATCACGACTAATAGTACAAAATGAACTTATCAGATGTAGATTTACTTTTCTCGTGTTTGTCTTCTCTTGTTATCTTAAGCTTGCCTGTATGTCAACATATTATATGCAGTGATCATTACAACATACTGTAGAACTGAATTTTAAGTCAATTAATCTTAAATTTTGAATTTACCACAGATGAATAAAAGCAAACCAATATAATAATACTATTTTTGCGTAGTGTAAATCTTGTGTAATATACACTCACCCAGTAAATTCATAATATACAAGATAACATTCACCTTACAGTTTGAATGCATTAAATCGAACTACAGAGAGATATGTAATATCTATATGCTTCACATGCATCAGTTTCACTCCCTTTTAACTCACCTGCTGAGCTGAGTGAGTTTAGTCCGGCGTCTGTTAAAATAGTTCTCATATGTGAGCATCGGCGGCGTGTACCTTAACTTTTTACATTTTAATTTTCTCCTTCTAGTTTTATTTACTTTTTTAATAAATCTTGTTTACCCCAGTCATAGAGAGACCAGAAGATGTAAGAGATGGTCCAATTCTACATATATATACATATATATATATAGAAAGAAAGTTAAAAAAAAAAAAAAGATCAGAAAATAGAGTAGTGATGTTGAATAAATGATAATAGATCGATCGAAAGATTTTAAAGTTCACATCTGATCAGATAGATCTAGTATGACCTGGGGTCAGCGTAAGGCTGGATTATAAAATAGTCAAATCGACGATCAGCGAGCTCGATCAGAGTTAGTAGGTGAGCGATGTAGCCCCCCAAGTCTCTTGTTAATATCACAGCATTAGTCATTTAATTTGACTCAGAATCGGCATATATAAGGAAAAGATTCGAACTGTTGTTCATTAACACAATAACTACTTCCTTGCGTGGAAACTCTTTAAAGATTTTGTTGTATTGTGCTTGTTTGTGCCTGCATGGGTTATGTTGTTTGTAAATGCTGAAAATTGAATAAACTAATTGTATAGATCCATGCTATCCAAATTTTATTATTTTCTAGATATTCCTTGCATTATTTTCATGTGGTGACATGTTTACATGTCCAGTTCACTTCTAGCTCTGAAAACAATGGAAATATCTAACTTAATTTGTAGCTATTGAATAAATGTATACGCTTATGGAAGCTATAGCGAGTGTGAATTAAAAATATTTATGTTCAATCCTGCTAATCTCGCGGAATATCGTTAGATGTACGATCACCGAGGTCTTAGGTGTGACACTGTCATCTCAAGTCAGTCTTTGGTCAGTATCTTTTGACACCGCTTCTGGCCCTACCCGTGAACAAGGCGTTTTATAAATCTACATTAATCGTTTCAGATAATTGAGCACTGGCTAGGCTGTGCATAAACAGGGAAATAACATTAAGCCTTATATATAATTAGTTGGGCCCTTGGCTTTTAAAAAAAATGTTTCTTCCTAAATATCTTTCAGAAAAAAAAACACCATAATTAAACTTGAAAATATCAAAACACACACTTGAAATGTAAAATATAATTACAACCAGGCACTTTCCTGAATATTAATAAGGAAAGAAAGTCATGATGAAATACAAATTAAATGTAACATAATCCAGATTTTAAAAAGTGGATGGTTAACGTACGTTTTGGTGATGTAACCTTCTTACTCCAGAATCCACCCTGATGTTTAGCTATTGTAGTATAAACGAAATATAAGAGAGAGAGAGGGGGGGGGGAGAGAGATAAAAATGACAATATTATCCTATTCATAGTTTTGTGTTTAATATACACTGGAAGTGTTCATCTCTCACAGTCTAATACAAATAAAGAAATCCCATGAGTTTCCAAAAAGTTGATAATTAAGACTCACAAGTTGTTGTTTATTTTCTTGGCCAGAAGGAGTATGATTTAACTTTATTTTTACAATTTTAGAAGGAGGGGGTGTCAATCCGCCACTGGAAATACATGTAGTTGCTAAATGTTTCACACAAATGGTTCAAATCGTCAACTCATAACTTCAAGTGTCCCAGATCATTTTATGCGTTACGTTTAGACTTCATTACATCTCATCTCATATCAACTCATTTCTCTCTCTCTCTCTCTCTCTCTCTCTCTCTCTCTCTGTACTTTTGTACCGCGTGGCGCATCGTACGTAAACATACGAGAGTCACATGTTGTTTCTGTAAAATGGACGGACCGCTCGCTTTGCTGCTCTCTCTGCTTTCCATCGCTCTGCTTGCCTCATCTTCGTCTCTAATATACTCCTCCCTGTCTGGCTCCAATGACCACCCCCGCGTACTCAGCGCTACCCCACGGAACCCCAAGTTCAAGACTTCCCGATACAAGACGGAATGTGGCACGTTGGCGGATCTAAGCTTTATCGGCTGTGAGGTGTGTAAGTTTGCTGTGGAGGGACTGAAAGACTTAGTGGAGAAACAGAGTACTGAGGAAGATATTGTCAAGTTTATGACGCTCATTTGTAAAAAGTTCGACATAGAGGATGACAGAGTGTGTGACGACATTATCAAGGAATACAAAGTAAGTGTGTGACGACATTATCAAGGAATACAAAGTAATATTCGCCTGGGTAGCTCAGTGGTAGAGCTCCTGACTAGAGTTGCAGATTCCCGGTCCGGCCATATGTTTTCAATGTATTTATATGCTCATTCCTCCTTTCCTGTACATCATATTTCATTTCAAACACAAAGGCAAATTAATTATAATGTTTGGTGCAGAAAATCCAATACAGTATATACATAAATGTACATTATCAACCACAGGTGCTTGAGGACAGGACCAACCCCCAACTCCATCCCCCCACCCAAGTATCAAGACCCCCAGGACTTTACTCTTTTTTTTCTTTAAATTATTTATAATCTAATGTACATACAATCATTGCACAAAATTACTTAAAACAAACATTTTGAAAAAAATATCATATCCCCTCATTATTATTCAACATTATTGCATTATTGTTGTCTCTCTCTCTCTCTCTCTCTCTCTCTCTTTCCAACCTACAGTCAAAAAGTACTGATACGTGATTAAGTTGAGCAGCACGTGAAATGAAATGCCCTTAGTGTTTCTAATTAATTATGATTTTAATAATTAAAGATTGTACTTATGCTCAATTGATGAATTGGTTTGATTACATTGTTGTACATGTACAGTATTAAAGTCTCTCTCTACAGATATGAGTTCAATAGTTATGCTTAATTGATGCTTATAGTGCATTATGATGGCTATTAACACTGAATGGTTATATCAAATGATTCAATGACAATTGATATTATTATACTTTCATGTTAAATACTGCAATCTGATTGGTTTAGACGCAGTTGACAATCCGTTCTCTCTCCCTCGCACGCTTAGCAACGGGCCGATAGAACGAATTGTTACATGCGCGTTAATTATGCGCGTACGGTTCGCCGTAGAATTCACGTCTTTTCTATATAAAAGCAGTAAAATTTGCTATAAAAATTATGACATTCAGTATAATAAAATAAATAGTGCCTGTTTGGGAGGGTACCAGTTGAAATTGACACCCCTCGAAAACCATTGTCAACCTCCGCTTCGCGTCGGTTGACAATGGTTTTCTCGGGGTGTCAATTTCAACTGGTACCCTCCCAAACAGGCACTAATTATATATTGTATGCTTAAGTTTATTGTATTATTTGTTTATTTAAAGGATGGCAATACAAGCATGAATTTACTATACAAGACTGTCTCTCACCCCTTTTGACACATTTATTAGGATAAAGTTATCTAAGATAGACATGATAATATTTATTTTAAGTTTGATTATACAACAATAAACATTAGCTCTGAGGAGCTATTTTCTGACTAACTTTTGACCTACATGTACCTAGGGTAAATTTGTACCCCAGAGTTAATTACATTTACTGGTAATAGAATAAGTTACCTTGAGTAGCTAGTTTACTTCATTTAATCACAGTTATCAGGTATAGCTTTTAGTTCATTGATTACATTTATCAGGATCAGTTAAAAGTGGGAGCTATGTACGGTACAAACATTTGATTACATTTATCAGAATGTGGTTTATTAAGGTATAGCTTTTAATCCATTGATTACATTAAACAGAATGAGTTAAAAGTAAGAGCTATGTACAAACATTTGATTACACTTCTCAGGATGAGATTAATTAAGGTATAGCTTTTAATCCATTGATTACATTACACAGAATGAGTTAAAAGTAGGAGCTATATATATGTACAAACATTTGATTACATTTATCAGTATGTGGTTAATTAAGGTATATCTTTTAATCCATTAATTACATTTCTCAGAATGAGTTTAAAGTGGGAGCTTAATGTACAAACATTTGATTACATTTCTCAGGATGAATTTACAGTATAAGCTATGTACAAACATTTGATTACATTTCTCAGGATGAATTTACAGTATAAGCTATGTACAAACATTTGATTACATTTCTCAGGATGAATTTACAGTATAAGCTATGTACAAACATTTGATTACATTTCTCAGGATGAATTTACAGTATAAGCTATGTACAAACATTTGATTACATTTCTCAGGATGAATTTACAGTATAAGCTATGTACAAACATTTGATTACATTTCTCAGGATGAATTTACAGTATAAGCTATGTACAAACATTTGATTACATTTCTCAGGATGAATTTACAGTATAAGCTATGTACAAACATTTGATTACATTTCTCAGGATGAATTTACAGTATAAGCTATGTACAAACATTTGATTACATTTCTCAGGATGAATTTACAGTATAAGCTATGTACAAACATTTGATTACATGTCTCAGGATGAATTTACAGTATAAGCTATGTACAAACATTTGATTACATTTCTCAGGATGAATTTACAGTATAAGCTATGTACAAACATTTGATTACATTTCTCAGGATGAATTTACAGTATAAGCTATGTACAAACATTTGATTACATTTCTCAGGATGAGTTTATTGGGGTCGCCTTGCGCCTCGTTTTAAGCCCTGAAGAAGTCTGTGGAATTCTCCTTGGTAACAACTGTGGCACGCCCTATGACCCCAATGACCTTTGGAATGTTACCTTACCTTCCACCCCCAAACCTCCACTAACCCCTAGGGTACTACCCAAGGTAAATATCAATTATCTTTGTATCTTATAATCACTGGTTTTTGTAGAGGATAAAAATATGTACATTTTAAAACAGGGAAATACATTCAAGCAGAATCAATGACCATTAAACTGATTGACTGTGTTAATGAATGTGTTATTATTGATTGACTATATAAATGAACAACTCAATATATTGATTAATTGACCAATTGATTGATTAACTTATCAAATGACTGATTGCTTTATTAAATGACTGCTTGATTTATTGATTATGTGATTGTTTTAATGATCTTGACCCATTGATTTCCTTATTAATTACCAGTAAGTGATTGATTGATTTGTTGACTAATCAGAAGTTCAAGACCGTTAAGATTGCTTTGAGTTTTTTAAGTATATAGTCATAAACTACATGATAGTGTAATTATATATATCATGTATCTGGTACAACAGGCTGGCTCCCCAATGCTTAGGGTTAGGGTTACAGTACCTAACCCTAGCCCTGATAGTGTAATTATATCATGTATCTGGTACAACAGGCTGGCTCCCCTAAGCTTCGCATCCTCCATGTGTCAGACATCCACATTGACCCGGGGTATGAAGTTGGGTCAAAGGTCAAGTGTGGTGAGCCCCTTTGTTGTCGTCAAGGAGATGGAAAAGCAGGTAAAAATAAACACAGGATAATTCCTTTTCTAAAAATTTCTGGTTGATTCTAGCCAATATTGCTAAATAAAACATAATGTATAACAGGGTTTACCAAGTCTTTCAATACAAGTTTTTTCAAAGGATAATATGTCATATAGTAGTATTCATACAGAGAACACATTTTATAAGGGTTTTTCCTCCTTTTTAGCCCCGGGGGAGGCAGGTGCGGGTTTGTGGGGGACGGTGGACGCCTGTGATGTTCCATTCAGCCTGGTCGACAGCTTATTTAAACACCTCAGCTCCATACAGGATCAGGTATGTACTAAGCCCCACTGTCATCAGGTCAGTACTGAGCCCCACTGTCAAGATCAGGTCAGTATTGAGCCCCATACAGGATAAGGTCAGTACTGAGCCCCACTGTCAAGATCAGGTCAGTACTGAGACCCAATGTCAAGATCATCTCAGTACTGAGACCCACTGTCAGGATCAGGTCAGTACTGAGCATGACTGTCAATATCAGGTCAGTACTGAGCCCCACTGTCAAGATCAGGTCAGTATTGAGCCCCATACAGGATCAGGTCAGTACTGAGCATCACTGTCAATATCAGGTCAGTACTGAGCCCACTGTCAATTTATCAGGTCTGTACTGAACCCCACTGTCAATTTATCAGGTCTGTACTGAACCCCATACAGGATCAGGTCAGTACTGAACCCCACTGTCAATATCAGGCCAGTACTGAGCCCCATACAGGATCAGGTCAGTACTGAGCCCCACTGTCAATATCAGGTCAGTACTGAGTCCCACTGTCAAGATCAGGTCTGTACTGAGCCCCATACAGGATAAGGTCAGTACTGAGCCCCACTGTCAATATCAGGCCAGTACTGAGCCCCATACAGGATCAGGTCAGTACTGAGCCCCACTGTCAATATCAGGTCTGTACTGAGCCCCACTGTCAATATCAGGCCAGTACTGAGCCCCATACAGGATAAGGTCAGTACAAAACCCCACTATCAATATCAGGTCTGTACTGAGCCCTACTGTCAATATCAGTCCAGTACTGAGCCCCACTGTCAATATCAGGCCAGTACTGAGCCCCATACAGGATCAGGCCAGTACTGAGCCCCACTGTCAAGATCAGGTATGTACTGAGCCCCATAAAGGATAAGGTCAGTACTGAGCCCCATTGTCAAGATCAGGTCAGTATTGGGACCTATACTGGATCACATCAGTATTGAGCCCCACTGTCAATATCATGCCAGTACTGAGCCCCATACAGGATCAGGTCAGTACTGAGTCCCACTGTCAAGACCAGCCCCAGTACTGAGCCCCATACAGGATCAGGTCAGTACTGAGTCCCACTGTCAAGACCAGCCCCAGTACTGTAATAATTTCAAATTGGCAATCAGAAAAGAATATTTTCTAAATATATTAACATAATAAACTCTGGTGGATAAACAAGCTTGATGTTAAAGTTCCCATAACTGTCTGTTAAAGCATTGTAATGATGAAGCTTATGAAACCACTCTAATTAATCTGACAAAAATCTGTATTTTTTGGATTGTGAGAGAGTTTTGTAAATATTATGAGATATCTGTCTTCTATATATGTTAAAGAAGTACTCTACATTTACAACATATAACTATCAAACTACATCAATATCCTGTTAGTCATTCTATAAAGTGTACATTGCTTGTTTAGTTTGATGTGGTTTACTTCACTGGAGATATACCCCCACACAATGTCTGGAACCAGTCTAAAGGGGACCAGATTAGTGCACTTCAACAATTTACTGACCTCAGTCTAAAGTACCTGCCAAAGAAACCCATCTACTGCACTCTGGGTAATCATGAAAGTGCCCCTGTTAATAGGTAATTATGCCAACTTTTAAATCTGGATTACTATTTTCAATTCATGACCTTCCCGCACAGAGTGCTGCCCCTTTGACTGTGTAGGTACTGATTTACTTGTGTTTGAAGCTTTCCTCCTCCATACATCAATGACAAAGACTCCATCAGCTGGCTGTATGAAGCAGTGGCCGATTCCTGGAAGAACTGGCTGCCACAGGAAACCATGTCTACCATAAAAAGGTCACTGAGAGAGAGAGAGGGAGAGAGAGAAGATAGATAGAGAGAGAGAGACAGAGAGAGAGAGTCATAGCTTAGTGAAGGAAAATGTGTTCATTGATAGGACATGAAAGAATATATGGGAAGATTTTTCACTGTGAAGCTATTAACATATTTTATCGATTTTATACTGTAAAGCTAGCATATTTTACAGAGGATGATTTCATCTGTAAAGCTAGCATATTTTACAAGGGATAGTTTATACTGAAAATCTAGAAAAATTTACAGGTGAGGATTTTATACCGTTAAGCTATCCTATATTACAGGGAATAGTTTTATACTATAAAGCTATCTTATTTTACAGGGGAGGATTTTATACAGTTAAGCTATCCTATATTACAGGGAATACTTTTATGCTGTAAAGCTATCTTATTTTACAGGGGAGGATTTTATACAGTTAAGCTATCCTATATTACAGGGAATAGTTTTATGCTGTAAAGCTATCTTATTTTACAGGGGAGGATTTTATACAGTTAAGCTATCCTATATTACAGGGAATAGTTTTATGCTGTATAGCTATCTTATTTTACAGGGGAGGATTTTATACAGTTAAGCTATCCTATATTACAGGGAATAGTTTTATGCTGTAAAGCTATCTTTTTTTACAGGGGAGGATTTTATACAGTTAAGCTATCCTATATTACAGGGAATAGTTTTATGCTGTAAAGCTATCTTATTTAACAGGGGAGGATTTTATACAGTTAAGCTATCCTATATTACAGGGAATAGTTTTATGCTGTAAAGCTATCTTATTTAACAGGGGAGGATTTTATACAGTTAAGCTATCCTATATTACAGGGAATAGTTTTATACTGTAAAGCTATCTTATTTTACAGGGGAGGATTTTATACAGTTAAGCTATCCTATATTACAGGGAATAGTTTTATGCTGTAAAGCTATCTTATGCTGTAAATCTATCTTATTTTACAGGGGAGGATTTTATACTGTAAAGCTGGGAGACAAGTTCAGATTGATCTCATTAAACATGAACTACTGCAACAATGGAAACTGGTAAGTGGATTCATGTTCATTAACAAGATAGGTGTACCACAGTGTTGGGATTGACATTAGAAATCATCATGTACTTGAGCCTGGACTTTTCTTTAGGTGGTTGTTGATCAACACTACAGACCCTACAGGACAACTCCAGTGGCTTGTTGATACTCTCCAGCAGTCGGAGGACAGCAAGGAGAAGGTATGTTAATAAGCTTACACTCTCTGTCAAGGAAAGGTATGTTAATGAGCTTACACTCTCTATCAAGAAGGTATGTTAATGAACTTACACTCTCTATCAAGGAAAGGTATGTTAATGAGCTTACACTCTCTATCAAGAAGGTATGTTAATGAGCTTACACTCTCTATCAAGAAGGTATGTTAATGAGCTTACACTCTCTATCAAGGAAAGGTATGTTAATGAGCTTACACTCTATCAAGGAAAGGTATGTTAATGAGCTTACACTCTCTATCAAGAAGGTATGTTAATAAGCTTACACTCTCTACCAAGGAAAGGTATGTTAATGAGCTTACACTCTCTACCAAGGAAAGGTATGTTAATGAGCTTACACTCTCTATCAAGGAAAGGTATGTTAATGAGCTTACACTCTCTATCAAGAAGGTATGTTAATGAGCTTACACTCTCTACCAAGGAAAGGTATGTTAATGAGCTTACACTCTCTACCAAGGAAAGGTATGTTAATGAGCTTACACTCTCTATCAAGGAGAAGGTATGTAAATGAGCTTACACTCTCTATCAAGGAAAGGTATGTTAATGAGCTTACACTCTCTATCAAGAAGGTATGTTAATGAGCTTACACTCTCTATCAAGGAAAGGTAAGTTAATGAGCTTACACTCTCTATCAATGAAACAATTTCTAGACCCTTTGACAAAAATAGTCCAACTACTTACAATAATTAATTAAATCACTGACTAAAATACTTAAACCAATAACAACAAATGAAGCAATACCATTATATCCAATGTATTTTATCATTACACAGGTCCACATCATTGGTCACATTCACCCTGGGGGAGGAAGTTGTCTGAAGGCCTGGAGCTGGAACTATTACAAGATTGTCAACAGGTCAGATATAGTATAATAATTACAGTTAAAGAAGCTATTACAGAATTGTCAACAGGTCAGATATAGTATTACAGTTAAAGAAACTATCAAAGAATGGTTAAAAGGTCAGAGATAGTATTACAGTTAAAGAAACTATTACAGAATTGTTAACAGGTCAGAGATAGTATTACAGTTAAAGAAACTATTACAGAATTGTTAACAGGTCAGAGATATTATTACAGTTAAAGAAAGGTCAAAGTAATACAGTAAAAGAAGATATTATATAATGGTTAACAGGTTGGCAACTATTAAGGAAATCATACTTCTAAACTCTATTAGAGTATTTGAACTGCTACAGTAGTTTTGGCAGCTTGAATGGTCAGCTCAGCTCCTGCGGTTGATTTGAACAATCAATATATACTGGGAGTTGTTGTATTGTTATGATGTATAAATGATATGTCAATGATAGGTATGAATCCACCATTGCTGGTCAGTACTTTGGGCACAGTCACACAGACTGGTACGAGGTTTTTTACGATGATGTCACGTTCAAGAGACCGACCAGTGTTCTGTACATTCCTGGGAGTGTCACGACCTTCACCAGCCTCAACCCTGGCTTCAGAATCTACGAGAATGACGGCATGTATCAAAACAGCTCCTGGGCAAGTCTATCATTTTTCTCAACATCCGACACAATTAGTTGTAAAACACAATCTCTTGCTTGAATTTAATGAAAAAGGTTTTATTTTAAACAAAATTTCATATTTATGATCAGAGATGGTTCATTTCTTTGATTTTTATCAAAACAGACAACTTTGGATTTTACCAATTACTACCTTAACCTCACTGAAGTGAACCGCAGTAATAAACCTGTGTGGCAGAAAGAATACAGTGCAAAGGTAATGTCATTTAGGTCAAAGGTTATGTGTGACGAACAGAGAATTAGCTAAGGTCAAGGTTATGTCACAAAGTTATATACAATTTTAATGGCAATATAGAAACCATTAAGGAAGATGAAATGCACAAGGAAATTGTATTACCCACTGATTCTTGGCAGGAAACCTATGGTCTAAAGAGTCTGTTTCCTGAGGACTGGAGTGAACTCATTTATCGGATGAAAGCCAATGACACGCTCTTCCAGACTTTCCATAGGTAAATGTAAACAAATGCAATCTTTATTATAATATCAACTTGTACTTCTTATTAAAACAAATTCTGTCTGAAGAGGCTAGGGTTACATTTGACTACCCACTGTCAAAAGATATGACTAGATCCAGAAATTTAAGTTATAGTCATGTTAAAGTCATATAAGTTAAATAGGCAGTTTTGTTCGAAATAAAACAATATTAATTTTCTAATCCTCGTTACTTTATTGAGTTGTGAATTTATAGCTCTATTTATAATTTTCTGTAATATCATGGCATTGAGATTTCTTTT
Source organism: Magallana ariakensis (assembly GCA_020458035.1). Classification (NCBI taxonomy): domain Eukaryota; kingdom Metazoa; phylum Mollusca; class Bivalvia; order Ostreida; family Ostreidae; genus Magallana; species Magallana ariakensis. The sequence goes on along the minus strand of CM035814.1, from coordinate 69,771,357 downwards.
CCAGACATTACTACAAAATGGCCTCTCCTCCACCTTGTACTGGAAAATGTAAAACCGACTTGTTATGTGACCTCAAATCTGGGAGGTCACATGACCCAGCTCTGTGTGTGGACATCCAGTCTTAGACGCGGGGGCCATTTATTGGACAATTAAATCCCATATAGGGCGTGTGTTACCGAGAAAATACTCATTTTTATCAGATATATCAACTGTGTAGTTATATCATTGTATAATAATATATTTCAATGAAGTATTGTGTACACTGTACACTACGTATTTTGTTCAATTATGTTTATCACTATGTGACAATTTTTAATTATAAAACAGTTGTTGTAATCATTAATTGACAATAGCCTTTTTGTATTATGTAATAATATATCATTGATTGATAATATCCTTTTTGTGTTATGTAATTAAATATTTTTGATATATGAACAAATTCCTATATTTCTGAGCCATTGTTTCGTTTAATATATATCAAATGGTTTGTCATGATAAATGACATTTTGTCTTTACTCAACTCTGGTGATGGAAAACAAAAATTAACATGAGCTGAATCAAAATCACATCACAAATCATGGATAATTCTACCAATCATGAATCGAAATCACATCACAAATCATGGATAATTCTATCAATCATGGATAATTCTATCAATCATGAATCGAAATCACATCACAAATCATGGATAATTCTATCAATCATGGATAATTCTATCAATCATGAATCGAAATCACATCACAAATCATAGATAATTCTATCAATCATGTAACAGGTGTAATTTTTTTTAATAAATCTTCTATGGGTAGCCTCTAAACATATTAAAAAGAAATTTCTCTAAAATTCACTGGTATAATTACTTAATAAGTGCAGTCCATGGAATATTCAAGCCAACACGCAAAAGCTGATTTTTCTTCATATTTATGATATCATACTATTTGAGTTTACTAAATAGATTATTTTATACATCTGCTGTTGAACAGGACATGAACACTTAAAATGGTGGAGCATTCGACTGGCAAGGTCAGATTGAAAGGTCAAGGTCAGATAGGTCAAGGTCAGGCATCTATAGAGAGCTCCTGCTTATAACAGGTCATCAGGAAATCAGGTGACCTACATAACAAAAAGCTACAACTGTTTAAATCTTCTCAACTATTTTATTGAGTAAATCCCTAGTATGCAAAATAAAAAAACCAATGAACAAAAACAATGTAAGAACAACAGACTTAATGTAACAGCAATTATATTAGCACCACAGGGGCCCAGTCATGACAGACTTGTCTCCCCACGTCTCCGACAAGCTTAGGTGCCACAGCGCAGGGATTCACACCATTTACCAATTCATCTGCTCTAATCATTTCATTCATACCTTCATTTATTATTTGAGATTTTTTTTCACTTGATTGATAAGATTCATCAACAGACTATAACTCCTGGTTGTCATCTCATCATGTTGTAAATGTATTTTGATCTTCATGTGATTTTTATAATGAAATAATGTGTCACTTACTGTGTCTATTTTTTTAACTGGAAAGAATTAAAAAAGCCAAAATATCAGAAACTGAATGAAAGAGAAAAATAGAAAACAGTTTAACTCATTCAGTTCATAATGACAACCACTGTGATCATTTTCATTCTGATAAATTTAACTTTCATAATTTTAGCTTCCCTACAGCTGTTCACAAAACCTTCTATTGATCTAATCTCCATCGCTTTATACATGAACGTTGTATTATAATGAAATTAAAGAAAATTCCTTTAAAATCGTCCAATACACATAAATAGCATTATAACTACTTAAATAAAAATCAAGATAATTATCACATTACATTCTTAATTAGACAGTTAAATTTATTTTAATTATAGGTTTATTACAAGATGACTGTGCTTTCCATAAATAAATTCCAAATAGAGTACATGAGAAACAAAACTTAAATAATAAACCGTTCTCCACAAACAGTAATAACATACATCTATAATGTGTATGATCATTCCCTCAATCACTCAATTCTTCACTTTCTGGAGGTGAACTCCTGACAGTTTTACATGGCAACAGAGAAGCTGGGATGAATGCTTGTAGCATCCGTGACTGTGTAGAGACTAGCTGTCCTTCTTCATGTGGGAGTTGAAGCGGTACTTAGTGGTCAGTTGCTGCCTGCGGTCTGTCCTCAGTTTGTCCACTACGACCTTCAGGGTGGTGGTTATGTTACCGACCGACAGGATCAGGTGTATGATGGCCAAGAAGGATACCTACAGACAATTATCACTTAGATATCAAAGTTGTCACTTGGATATCAATAGTCATCACTTGGATATCAAGTCATCACTTAGATATTCACAGTCATTACTTATGTAATAATAAGAGTATTATGTCTGTGTATTTGTTTTGTATTTTTTGTTTTCTTAAACAGAATCCGAAATCTATATTATGGTAGTCCAAGTTTGACTGTGAGAGTTGATCGAGTTCTTTCCCATCTCTTATTTCACTGACTTGTATTGACCAATAGTATTGAAGCTATATGTATATATAAATAACTTATAATTCTGATTAAGTTAGAGCAGTATACCGTTTCCATCAATTAGTATCCAGCCAATATCAGTAGCATCTTATTGTTTGTAAATTTCATATTAACTTATGTTTTACTTATCAGTATAAAAGTTTAGTGTCTGGTTTTATTTTAATTGCAATGTCAATACTAAAGTGTATTTTGCAGTTAAAGTTACAACACCTTGAATGTGTCTGTAAAGTTCAAAGGTTAACTTGCTTTACAAGTACACATTGTAATTGATTTTTCATGAAACATATATTAATGTAAGTGTGGTAACTTATAGCTTATGTCTTTTCTTTATTTTGTCAGTTTTCTCATATAATGTACTATTTTGTAGGTCAATGCCCATAATTTAGTTCTAAAAATAATGTTATCAGATGCACAATCACCATTTTCACTTTTCTTGACTGCTCGGTTACACTTAGATATCAACAGTCATCACTTAGATATCAACATTGCTTAGATATCAACAATAATAACCTGGATATCAACAGTCATCATGTAGATATCAATAATGATCACTCATATTAAAGTCACCACTTTGGTATCAAATAAGTAATCACTAAGATATCAACACAATAATGGAAGTGTAATTCCTTGGGTTTATGCACGTCTACACATTGTGTCCTGTTTTAGGAAGTTCTGTGCAGCGGGTTAAGAGGAGTTGTGTTTACAAAAAACAGGACTGACAAACTGACTGATAGACTGGTCAAAAACACTATACCTCTCACCTCTTATTTTGTGGAGTATAATTATTTATAATGAATTCATGCTTATAGAGAAATAATAAGTTTTATACCCCCAATCTTAAAATTGTATAAATCACTGTTTGGTAATGATAACGTACCTGCCACTCTTTACACTGTGGATCTTGTGACAATCTGTACAGTACATAGGCATTATACAATTGGAAGAACTGTAAGTCAAGAAAAAGAAAAAAAGTAAATAGCATACTAATATTTTATTGACAGACTATACAATACTGAGATAAGTCATAAACTGCAATGATGTTGTCAGAACCAAAAGAGTTTCTTGATTTCACTGCACACAGATTTGAAATCAAGGAATTTAATGGACCTCTATAAATTTCTAAACCAAAAACAACATTCATCAGGAAAATAATCAAGGTGACAGTGTCTTGATTTAATTAATTAATTAATTTTACTCTTACTAGCTCTGAACTCGCTCATCTCATTATTTAATCTCAAAAGCTCAAAGTTTTGGTATCTTATGACCATGGTTGGAGTGAGAGAAGAAGATAAATAAAGAACATACATTTATCTTGTCTCAAGAAGTTCATTGTATCAAGTCACAGATTAATGTTCATTCTATTCCACAATAGGTTTTATGTCCATTCTAGTTTGTGGAAATAAAATGGACACAAAACCCAGGACTTGTGACGATGCAGGAAGACCTGCAGATAAATATAAACAGATGATGGCCTTACATATCCAGCGAACAGGAACGGCAGCAGAAAGGAAATCCCCTTCCACATCCAGGACATGAATCCCTCTGAAAGAGAAATGTCAATTTAATAAAAAGTACCCCAGGCATCTTCTGTATATCACATACATGTTCATCATTCTGTGTTGATGTGTGAGTAACAGTTTGTGAAAAGTCAAGTCTTAACTGGGACTCGGACCCAAGGACTCTAAGAACTCTAACCACTGAGCTACAGAGACCTGCTATATTGACCAACAGTCACACATCTGATAACCCAGTGCACATTTTGATTCTGAATCAGTTGCGAACATTAAACTGTCCCTGTTAGTCTTACCCACTGTGATGTCCATCTCATGACGCTGACCCAGGGCCCGGAGACGGTACAGCGCCCCCTTCTGGTAGAAAAACTGAACTATGTAAAGGAAACCTGAAACACGGAAAACACCAAGATCATTTATACATAATAACGATGACAACAATTAATTACCAAGCTCAGATAAAACAGTGGTTAGGTTTAGAAGAAAATAAAAGTAGATTGATACTAATTTGTAAAGCTTCTATTTCTATGAGACTTACTTAGATAACAGCTAAACAAGGAATACTGTCCCCTAAAGTATTTGTAGGTATAACTGTCAGGCCTGTAACAACAAAATTAAACTATGTTAGTTAATTAAAGTGGAATGCTACACCAAAATTTTATTTTTTAAGATCATTTAAGCATCACTATTACTTGTGAACCATGATTTCATTGTTTAAGGAATGGTATGAGTTTACCAGATAAGTGTGAGTGCTGCACATACGGTGGATATAAAGTGATGAGTGACCCACCAACCCTTGATTCTGAAAATCAGAAAACATCAACTTCAGAACAATATATTAAAAAATTCTGTATATATACAAGAGGCACATGTTATATCAAATTAAACACTAGGTAGTTTATTATAAGAAGACCAATGTTCTGGCTTTAGAAAATGGACATATGTTTTGTATTTCATATATGTGTAAAACATTTCTAAGCAATGGATATGATGATTTAGCACCTTATTGTGTGTAATACTGCCCTCTATACATAAACAGAATCAGCTCTGTTTCTATCTCATTAGAAGTCGCTTGAGAGGAAAGCATGCTTCTCCATTATTTCATAACAACAATTAATAACATCTGATCCATAAAATAAATTTTACTGTAAATTCAATTACTATAAAATCAGAAAGGAAAATTATAGAATACTGGGCAGTCATTGGCCAATTCCTACCTGGACCCGTTCACCATGAGGATATTCTCTCTGATGGTCAGCGTACAGTAATACCAGACCAACAGGAAGTGAAGCACCGCATCTAGCCACCTTAATGTTGAAACAGAGAGTCAGCACTGAGGTTATCCATAATAAACATAGCCACAGTGAGGACCGGCTGTCACCCAATGATATATAATCATTACTGTTTTATCATTCAAGCATCAAGACACATGTTAAGTTATAAATCAACATTTTCCTTTTCTTCACTCAAACCCAAAGAGTTTAAAATGTTAATGCTCCAAGGTATGTTTTAATGTACAGTATAACATGGATAAAAATTTGTTCCAAAAACAAAATAAACCAAGAGAATCTATCATGATATCACTTAAGTGTAACCGATACACACAGAAGAGAATGTATCATAATATCACTATCCTGTAATCTGATACAGTAGAGAATGTATCATGATATCACTAACCTGTAATGTTAAAGTAGGGAATGTATCATGATATCACTAACCTGTAATCAGATACAGTAGAGAATGAATCATGATATCAATAACCTGTAATCTGATATTGTAAAGAATATATCGTGATATCAATAACTTGTAATCAGATACAGTAGAGAATGTATCATGATATCATTAACCTGTAATTAGATACAGTAGAGAATACATCATGATATCAATAACCTGTAATGTTTAAAAGTGGAGAATGTATCATGATATCAATAACCTGTAATCTGACACAGTAAAGAATGTATCATGATATCACTAACCTGTAGTCTGATACAGTAGAGAATATATCATGATATCAATAACCTGTAATCTGATACAGTAGAAAATGTATCGTGATATCACTAACCTGTAATCTGATACAGTAGAGAATGTATCATGATATCAATAACCTGTAATCTGAGACAGTAGAGAATGAATCATGATATCAATAATCTGTAATCTAATATTAGAAAGAATATATCGTGATATCACTAACCTGTCATCTGATACAGTAAAGAATTTATCCTGATATCAATAACCTGTAATCTGATACAGTAGAGAATGTATCGTGAAATCAATAACCTGTAATCAGATACAGTAGAAAATGTATCATTATATCATTAACCTGTAATCAGATACAGTAGAGAATGAATCATGATATCAATAATCTGTAATCTAATATTAGAAAGAATATATCGTGATATCACTAACCTGTCATCTGATACAGTAAAGCATTTATCCTGATATCAATAACCTGTAATCTGATACAGTAAGGAATGTATCACGATATCAATAACTTGTAATCAGATACAGTAGAGAATGTATCATGATATCAATAACCTGTAATCTGATACAGTAGAGAATGTATCATGATATCAATAACCTGTAATCTGATACAGTTGGGAATTCATCATGAAATCACTAACTTGTAATATTTCAGTAGAGAATGTATCATGAAATTAATAACCTGTAGTCTGATACAGTAGAGAATATATCATGATATCAATAACCTGTAATCTGATACAGTTGAGAATTTATCATGAAATCACTAACTTGTAATATTTCAGTAGAGAATGTATCATGAAATCAATAACCTGTAATCTAATACAGTAGAGAATATATCATGATATCAATAACCTGTAATGTTTAAAAGTGGAGAATGTATCATGATATCAATAACCTGTAATCTGACACAGTAAAGAATGTATCATGATATCACTAACCTGTAATCGGATACAAACAGTAGAACTAGGGATAACGCCATACTGAAGTAGCTGACTGTGGCTTTGAATGTCTCATAGTTGTGTTTGTAGGAATACCTATAACAGAAGAATGACATGTAATAGAGCCAGTTAAGTGAAAACATAACAATATATGGTTTCTTTTTTAAGAATCAAATCTTATCTGGCCTGATAAAGCTAATTGATGCAAGTTTATACAACATCATTTGACTCAAATCTATCTAATCTTGCCTTATTGAGAATAAATATATATATTAAAACTTGGTTATAGCGAAGTCTTTGGGACCAATGGATATACTTCACTATATCCATTTTTGTATAGCCGTATAACAAATTCGTAATAATAGGTATAGCAAATTCGCTACACACATTATTTCCACCATTTATGCTTATTGAGGCATAAAAGAAAACACATTCTTTTAAATCCTATAATAATCAGATTGTAAATTAAAGAGTTTATATGGAAATAATTTCAATCAAACTATTCTGCAAAGAAATTCCTTATAAAAGTTTTAAATTTCATTATTTGTCACCTACACAGGACTCAAAATCAATTCCCTATATTTATCTGTAAATTCGATTTAACTGAATTACAAAAGGGTTTGTAAAGAATTTTAATACAAAACTTCCCTATATCAAAGATTTTGCTAAAACTGTGTTAATATTAACCATGTTTTACTGTATAAACACATTGGATGTGATATACTTAATGAGCCCATTGATAGCAGACACTACTTACTTGTCTTCCTTGTTTAGGAGTGATACACTGACAAAGCCCAGGATGTAGATGTCTGATGACTTACTTGTCTTCCTTGTTTAGGAGTGATACACTGACAAAGCCCAGGATGTAGATGTCTGATGACTTACTTGTCTTCCTTGTTTAGGAGTGATACACTGACAAAGCCCAGGATGTAGATGTCTGATGACTTACTTGTCTTCCTTGTTTAGGAGTGATACACTGACAGAGTCCAGGATGTAGATATCTGTGACTTACTTGTCTTCCTTGTTTAGGAGTGATACACTGACAGAGTCCAGGATGTAGATGTCTGATGACTTACTTGTCTTCCTTGTTTAGGAGTGATACACTGACAAAGCCCAGGATGTAGATGTCTGATGACTTACTTGTCTTCCTTGTTTAGGAGTGATACACTGACAGAGTCCAGGATGTAGATATCTGTGACTTACTTGTCTTCCTTGTTTAGAAGTGATACACTGACAGAGTCCAGGATGTAGATGTCTGATGACTTACTTGTCTTCCTTGTTTAGGAGTGATACACTGACAGAGCCCAGGATGTAGATGTCTGATGACTTACTTGTCTTCCTTGTTCAGGAGTGATACACTGACAGAGTCCAGGATGTACATGTCTGATGACTTACTTGTCTTCCTTGTTTAGGAGTGATACACTGACAGAGCCCAGGATGTAGATGTCTGATGACTTACTTGTCTTCCTTGTTTAGGAGTGATACACTGACAGAGCCCAGGATGTAGATATCTGTGACTTACTTGTCTTCCTTGTTTAGGAGTGATACACTGACAGAGTCCAGGATGTAGATGTCTGATGACTTACTTGTCTTCCTTGTTTAGGAGTGATATACTGACAGAGTCCAGGATGTATATATGTCTGATGACTTACTTGTCTTCCTTGTTTAGGAGTGATACACTGACAGAGCCCAGGATGATGCTAAGGTACAACCTACAAAAATAAAATGCATAATTATACAATACATGTTAATGGATCTTCAATCATACCAAAATAAAAATGGTCAATATAAGCAAAAGATTTCTTTTTTTTTTTTGTTTATACCTGTAAGATAAAATTGTACTAGTGTTGTAACCTTATCGTTGTGTTGTATGCATTGTTCTTCCCTTACCTTTCTAAGCAAGAGTAAGAAACCAGATGTTTTTTTATTTATGTAAAGTATGGCCCTGAGCATGGTATTGTTTTAATGTAATTCACAGATCAAACTAACCTTGAACTCTCTTGACACTAATGTATTAGGTCACCAAGCATGAAGTCTATGTCGTGTATGGCAATAAGTTAGCAGATCAATGCCATGTATAGACCAGAGACATTCTATTCATGACAGTACGAATTTTCATCCTTAAAGTAAGGTTTGTGGTTACAGGGAGATAACTCACATATTTTCATTGTGAACCTAACACCAACTATTGTTTATTTCATCAATGACGTCAAAATTTATATGACGTCATAATTGGTTTAAAGTTTTTGTGGGGTTTTATTCATTTATTATTATTAGTTTCATTGAAAATATAACAGAACACAAGCATTTTATCAATTTTTCACAAAAACGAAGTCTGCATCATATGGTTTTGAATTATATTGATTTAGAAACACCAGATTGCACATATACTAAAGATATGTTTTTCCTGAAATCGGTGAACTTGGAAAGGTTTCAAATAAGATGTTTTCGTTTACATAATAGAAGTCCAAAATTAAGAATTTTGTTGCATTTTATTCTATTTTTAAATAGTTCATTAGAAATTCTAAAAAAAATAAATCATGCTATAAATAGTAAGATTAGATAAAGATAAGATAACATTTATTTAAAGTTGGGTTTTACAACAATAACATTAGTTCTGAGGAGCTTACATATGACATTACATATAATTACAACATAAAATATACAATATGAATATCACACCCCTAAAAACATAACTACAAACAAACTGCAAGGATACTTTAAAAGACAATAAATACCACAGTAATTCTGATCTACTAAATTTAAACCTGTTTAGGAAATTTAGCGACAAGCACAACAGTTACACAGTTTTCATACCAACTACTTATGTTTGATTTGAATTGATTGAAAGTAGTATTATTTCTAAATGACTCTGATAGAATTCCAGATTTTTGCAGATTCAAATCTAAAAGATTTTATACCATATGTTGTTGATCTTACTTTCGGTAGAACAACTGTCACAGTATTTGTATATCTAAAAGAATATAGAATTTCTTTAATTTGGATAAAATCCTGCAGGTAAGAAGGATTTTGTTTACTTAAAACTTAAAACACTATTGCCATGGTTCTGATACGCCGGAGTTTAAGATATGGTAGTTGTGATTTTTGAAGAAGATAACTATGAATTAATGTAATCGTCGTAGACAAATCTCAATGCCCTTCCTGTATTTTTCCCTTTTTTCTCGTTTCTCTCTCACCACAGAAATGCCAAACTAATGGACAGTAGTTGAAATTTGACATTATGAAAGTATGATAAATAGTAAGTTTTCCTAATTTGGTCAGGTGTACCCCTATAGTGACATTATTTTCAAACATTTTAAGCATAAATAACCCCCATAATAGTCACATATAAATTATATATATTTCATGAAATTATTTACATTTCATCAAAATGAAAATTTGAAATCATGAACTTTGACCTTTTGTAGTTATAAAACGTGACCGGCGAAATCATTTGAATTTCATGAGAAAAAAGACTTTAGTATAGTGAACATAATGGTACGTACCTTTGGTCAAATTCCAAAAAAATGCAAGCAGCAAACCTTACCTTAAGGCATTCTGTAAATCAACATTAGCTAACAGCAATCTAATTTTAATACCAATGATTAACTAATTTTTGTGGCAATAAACATTTGCAACTAGGCAATCTTGCAAAACTTGCAAAATTTTCTCACACACGATCAAGTCTTTTTACAGTATTCATAGTTAAGAGAATAGTTAGTTAACAGTGTCACCCACTCTTGTGCGGTAAACACGCCTCACACACTTATGTCTGTTTACAGTAGCCATAGTTAGGAGAATAGTTAGTTAACAGTTACCCATTCTTGTGCAGTTAACACTCCTCACACACAATTGTGTCTGTTTACAATAGCCATAGTTACGAGAATAGTTAACAGTTACCCATTCTTGTGTGGTAAACACTCCTCCATCTCCCTGAACTGTGACTTTCTCTGCTGCATCTCACTCCTCAGCTGTTTCAGAGCTTCATCAGTCTCTGGCTTGGAATTTTCATTTATTCTGGATCCAAAAAAAAAACCATTTTAATTACCATCATCAATATACATGTACATATATACATATTGTGCAAAATATAAAAAGTGACAAAATCACAATGTTTAATGATGTCAAAATTTTAACATTAACTGACTATATAGATTGTACAACAATTTTAATGTAATTGAATAAACAATTTCTGATTTTATTTCTGTTAAAAACTTTGTAATGTTTGCAGTTTAGCAAAAGCCTCAGTAAAATATTGAAACAATAAAACCCTGGTATCAACAATTACCTGTAGGTCAAATTGAGACTGAAATGGTTCATTTTATTGAAGTTTTACTTGAATGCTATTTTTCAAAATAAATCTTTTTATAATTATTTTTTAGTTTTTTTAAGGTGTAGGCCTATAAAGTGTCAAACAATCCCCACTTGGTCATTTTTTCTGTGATTTGCTTCATCCGATATCGATGGTGGGCTATTCCTGTCAGACATTTTTTCTGTGTATCCCATAAATCCTCAAGAACTTTCTTGTAATGATCATGAGTAGCCTGTAGAATTGAAATGGGTACATTAGAATTCTAAGTCTTGCCTATCGTTACAAGCTTTAGTGTCCTATCCAAGGTACATGTACCTTTCATTAATAAATTTTTGTAACAGTGTAGCATCATATCTTTATGGTATGAATCCTAAGCTAGAGCAGCCTACATTTTCATGCTTTTTTTCAGGAATTCATTTTTCAATATAGTGAATAGCTGACTGGTAGAGCCTCTGTCCACAGCCGTGTCTATTTGATGGTCACTATATTGAAGAAGATTCCACAGCTTCATTTGTAGGAGTAGAAACTGGGCTGGACAGTTACAGTTTACACTTAATGACTTTAATATAAAACTTTGAAAAAAAACCAGGTAACTCCATAAAACTATGAAGTAACCAGGTAACTTTATAAAACTATGAAGTTATTAAGTAACTTTATATAAAACTATGAAGTAACCAGGTAACTTTATTAAAATATGAAGTAATTAGGTAACTTTATTAAAATATGAAGTAACCAGGTACATATTGTGACATGGTAAACATGGTAAATCAGTCAGCACATGATTTAGAGCACATCCGTTTACCCTACCAATGACTTCATTCAGCTTTCTTTACTGATTTACAAGTTAATAAACACAGAAAATAGTAAGACCTGTTAGCTGGGTATAGAATTGAATGATATTGACAAGATTACTGGTATGAGATATTTACAGACAACAGCCAAACAGATTTATGTAATATCTGTAGTATGCTAGCTATCGAGTACTAGTCACTTTTCATTGTATTCCAAGTCCTTTTCCAAATAATGATGATGGTCCTCACAAAATAGAATAATGTAAAATGCACGACTGCACTAACTTACAATATGAATGGCCATATGTTTCTCTATCTAGACAACATTATGGAAACTATGAAAAAGTTTCAGTGCTATTTGCCTATGGTAAATATAGTCATTGTAGCTATTGATAGGCGATATTTGATGGTAAATATAGTCATTGTAGCTATTGATAGGCGATATTTGATGGTAAATATAGTCATTGTAGCTATTGATAGGCGATATTTGATGGTAAATATAGTCATTACAGCTATTGATAGGCGATATTTGATGGTAAATATAGTCATTATAGCTATTGATAGGCGATATTTGATGGTAAATACAGTCATTATAGCTATTGATAGGCGATATTTGATGGTAAATATAGTCATTGTAGCTATTGATAGGCGATATTTGATGGTAATTATAGTCATTGTAGCTATTGATAGGCGATATTTGATGGTAAATATAGTCATTATAGCTATTGATAGGCGATATTTGATGGTAAATATAGTCATTATAGCTATTGATAGGCGATATTTGATGGTAAATATAGTCATTGTAGCTATTGATAGGCGATATTTGATGGTAAATATAGTCATTGTAGCTATTGATAGGCGATATTTGATGGTAATTATAGTCATTATAGCTATTGATAGGCGCTATTTGATGGTAAATATAGTCATTATAGCTATTGATAGGCGATATTTGATGGTAAATATAGTCATTGTAGCTATTGATAGGCGATATTTGATGGTAAATATAGTCATTGTAGCTATTGATAGGCGATATTTGATGGTAAATATAGTCATTATAGCTATTGATAGGCGATATTTGATGTCCCCTGTACGTAGTCTCACTACTCTTCTTCTGTTATCAGAGTTGTCCTGTTAAATTCAAAGTCTGATAACTTGTTAACCAACAACAATAACTGCATAAGTAACAACTAAAGATTTCTTTGGTATAATAAAATAACTGTTTTAATAAAATAACTGATGTCTCAGCTGAGCACATACAACATCAAACCAAACACCATCTAGCATGCCAGATTCTTTTGCCCTTTTACTGTATATAGTGCCCTATTAGGAATTTTAGCTTTGCCAGAGGAGCAGCATTAATTAAGTTCAGGACACCGTTTCACCAAAGCGTCGTAAATTAGGTACTACTTAACGAGTTACGATCTTCTTACGTCCTACGTACGCACTTAGTTAAGACCATTTCAAAAAAGGTACTTAGTTCCAACATAACTTTCTCATATTTATGTCCGTCTTAAATTACCGGAAGTTGATTTCAATATGGCAGACGAACTTGTAAAAATAAAATCAAAAAGGAGAGGAAAAAGAATTTTTCTGCCTAGGAGATTGTAATTTTGGTGGAAGAAGTTGAGAAGAATCAAGCGATCTTGTTTGCCTCTCACAAAGATGTCAACACAGACATTTGTTCCTTGTATGTATCTCACGGAAAATGTTTGACGATTTACATTTATTGTTCATCTATATGGATAATGTATGATTTCAGTGATTTCATCTCATATACAAGTATTTGCGTTTTTATAATATAAGAGAGGGTATATTGTCAGAGGAATCTCGGATTTATGTTAGATCTACATGTGAAAGTTCGTAACATGGGCTGACAAATCTGCTAAATCAGTGGTACAAAATCAATAGGTCAATATGTATACTATAGGAAACTTCGTTTGCATCTAACCTTTAGTGTCAGTGATTAAAAAACTTACAATTTTTTATTGCTAGACATAATTGATCAAATTCCGTCTCAGCGTCTGCATGTTTACAAAAACTGTATGATATGCTTGACCTTTAATGTTTGCCCATTGAGTCATTAAAATAATCTCTAAGAAAGGACTGAATCTAAATTCCGCTGCATGAAATACTATGAGTATTGGTCCATTAAAAATCAAAGTACTGAAGTACTGAAAGCCAGGCTCTTTTGATGTGTTAAATGCACATTGTGCACTAAAGACTGACAAAATCTCTCTCTCTCTCTCTCTCTCTCTCTCTCTCTCTCTCTCTCTCGTATGCTTTTAATGTCGGCAAAACGTCAGATAGTGACTAAATTTTAAAAGCGGCTATTAGCAAAAATATGTCTGTCTAGTAGAAAAAATCAACGGTGCATTGCACTTTGAAACAAGCGTTATAAACTCACTATTTCTTCGATATTCAGCCGAATACCAATGCTATGTAAAGTAGTTCATGGAAATTCATGCGCATTGTATGTGTCAAAAATGCATACTATAAGTCTTCTTTTTAAAACACGTAATTAATAAGAAACAACCACTCTTCGCTAAATTTATTCGCAACCCCCACACCCTCCAAAAAAAACCAAAAAAACCACAATACATTTCACAAAACATGGCTCTCTGTGTAACTATTAGGTATAGCGTAAGCTTTACTTTGACGCTGTTCGGTTTTTTGTTAACTTTTGAAGCTGTGCTATTTATAGTAACTTTGGCGATTTGCCTGCCTACAGCCAGGACTCTGCTTTCAGCAGAACCTGGCTAAAAATGTTTTAGTACAATTAATAAAATGAGAACTTTTATTGTAAAGTTTATTTTTCATGTTTTTGGGGCGACGTAATTTTTTTTTTTTTTTTTTTTTGGGGGGGGGGGGTCCAAAGCTCTAGTAAGAGTTAAATCAGTATGGAAGAAGAAGATGACGTATGTATAGTCTGAAATATCTGACATTTTCCTGGCTTTTTTTTTTAACGAATTTGATATTTTACATGCCAGGAAAACGTCAGAACCGGCGCCATTGCGAAAACTGGAAACTCACTGCCTCCAACTGGAAGCGACATTCTAGGCTCGTTCCGGGCAAAATATCAAAATCGTTAAAAAAGCCAGAAAACATCAGATATTTCGGACTAATACATGTATTGATGATCATTTGGTGTCAGAAGCATCTTGAATTTTAAATTCTACTGCATGATTGATATAATGTATTTGTGCAGATTAAATATATTCAGTTTTGGTATGACATAGCAGAATATCAATAAGTAGAAGTGCATAATCTGAGTTATTGATGCATAACGTTATTGATCCCAGCTGCAGCATGCAAATTCGAGGAAATTCGAATCCCGATTCAGTTAAGCAACATCTTTAATTTTCACATAACGAAATTATCCACTCCTACCTCTAGCTGTGTAAACTCTTTGTTTAAGTCGCTCCAGTCTTCCAAACATGACTTTAGATTCGCCTCTCCTTCCAAGAGACCCTCATCCATAGTTGTCAGGTTAATAAAGTCCAATGAACTCCGAAAACGTGTTTCTTTACAAGGTGAAGGTCGATGCAATAACAAGCTATTGCATATTAGCGAACCACTAAGTTTTTTGTGCTTTAACTTTATTTTTATTGTTAAATAGTAGAAAATGGCAATGAAAATGGTCATAAACTATGATATATCTCCCATTAAATTATTTTTACTTTTTTATATACTTTATATAACTGTAACACATCATATGACCGCGTGGCCTAATGGATAAGGCGTCCGACTTCGGATCGGAAGATTGCGAGTTCGAGTCTCGTCGTGGTCGGATATAGAATTTTTTTTTCCTTTCAATAGTCACTTAAGGAGCACGGTCTCCCCTTTAACTTGTTTTGTGAATAAAAAAAAGATCTAAGCTATAACACACCTTCTATTTAAACTATCCCAATATGCATGTTATTTCATCGATAATGTAGCCTATTCGTCACTATTTTTTATAGCGCGTTTTTCGAAAAACAATTATTTTTCAGTCGAAAAACACGAAAATATAGGCACCCCTCTCTCCCCGAAAAACAAAATTATCACTCTGACCCCATCATCTTCCTGGAAAAAATTTACTGGGTCCTATACTTGTATGTGAAATGTTTTGAGTCGAGGGTAATTTTGTGAATAAACTACTAAAATATCTTTATTTCGTGGTACTATTTATGAATTGTGTTATACATCTGCTACCATAATTACATAAACATTGTGGCATGTTCCTCCATTATGTTTTTACGCCGGTTTATTTCATTTGCCAATTCACCGTTTTACGCCGGTCATATGACCGGCGGATTTCGGCGTACGCCGATAAGGGTCAAATGATGTCCGCCCTAGACCCCTCCTTGAAACGTACATGCACATGAAGATGCATAGAAACCACACTCTTCAACACTGTCCTTGAAACGCACATAGAAACCGCAATCTTCAATACTAGTTTACTGAAACGTACATATGGAAATAAATAGAAACTGTAATTTTCAATTTTCCTTAAAAAGCGCGTAGTGCAAACCGTGCAGGTGGATGACACTTCTCTACAATCACTCTATTTGTGATGAATCGCTTTTAGGCAAAAATATTTATATCGATTCTTTAAAGATACAGTCGTGTCGGAAGCAAATTGAAAGTGGGTGGGGGGGGGGGGGGGCTAGCCTTGTCAGAAATCTTGACAGGCAAAATAAAAGGGGGGGGGGGGTGGTTATGTCTAAATTTGCAAAAAAAATAGGTAGTTGATAAATTGCTTACTAAAGGTGTCAGTTGCTATGGTAACAGAGACTAAGATATGGAAAATTACAAATCTTAACTGATTCAAAGCGAAATACTGTAGAAAGTTACGGAGCTATAATTAAGTTATGGTAGGTAATTATAAATTAACTTATATAAGTTATGGTAGGTAAACTTTTGAATTTGGTCTACTACGGTGAGTATTGCCAAATATCAATTGCAAACCATGGAAAATTATTGCTGGGGATATCCCTGTGTATCAATATCTGTACATAATAAAAGCATTTACGAAATATGACATATACGCTGTATACGAGGTGTTTCTACGGAAATATGTGTTACAGAAGAAAATTGATAAATCCTTTAAATCTCAAATAATTGTGAAATATAACTTAGCATGGTTAACTATTTGGATATTTATTTCCCAACACAAATTTTTTGTAATTTATAAGAATTGACATTTTTTGCATTACGTATTAAATCTCGAAATCTGGAATAGTTTAAATTGCCACCATGAGCTGTATGCAATTTGTTCTCAGCCTCAATTAATTTTTTTTCCAATGTTATTACATTCATTTAGTCACTTTGGCAACGCATATATAGCAACAATGAAAGGTCCTGCTTTTAATTAAAAATTTTCAAATTATGAAAGAAAAAAAATAACCTTAATAACCCTAACCATGTGAAGAAAATGGTAAACTATGCGTAATCATCTAACTCTGGTATACAAAGAAAACATTATTTCATTATATGTAGCTTTGATTGCCTTGACGTTATGTATATAAAGATCGTCAAACAGTTCTTGGTATTTCGTTAATGTGTTAAACGATATAAGTTTAATTTTAAATCAATTTCAATACATAGTAAACACGTACATACAGAAAAATAAGCAGACAGACAGGGTGTTAAAAGGAAAACTTATCATTATATAACCTAAAGGTTAAATTGGCAAAATTTGTTCCTAAATTCGTTTCCCTTTGTTGAAACAAGTTTAATATGTTTCACCTACTAAATAGCTAAGCAGCTTTAAAATGAAATATCTTTAAAGCAGACTGTTGGACTATATAAAGCATTGACGTACTATATCTGCCTCCCCTCCAGAATACAACACCCCCTCCCAAAAATACCTCAAATAATAAAAAAAAACCCAACAAAACAAAGAAAAAAACCCCAACAAAACAAAAGAGAACAAAAATAAAACAACAACAAAAAAACCCATAAACATACACTAAAACAAAAAAAAAAAACCCCCACAAAAACCTACACAAACAAGCCGAAACAAAACAGTTGCGTATCTTCGTAAAGTATAATCCAATGTTATTCTCTCTGTCACGAAATTATACCAGCAGTAATATAGTAAAGAGAACATAACAAGTTTGTATTTGTTCGCCAGATTTAATCTTGAATGTTTCCTCAGTATTTAGGTTTCAATGAGTTTCCTGAAAATCGATGACGTCATGTGAATTGATCGCAAAATGGGTTTATACCTCGTTATAAAGTTTGTAAAGAGATCTACGTAATTCCATGTCCTCCTCGCTAGTCAATGAGCGCCCCCTGTTTGGATCATGCGCACTGTGTGAGCGCGGACGCCGCTCTCCGTCCTGTGATAGGAACATGTCCGGGGTAACCGCCTGCCTGGAATACCGGTGTGTTTTTCTGTGTGAGCGCGTGCTGCGATAGACATTCTCAATTGACTTGGGGACCGTAGAGCTAAGTAGGATGTTTCTGGGCTTGCGATGGTAGCGCCGCCCTGGTGTGGTGTAGGCCCGATCCCTCATCGGGGCTGGCAGAGACTGAAAGCCCGGAGGTGCGGTAATATAAGTAGTAAGACGAGCGGTGCCGGAAAATGACGACGGGGTTTCATGTGGTATAAAGTCATCCTCACCGGAATCCAACCTCCTTTTAAGAATGTCTTTCAGTTCCCTGTGGCTGCCATTATGGTAGATATACTTTGCTTCATCAGGTTCACCGCGCACGGAAGAATCCGTCACAGAAAAACTCCGGACCCCAGAGTCGATAGCATCTCCGCTGTTCCGGCGGCCACCCAACATATCCCGAGTGTCTAGAACTTCCTCTACGTCATCGGAGAGGTATCCCGGGGATTTTGCCGAAACAAATTCTCCCCGAACAAACGTCGGTTTTTCGCGTTTCTTCGCGTAATTCGGTTCTAGTTCTTTTATGTAATTCCCTCTAGTATCAGTGTTGTGATATCGTCTGGGTTCAGTTTTTTTATCATCAACTACTCCTGTGGATTTTTCAATCAACATTTTGATGGCCTTGACCTCCTCGGACAGATGAGACAACTCCTCGCGGAGGTCACTGGTCTGAATGGAGGACAGCGATAAACTGACGTCATCCGGGTCTTCGGGACTGGTCTGTATTCCCACGTGACACACCTCCGTGTAGGTGGCTTTGGGTGGGCCCTTTGTTCTGATGCCTATCTCCACTTGTCGTCCCGTCCCCGCCCTATCCTGCCGATACTGAGGCGTCCGGTGACGCTTTGTTTCTGTGTCGATTTGACGCTTTGTTTCTAGGTCAATTTGACGCTTTGTTTCTTTGTCGTTTTCGATGATTAGACCGTCACGTTTAGAGGCTCGAAACGATTTCACGATGTCCGAGGGATCCCTTGTGTTGTAACACCGACAAACAATGATGCTGAGTTTTCTGCTCTCTTTCAGTACACACAGGAGACAGGTCGGTTCGTATTTATTTATTACGATATCATGGACATACGGCATCCGGATCACACTCTCTCCCGCCCCTGACCGCGTGATTAGTCTCACCCCCACGGTACAGACTTCTAGCTGGGCGGAGCGAGCGGTCACAGATGGCGCTCTCCTGGCGATTTCCCGCGCGAGCTCCTCGTCCAGACGACTGGTCCGCCACATTCCCAAGAAATACACGCTCTTCCTCAGCAGTACTCCAGCCATGTTTTTCCTGGGAGCCGGTAGATCAGGTTTTCGTCAGGTTCTCATCGATTTTTCACCGAAGCGTAAATAAAATACGCCTGCACATTAACACCTGAATGCACTGCTCAATACAAACATTTATTTGTTTGAACTGTGTGTCTGTCTCTACATGGGATCGTGAAGAAATCCAAACATTTGAATGAACTTGAATAACGTCTGCTACTTTGTCTTCATGGCTGACAAGTCCGATGCTTGAGAAAAAATGCCAAGTCTGCTAGTATACAGACTACAGTCCTGCTGACAGACAGACAGGCGGGGTCTGATCATAGGGAATCCCTGGGATGAATAAATTATCCATGCCATACACTTAACTAACGCAAGTGCATTCAAAAGAAACCATTCAAATAAACAGGCTTTACATACGCAGCTTACCGTGCACAGATTGAATAAATTAGAATTTTAAACTTTCTCTCGATGAGTTTAATGAATTGAATTTTTCAGTTTCACTACATATATTCGAATCTGACCTGCACACTTGTATATACACCTGCATTCACCAGATTACACAACCGTACTTCATAGGACTCATTCATCATCATACACCATCATTGTTTTGACAGATAAAAAAAAATAATAAAAATTCAATTAATTTTCTTATGTTAATAGGGGGCCACACTCTAGTTTGTCAGATATAAATACATTATAACAACTGTACGCTGGGCTGTGTAGGTAAGTACAGTCGGACCCAGACTTTTATGTACCTGGCTCCTGAGTCACTAAGAGGGATTTCCTCATATAATCATCAAAGTAAATAAGAGTAGAGTTATATATAATAAAGACTGGACATTTCGCAATATAATTTTGATTTCTCTCGTATCCGGGTTGGTAAATTTTGTTTTACAGTTTATTATTAATACCAACTGAAAGCCACGGTGTTAAATTATTCCATCGTCGAGGTGATTGATTATTGTTGGACAACTCTGATTACCAGAAGATTAAAATGATGATCCTACATATATAAAGGGAGGGGGTGGGGGTGATATCGATTCTGAACGCAATTATTCGTTTGTTTGGCATGTCAGAAAAATGGTCAGATGCATCCACGTTTATAGCTGGTTCAAATCCAATGAGAGTTGGTAACAGTTCGTCTCAAATTCAATCTATGAATTTTCAAAATTCATGATCCTTTTGGCTTTAGAAATTCTTTTGGCATCAATAAATATTAGTTTCAGAGGGCTACTGAGGTAGCGATTAATGCAGGAAATACATAGCCTATTGATATAGCAGCAAATTACATGTACCAAATAAAATTAACCAAAACTGGAATCAGTTACCATTATGTGTCTTTTTTAAGAAACTTTTCAAGAGACACAAAGCTTTTAAATTATGTTAATGAAAAATGGTACTAAATAATGATCTCGTAATCAAATGTAATAATAAATGAATTATAAATGAAGACGATCAAATGTTTGTGAGTATGTTTGATTGGCCAAAAAACACGTCTGACAATACCTGTACAACTAATCAGAATTGTCCAAGGCGTCTCATTACGTGATAACAGCTAGGAGGTATGGAACAGTCAATAGGAGAA
The DNA here is from genome assembly GCA_020458035.1 of Magallana ariakensis. Lineage (NCBI taxonomy): Eukaryota > Metazoa > Mollusca > Bivalvia > Ostreida > Ostreidae > Magallana > Magallana ariakensis. The sequence goes on along the minus strand of CM035814.1, from coordinate 69,750,084 downwards.
ACCCAGTTATCTTTCTTGATCCAAGATATCTAAAATCGCATTGAAAAATGATGTATAGTTGTCAGTACATCGGCTCTATGTATATATGGGATTTATAATAAACTTAATTTTTAAATCTTTCCACAAAAGTATGTTTTGATCATATCCTCGTACTGCTTTCTATTCACCAAAAAATTGGACAGTGCATCAGAAAACGATAAAGAGTGTAAACATATAAAATTGACAAAAACGTTAACTCTGGAAATTTGAAATATATTGTAGTTTCAGTAAAAAGATTTTTGCATGTTTATTTTTAATTTGGTTAATCACAATTTTTTCAGTGTTTCTTTTAATGTTTAATGTGAATTGTATATAATACTCACCAAAATGAGCATAAAATTGTTGTCCTATATTGACTTTTCCGTTGACTTGAGAGTACAAATAATAATCTCTTTTCATTCTATGTAGGGTTATTAAAAGGTATAAATCAAAACCGAACCCGGTTGATAAACTATCCATTCGTGTACTTAATGTACTTGAACGGCACTGTTGTCTATTGATGAAGTGCAGCTATTTCAAACTATCATAAAATACAATACCGGGAGTGTGTCATTTAGTAGCAATTACTGAAATAGCTGTTTACACATGTATATTTGGTTCAAACGGAGGTGTTACAGTGGCCTATTCTATTGAATACTATATCAGAAAATATAAACCAGTTACACGTCACCTGTTAAACATCGCTAAACACCATTGTGGACGCCCTGCTTAGAGGAAAAGGACTACAACCCCCCGCCCCCATCCCCCCGGCACTGCGACATCACCAAACGAATGACAGAACTCCGAGTTCTATAATACAAGATATTTTCATTTCTCTTTTTGATTGATATATTTTTTAAGCGCACCCACACTGAATTAAACAAGTAAAACAAAAGTAAAAAAATTAAATTTCGCTTATAATATTTGATTTAAACGTATTCAAAATAATCCCATAATAAAAACAAAACACTGTATAAAATTACCTGTATTACAGGTATGTATATAAATGAAAAAATGAACAAATTAAACACATACGGAAGAAATCAAAACCCCACTATGTGTTGTACTGTACCGAACATGCATCTCGTCAGTTCATGTACACTAGAATCAGAGTGTCCCCAATATGGTTAGTATACAGAGGTTTTGAGATCACGGGCTTATCTCACTGGCAACGAAACAATTCATGGTCAAAACTGGAATTGGAAATCCCAACTACCTCTTCTTTTTATCAAAAATAGGCATTTCATAATACAAACTACAATATCTCAAATTAAAACTTGTTCATTCTTGCACCCACAGTCATTTAGTAGACTGAAGTCCCGATCATGAATTTACACTTGATTTTGTAACCATGACAACGACCCGTACGCGTCCTAAGGCCTCTCCAATGATACTGGAACTGTTGCCCCACTTTCTGTCACTTTTATAGGACACTTCCGGCGAGCTCATTCCCAGTTTTTGTTTTACTCCGAGTTTGCACCTTTTTAAGCCATCCAGTGTCTCCTTCCGCAGCAGAATGTAGATCCAGGGATCCACTATGGAGTTTGTGACGGCGAATCTCAGAACAAACAGTTCTAGCGGACCGTCGCCACCTTGCTCTGTCGCCTTAGTAAACTACACAGCGTGGGAAAATATAACAACCTAAAAATAATAGCGATTAATGCATGTATCCGTTTTACCATAACATTGTATTTAATGAAGAAATAAGGAATCATTCTTTGAGTATTATGAGGTGATAATTTCGGTCGGGGCGTGATCAAATCCAATAATATATGTTATGATATGTTATGATAGGTTTGATCACGCCCCGACCGAAATTATCACCTCATAATATTCAAAGAACGATCCCTTATTACTTATATCTATACTTATAAATTAAGGCATTTTGCAAATAAACTACAAAATGCCTGCACCAGAGTTCTTGCTTACACCTTTGGTATTTCAACACATGTGTGATGATGTCCGTAGGGTATAACTGGATTTTAACTGATAAGTTATTATTGTGAAATTAATCAAAAACCTACTTTCATTTTCGATAAACAAGCCCGAAAGAGCAAAAATGAGAGTAAGGTGGTGGACACGCTTTGGCGGATCCAGGTCAGGGATAGTCTCGATCAAATATATATACTTGCAATGAAATAATATTGAATGATAACGTAAAGAGTAGATATATTTACTGTGCGCCTATTTAGAGAATACATAAAAGTTATGATTTGACAAATGTTGAATAAATAAAATGAGTCAATTCGTTTCTTTAGTAGGCGATATTAGTTCTTGATACTCAGTCGCTTGCGAAGCACGACCTCTGGTGAGAGAATGGGATAGAACTTTCCAGAACGGGGTAACCAAGAACGCGGATTGACTAATTAACGAAAAGTGTAGGACGGGTTCATCATGCACCGCGGGCAGATACCTTGGATCGGACTTCGATTAATACAAAAAGTTAATAAATAAAATGGAACAATTATTGCGACTATAGTATTAATGGAAATAACTTTCTAGAGCGGGGTGCCCAGAAACCGGTTGACTAATTGATATCATGGCGGAAAGTGTAGGGCGAGTTCACCATAGGGCAGATACTTTGAATCTGACAACTTTGGTTTAAAATATGCATGCAAATGGATAATATTGCATAAACTAGCGTGTTTAAATGTATTCTTCGTCTAGATATGGATAAATGATGTATGCATAAAACGGGGAAGTTTGATGCCCCCCCCCCCCTCCAGATTGTTTTTAATCTGAAATTCTTATTTGGGACAGTAATAGAAATTATATTGAAAATTGACCTAAAGAACAAAATTAAGAGATAGATACACTAAATACCTATTATTCACTGGTTTGAAATAAATACAATAAAAAACAGTTTGCTTTTTATTTCAATTTTAAAAAATAAGATAAGGAAAAAATCGGACAAAGTATATATACGGAAATGAAAAAAAAATATGGTTCAACATATTTAGCATTATATCATAATTAATGTGTAAAGTGTTAAAACCCGCGCTTGCGCGGGTTATCATCTAGTTTATATAATTTTAAGCCATCGTAAGATTTAAATATTTTTAAATACAAATAAGCAAACCCCGCTGGCGCCTCAATTTGGCGTCATTTGAAGTTATGGGTTATATAGTAAAAAATCGATACGCAGTGTTATCACAGGCAAAGACACTGGAAAATGTTAATATATACTAATATAATTGGTCAAAAATACATATCGTGCTGATAACTTGTAATTTTATAGGAGCCAATTTTTGCGGTTAATACCAATATGCCAGACTAAAGTCGCCATAATTACTTCCAATCTATATGCTAGAATTAGGAAATACAACAAACGCAATGTATAATATCGTTGGTTTTTTTTTTCCATAATCACAAACACTGGCCCAAATACAGTCGATTCAATAAAAAGAACACTTACATCCCAGACCTATTCATATGGTGGACTCAAAATGATTGATTTAGAGTGTTATATAAAAACTTTGAAGTTAACATGGATAAGGACAATTATTAATGATAATGACTCCAAATGGATAATGTTACTAAAAAACATTAGACAACGACAAACTAATAAACACTGGATCTGCAAACTTAGAAATTACAAATTTGCACACAGAAACCAATTCTGGATGGATACTTTTAATGCTTATCAGGAATTTTAAGATAGATCAGAAATTAATGACTGGAATGAATATGTATGTCAACCTCTGTGGTATAACAAAAAATTTAGAACTGACAAACACACTTTTTTTTTTATAAATCCTGGTATGAAGCAAGGTTAACTCATGTTATTGATCTTTTAGATGAAAATGGTATTTTTTTTATCAATGGATACTCTTCAAAAGAAAATAACAAATCATGTAACATACAATGGTCTACGAATGACAATATTAGCAGACTTAAAGAGGTACAATTTTTGTAGAAATGGCTTTATTATTAGACCTACATGTATGACTCCAATTAACAGTAAGGTGTTCAAACAAAGAAAGGATCAAAACCTATGTATGATATTCTAAACACATCAGTAGTAAAACCAAAGGGTAAAGATAAGTGGGCTAGATATTTTGAAATTAGTGATAAACAATGAAAGACTATTTATTATCGTCCATTTCTAGTTTCAAAAGAAAGTAAACTGCAGTGGGTTTCAATGCCGAATAAATCATCATATTTTAACTACTAATAGTCTTATGTATAAAATAGGTATAACAGATACAAATAAATGTACTTTTTGTAAAGAAGAGGAAGAAAAAAATTATCATTTGATTTGGGAATGTCACATTGTTCAAAGAATTTTAGAACAACTTCACAGCATGTGGGTATCAAAAGATATTGAATTAAATTTAAGCTTTAGAACCGTTTTAACAAGAGCTTGGACTTTGGGTAGTACGTGACAAACTCCGATTTGATAAAGGCGGGGGTCTACTCGTTGTTTACTGTCCAGTCATTGGCTAATAGATATGAATACATTGAACGTAGTGACACTCGTCCGACCTTATCCAGGGATGTATATTTCGCTGAAACAGCGTCAATTTCACACAGCAGAGCAGATCTTGGCAAACAACTTTCCGGGTTTGACAGTCTATGAATATTAATGAGCTTCTCTTGGCGAATTAGAAGAAAGGAGGTCAATATTTGAAAGCTTGTTTTGATGAGTAAACTATATAGTAACATCCCACCGAAAGTCCAAGCTCTTGTTAAAACGGTTCTAATTTTTGGACAAAGTAATAAGAATGATTTCGCAGAACTGTTTAATATTGTGTTAATGCTAATAAAACAATACGTTTATAAGACTTGTCGTCAAAATACCTGCCTATCTATCAAAGGTTTCCTAAATATTTTCAGTTCTTACTTTAAAACCCTGAAATACAGTGCTAATGAGAGTACACGTATCAATAGTTTTAATACTTTCCGGCAGAAATGGTCTCATACTTTAATTAAATGGCTTTTTTCCATTAGATATGTAATGTTAAAATCTTCCCTCCCTATTTTTTTTCCCTTCCCTTGTCCTATTTTTTAAATCTATTTAATACAGAGCAACAATGACTTGATCTTTTGATAGAAGTTGTTCATAAGAGAGTATCCTATATTTTCTGTAACTTAACATTATACTTGTATAACTATGTGCTTATTTTCTTTGTTGTCGTCGTCTCCTAAATTGCTGATATTTTTCGTTTCTTAATAAGTTGTAAGCAAATTTGTTTTTTTAATTATTCTGGTTAAATTGTATGTCTTATTGCTTGCTGCTTGTTTACTTGTTTGTTCAATAAATAAATAAAAAAAGAATCAATAAGAAATAAACAGAACATGTAATTAACACGCGGAGTAATTATATTTTGAACTTGTTGATTTTTATATGCACGTTGATTACTCTAGCCCCGGATGTACATTAACATTGATCGAAGTTGTGAAAAACGGAATTGTTGATAAATGATTTGGATGATTAATAAAATAAGAATCACAGAATAAAAAAAAAACAGTATAAAAATATCTGCATTATGTTTATATATATATATATAAATATATAAATATATATATATATATATATATATATATATATATATATATATATATATATATATATATGAAAAATAGACAAACACATACGGAAGTAATCAAAACCTCACTATGTGTTGTACTGTACCAAACATGCATCTCGTCAGTTCATGTACACTAGAATCGGAGTGTCCCCAATATGGTTAGTATACAGCGGTTTAGAGGCCTGACATGAGCTTACTTTACTGACAACGAAACAATTCCTATTCAAAACTGGAATTGGAAATCCAAACTTCCTCTTCTTATTATCAAAAGTAGGCATTTCATAATACCTATACAATACATTAAATTAAACCTTTTCATTCCTGCACTCGAAGTCATTTAGTAGACTGAAATCCCAATCATGAATTCACACTTGATTTTGTAACCATGACAACGATCCGTCCCTTGACCTCTCCAATGATGCCGGAACTGTCGCCCCACTTTCTGTCACTTTTATAGGACACTTCCGGCGCTCTCGTTCGGAATTTCTTCCAACATTATTATCGTGGAAAGATTCACTAACGATTCCCAGTTTTTGTTTTACTCGGCGTTTGCACCTTTTTAAGCCATCCAGTGTCTCCTTCCGCAGCAGAATGTAGATCCAGGGATCCACTATGGAGTTTGTGACGGCGAATCTCAGAACCAACAGTTCTAGCGGACCGTCGCCACCTTGCTCTGTCGCCTTAATAAACTTCGCGGCGTGGGAAAATATAACAACCTAAAATAATAGTGATTTATGCATGTATCTGTTTTACTATAACATTGTATTGAAATACTAATATAATTGGTCAAAAATATATATCGTTCTAAGTAGCCAACTTTTGCGGTTAGGACATTACAAAAAACGCAATGTAAATTTGTTGGTTTTTTTCCATTATCGCTATCACAGGCCCAAATACAGTCGTACGAATATTTTAAATCATCTGACTAACGTTTGTCGTCGAAAAACAAAAATGTAACTTTTGTGTTGTTTTAAGAAATTGATTCATCTTCAATAAATTATAATTCCCCCAAAAAATTTTAGGGTCCACATATAATGAGTTATGCCTGTGTACGTATATATATTTATCACATGTTTAGCTCAATATGCGGTGGATATCACTCATGTAATAATTTAATTTTGGTTGTAACGCGCTTTCTGATTGGTTAAAAAAAATATTCTATTATAATATTGCATAAAGAATGTTGCCTTCGTCATAGTAAGACTAACGTCAAAAACGTATCAATCCGCCTGACGTTACTTTTTTTTGGTACTTTTTTTTGTATTTGTTTTGTATGATATAAAATGGTTTGGGGCAGTTTTTTTTATAAAAAAGTGTAAACTGTTCCAAACCATTTTATAGCGAGCGAAGCGAGCTCTAAGAACCAGTGCGCGCGGGAAAAAGAACGAGCTAAACCTACAGATTCATCAAGAAAAAATTTGTGTCTACGTCCCATATAAACGCGCTTTCTGATTGGTTGGACTTTTCGTACCCCCTGATTTTCATGCGCTGATGGGGAGCCTTAATGGTCTCACCAAGCAGCCATTCTTTAAAATTTAAAATGACCCTTTAAAAGTGTAAGGCAACACTCAATCAAACAGTAGTATTTGTTGATCTAAACTAGTCTCAGTGGACCTTAGTCCTATCTGATCAATCTCTGAAACAAAGAATCAGCCCAGTGTTAAAAAAACTTTATAGGCATCCAGGTGTCTAGAGTTTTAGCGTACATGTATTTCGATCCCGAGGCGACGCTTCCCTATTTTTAGAACCAACGCATAGTAAAGTAGCATATCATATAATGAAGAATGTTAAAGTACCATCACGTAATGTTAAAGTACCATCACATAATGTTAAAGTACCATCACGTAATGTCGAAGTATCATCACATAATGTTAAAGTACCATCACGTAATGTTGAAGTACCATCACGTAATGTTAAAGTACCATCACATAATGTTAAAGTACCATCACGTAATGTTAAAGTATAATCATATAATGAAGTTTATTCACATAAGGCAGTTGAGGCGTTCCATAGTTTGGGGCAGCTTACGCTTTATAAACCGCGAAGCGGTTTATAAAAAAGTAAACTGTTACAAACCATTTTATATCGCATAAAACTAATAAATATTGAATTCATTTATTATTATTTAATTTTTTGCTATTAATTGTAGATAAAAACGGTCATTTGACTTTTAAAATGACATCAACATGTACAAATTCAAACGTAACGTTCGGCGGATTGATACGTTTTTGACGTTAGTTTTACTATGAGCTAGGCAACATTCTTTATACGACATAAAATTAAAATGTTTACAGAAAGATTGAGGTTTAACAACAGACGTAGTAAAACATGAGATAAAAAAATCCCTCATGATGACTTGCGATGTGTGTTTTTGTGCGATGTGTATTTTTGTGCGATGTGTGTTTTTATAGAAATACATATACTACGCAAATCATGAGAGGTCATATATATATATATATGTGTGTGTGTGTGTGTGTGTGTGTGTGTGTGTGTGTGTGTATATATATATATATATATATATATATATATATATATATATATATATATATATATATATAACACACTTATATATACATAGCCGTGAGTGGATTTTTTTATGTAATGCAAATCTTGATTTTTTCATTTCAAACAAGATGACATCTCGCGCAAGCGCGGAAAATAACACATTACACATTTGTGGACATTATATTTTGAACCAGATCATTTTTGTATATATACTCTATCCAAAGTATTTCCTTATTTTTTTTCTTAAATTGAAATAAAAAAGCAACTGGCTGGATATTAAGAGGAGGCGGCAGGGATGAAGATCTAATCTAAAATTGATCATGCATGTATCTGACCCAATCACAACTTCTCTGGCCTTTTCGGCAGAGCTCGAAAAAAAACCCACTGATTGATTAAATATTTGACTGTATACATGGTTGATTAATCATGTTACTTTATAAAAGTTTAAGTCTCAAGAAAAATGCATCATTTCATGAAATTAGAAATGTAAACGAAGCTGTCATTGCATAGCTAACAAAGTAGTGCGATGCGTCATATGTGCGGTACTAGTGACTTTCGCCGAATGCCTAATACTATATATATGTAATCTTCACTAATAAAATTCATGTTAATTAACTTCTGAGGTAAAAGAGTTTCGCACTCACCATCAGCGGGGCCCAGCACGTGGTGAACACTATGACGATTACCACGAGGAACACGATGATGTTGACGTTGACACGTCTAGCTGACGTCACGCTGGCACGTCTCATCTTTCTACAGACGCTCAAAATCACAACAACGTTGACAGCAATCGTACACAACAGAATGAGCAACCCGGTGATGGAATAAATGAACGAGTTGATGCGGTCCTTAGTTGTTCCTCCCACAAAGTTCAGAAAGCACCAGGACCTGGGGTAGTAGTTGTAACTGGATCCGAGACCCATCAGATGCAATGTGGACAGAACCAGTCCCAGCGACCAGATGGTGGCCAGAATACAGTTAGTACGGCGTCCCTTTTTCTCAGAGTTATAAACAAACGGATAAAGAATCGCAAAAAAGCGATCCAAAGACATAGCACAGATTATCATTGCGGAGGACATCAGTGTAAATGTGTATATAAATGAACTATAATTACACAGCGCCTTTGGGAAATGGAACTTAAAGTTTTCGGCGTACTGAATCATCACCGTGGGGTAGACCAACAGAATACCCCCACCGTCTGTGATCGCCAGTCCACACACTAGCCGGTAAAATGGCCGCCATTTGTGGTTCTTGGCAGACAAACCTAAAACCACCAAAGCAATGGCATTTCCAATCACTCCGAAGGCGAACTGAAGAGCAGGAGGGACACTCGATTCCCAATAGAGTTTGGTGGTATTAGTGGAATTACCTGAGTTTAGGAGAGTGAAGTTTGTAGGTGGCTCCGTGGTTACTCTGTAGGCCATGCCGAGAGACCCCGCCATCAGGTAACAGACACAATCACTCGTACAGACCCCTGGCCCAGACTAGGACACATCCTCTAACACGGCCACTTGTTTTTTCCCTTAAACAAATATTCAAGACAGAAGCCCGTGTGGTCGTTTTGATGTTCTATCTTGCAAATATCCCTCAACTTTGAATTCCTCTGAGAGAGGTGTTTATCTTTCAGGTGTTGACAAAGACTGAACATCAAACCAAGCCACCGTTTTAGACAGAGGTCAGATTGACAGTCCGATACTAACTAGATATCGCGACTTTTACAAATAAACACGCCGTTTAAAAATGATAGAAGCTTGATGATTTTTTTAATTTTTACCTAAACGACCGAAACAGTATCTGAAACCCTTCGCCGATTGGACAAGACCTTTATCTACAGAAACAACTCGGCAGTCAATGTTTGAGAAATCTTGCCTTGTTATCAAAGCATATCTGTCACAAATTCCATTGATGTGCACTTTTCAAAAATTCAGGCATGTCACCAACGGTCGTGATAAAACAGCGCGTTTAGGGGATAGGGCTGAACAAGAAAACAATACTCCAAACACCTTCTACAGAGTGTAGTTTAATGCATTTTGTTCGCAAATCGATGTTTGATTTACTTGTTTGTGACTTTAGAAGTACGTTCCATTTCTTATAACTTATCCCTTCTTACAGAGTATAGAACAAATGCTAGAACGTATTAAATCTTATGAATCCTTTTCTTACTAATTTCCACTCATCGTGAAAAAATTGATGCCAAAATATTCCGGAAACATTTTACAGCTTGTTACATTGAATTACTGTGGAAGATCTAGAATTGAAACATCTTTTATTGATACTTAAATGGATTGGGTAACAGAGGCAACACATATATAAACCATCTCCAGAATACATCTATAAACCATCTCCAGAATACATATATAAACCATCTCCAGAATACATATATAAACCATCTCCAGAATACATATATAAACCATCTCCAGAATACATATATAAACCATCTCCAGAATACATATATAAACCATCTCCAGAATACATATATAAACCATCTCCAGAATACATTTATAAACCATCTCCAGAATACATTTATAAACCATCTCCAGAATACATATATAAACCATCTCCAGAATACATATATAAACCATCTCCAGAATATCTCCAGAATACATATATAAACCATCTCCAGAATACATCTATAAACCATCTCCAGAATACATCTATAAACCATCTCCAGAATACATATATAAACCATCTCCAGAATACATATATAAACCATCTCCAGAATACATATATAAACCATCTCCAGAATACATATATAAACCATCTCCAGAATACATTTATAAACCATCTCCAGAATACATTTATAAACCATCTCCAGAATACATTTATAAACCATCTCCAGAATACATATATAAACCATCTCCAGAATACATATATAAACCATCTCCAGAATACATTTATAAACCATCTCCAGAATACATTTATAAACCATCTCCAGAATACATTTATAAACCATCTCCAGAATACATTTATAAACCATCTCCAGAATACATATATAAACCATCTCCAGAATACATATATAAACCATCTCCAGAATACATATATAAACCATCTCCAGATTACATATTTAAACCATCTCCAGAATACATATATAAACCATCTCCAGAATACATATATAAACCATCTCCAGAATACATATATAAACCATCTCCAGAATACATTTATAAACCATCTCCAGAATACATTTATAAACCATCTCCAGAATACATATATAAACCATCTCCAGAATACATTTATAAACCATCTCCAGAATACATTTATAAACCATCTCCAGAATACATTTATAAACCATCTCCAGAATACATTCATTTAAAAACCATCTCCAGAATACATTTATAAACCATCTCCAGAATACATTTATAAACCATCTCCAGAATACATTCATTTAAAAACCATCTCAAGAATACATTTATAAACCATCTCAATAATACATTTATAAACCATCTCCAGAATACATTTATAAACCATCTCCAGAATACATATATAAACCATCTCCAGAATACATATATAAACCATCTCCAGAATACATTTATAAACCATCTCCAGAATACATATATAAACCATCTCCAGAATACATATATAAACCATCTCCAGAATACAAAGTCAAGAATGGGAGTAACACGATATTTCTATAGAATAAAGTATTGTTGGTTTAAAGAGTAATACCATTAATGAACTTTTGTGTAAATAAAATTAGGAAAAATGAAATAATTTTTTCTTCACACAGACATACGTGCATTGGAATAAAGAAATGTAGTATGATAGGAATGGTCTTTCACTTTAGCGACGTCGACGATACACAAATATTTAGCAAAATTGACAAATGTCTACTTTGTTTAAATAAAACGTTTTATGAAGATATATATTTGAAATGACGATGTTGAACAGAAGGTATAAAATTAAAATTGTGGCAGATATTTGGCTTTATAAAACATAGTCCTTTTCCGTAAAGCTACAATTCCGCAACATGCATGATTGCACATCAATTCGGCAAATCCAAAGAGGGACTTCATCATCCTTATATCTGTGTACAAATGTCTACTTTGTTTAAATAAAAAGTTTTATGAAGATATATCTTTGAAATGACGATGTTGAACAGAAGGTATAAAATTAAAATTGTGGCAGATATTTGGCTTTATAAAACATAGTCCTTTTCCGTAAAGCTACAATTCTGCAACATGCATGATTGCACATCAATTCGGCAAATCCAAAGAGGGACTGAAACATGGAACCCATTTTCTTTATAAGGAGCTTGGCTGTCCCCGACGATCGTCAGCGGTTAATGAAACACTGCGATGACTTGATTCTGTGTAATTTATGTTAAGAGCAATGGTATAATAGCAATATCTGAAGATTATCCCTTGTTGATTCAATTTTAAAATTACTACGAAAAGTCAAAACTTTAGAGATTTACTTCTTTCAATCAATTGGCGAGTCTTTTAAACTTAGCAGTTGTCTTACACATGCATGCATACGATTTAATTTCAAATTAACCCCCCTCCCCCCCCCCCCCCCGCAAAAAAGTGGGGAGGAGAATGCTTTTACATGAATTACCTGCTTTACAAATAACATAAAGCTTATCTCGTATCATATCTAATCGTTACTACAACTAATTGTGCTTGGTAATTATCTGGTTTTGCAGGTCGACAGTTAGCTACACGTGTCTGTAAACAGGTAATGTAATATCCAGACCCTGAGCCTCGTGCATGTAGATAGCACCGGGAACTGATAAAACAACGGCTCCTGACACCAACCAATGCCCTTGGACTTCGTAAAGCCTTGGGGTACGGCTCCAACAGAATCAGAAGAACAGCTAGCTTATTTCTTAATACATTTCATAAAAAATACGTCCACGCGACACAGTTCAAAGATTGTAAAGGAAAATTTATAGCCAACCAGGTCATCGCTTGTAAGGTAATTTAAGCAGTGAAAGCACTTCAAATACCGGAAATAAATACTTAAGGATGACATTTTATCAAAAACTTAATGACGACTTGTGACAAGTAAAATCTCGCGGGATTTGGAACTGTTAAACACAGAAATACAGCATTAGGCACGAAGGGAAGTTTATGTAGGTAGTGCTGATCGATAGCGTAGTGACAATTCCATCAAAAATTGATTCTAATGTACCACCCTTCCTCACGGCTAATTTGTACTTTTTTGGTAAGATATAATATCAAGCAATAATTTTCACCCGGTAGTAAAAACGTCTATGGTCAAAATATTCAATAATTACAGGTCAAAGATCAATGAATGAGTTTTAACCAAAAATTTATGAATTGAAAGTAAGACTATAAAATTTGTTGATTTAAATAAATAAATAAATAAAGTTATTGCAATTAAAATACATCTAAACCAGTATACACATAGTTTATTTATATCCACCCTTTTATTTTTAATTCATGCACCTGTACATATATTTTAAGGGCAGTGCTTGATCATGAGTTGGTCAGTTGATATTTGTGATCTTGGTTTTTATTGGTTGTTTGTGTCAGGTTGAATTTGGTTGGTTTGTATATTTAGTTAAACATGGTTTTAGCAAACAAGGCATGTGACACTATATATATTGCATATAAATAACCATTCCGGTGTTCAACAGTTCATGAATACCAGACTTTTATTTGATCAATCAGAAACACGCTCATTTTTTTTTTTTTTTTTTTTTGCATTTACAAAATATTTAGCTTGAGAAAACTCTACTACCGGACAAAGATTATGTTGAAGAAGGTCATATCTTTTAGAAATAATACCTTTCAGTCGTGAGGTATGATGGTCCATTTATAAACTAAAAATAAAAAAAAAATAAGCCACTTTTTCCATTTTTGTCACTTCACTATGATATATCAAACAAAATAGCTTTTTTAATCTTCAAATGACAAAACAACACGGAATAAAACTGTATACCCATAAACACATACTGAATATCTGACGTCGCTGCAGAATGACAAAACTAGTTCTTCGTGTCTAGAAATGAATGCGACTGATGGTCATCTTAGCTAAGAGTTTACGATTCACTCCGCTCCACTACGACTGATGCTCAATCAACATTTTGTTTCCGATAAGTAATAGAAACAAACTTTAATGTTTTACATATACACCCTTATACACCCTTATATCACAAAGAATTCATATCATGACTCGTACTGCTCTGTAGATTGACGTCATGGTTTCTCTGATATCGCTGCATTATTTTGTGAATGTAACGCAGTGTCTCCTTCCGCAGTAAGATGTAGACCCACGGGTCCACGATAGAGCCACTCACGGCCAGTCGGAGGGACAGGAGTTCTGTCCCTTGGTTTGGTGGACTCAGATCACATGACACAGACATGATTCTCCACTGAAAAGAGTTACATATATCAAAAGTCTAAACAGAAGCCATGATATAAATATAAGTGTGAAAAAGTTTGTAAAAATCTCCGTAGTATCAATTTTTAAGAGGATCTAAATCCTCCATGTATACAGATATCCTATTTTAACAATTGACCATCGTCGCAAACCACGGCCAATTCGTTCCTTAGTGAGCTATGTAGACTCTGTAATCGTTTTACCTGTCGGCTAAATATGCCTTATTTTGTAAAAACCAAAATATACATGTATTCTCTATAATAATGTTATTGAAAATTATAATAATAATAAATCAAGTTACACAACTTAGAATACAGACTTTTTTGAAACTACTTTTTACAATAATTTAGTTCTACTTTAATTCATAGTAAAAAAAAACCCAACACGTTCTCAATCTTGTGGCTCTGCGCATGCATGCAAAATGCTTGGTTGGAAGAATAAAAATGTGAATTGCCGTATAAAGGAAGCCATTTGCTTGAACTGCTTTATATATATTGACAAAGGCAGTTTGTCGGGGGGAACTGAATCAACATATTAAGCCCCTGACAACTCATTTATTAGCATGCTCCAAATTACATCCGGTATACTCAACATTAGATGTTAGATTTAGAAAACCTTCCGTATGATAATCTATATCAGCTTTATAGAATTAAACTCCAAAATAAACAGATAAATTTAAAATTAACCATATTTGTTATTTTTTATACATTAAAATGTATAAAAATAGAATACCATATTTGTTATAGACCTTCATTTCATTTTATCTGAGCAAACTGAAGAAATTAAAAAAATAAATACCAATCAATTGAAATGTGGAGGGTTTATTTTTCACTTAAGATCTATTGACTGTTAATCGATTAACAGTATTCGATCTGTTAGCTGTTTATGAAGAAAACTGTATGAAAAAATTAATAGACTGAATCATGGGATAAGACCTGTTTTATTCAAATTTTATCATAATTTTCACTGATGAAGTAATAGTATTGTGTACGTCATTTTCTTACGTCGTTTGAAGCTGTTTTTAAATGAGCAGAGGATTTTTAAATACGACAAGAAAATGTCTTAAAAACGACAGATAGGGCGACGTCGGCTGACCGCACGGAACAGCGCGGCTTCAAAATATTCTGCCGACTCGGCGACTCGGGTAAAACACCGATAAAACCGGAGCAAATGACGACAGAAACAAGAAACGATCAAACTATTCCGAGATCACATGTGTACAAGTGGCACAAACAATTTTCTGATGGTGTGTGCGATTGTACCCTCTGACCAGACGGTAAATGCTGCGTATTACTCTTAGGTAAACCAAAGACTGCGACGTTATAGAAACTTAGTAATAACTCAACGTCAAACTGGGCCGTGCGGCCTGCATAGGCATTGTATAAATAATAATAACTCTAATGTAAAAATGTGCATCGCTGTGATTTTTATACATATACATTATTATCGTACATATTAAATGTTATAATACTTTCCTTTAAATCGCGTCGTTATTCAAAATGAAATTGCATGTGTCCACGAACGTTTTGGACAACCCTCGTATATACAATTACCTCTGTTTACTGAGTTACTTCTCGGAAGGTTTGAATACTACTGTCCTTGTTTTATATGTTTGTGATTTTTCATAACAATTTATATCATACTCGTATAAGTTAATGGCAATGGTTATCTATTACAATTTAAAAACTTGATACCCTCCTACATGTATAAAAATCCCATTATTAGCGAAGTCTAAAACGTACTCATTCTTTTTTGTTTAATTAATGATTTTATTCAACACCATTCACGAAACTTTTATTTGTTCGGCAGTAAAAAATTAAGATACTATAAATAGCTGCGGCTACTGAGTCTCGTTATGAACCCAAGTGATCTTACCATTAATGGCGCCCAACAGATACTGGATATAAGAACAATGGCGGAGAGAAAGACGATGTTGTATACGTCCTTTCTGAGGCGACCGAGGCGAGCTCGGTGCTTCTTGTGAAGGGTCGCTACTATCACCGAAAAGTTCAAGGTCACGGTAATCAGAAGCACGAGAATTCCCAGACCCGAATAGATCAAAGAATTGACGCGCTCTAGAGTAGTCCCGCTAATGAAGTTCAAGAAACACCAGGATCCGGGATAGAACTTGTACACAGACCCGAGTCCAGCGAGATGTAGACTGGACAAGAGACCACCTGCCGCCCAGATAGCCACAATCACCGCCACCACCCGCCGCCTGTCGCCGTACTCGCTCTTGTAGTAGAATGGCCTGTACACCGCCACACACCGGTCAATGGACATTGCGCAGACGATCAGAGCAGAAGATAGGATAGTAAACGATGCAAGGAAGGAAGTATAACCGCACAAAAAGCTGCCGAAATTGAAAGTGAAATTCGTGGCATATCGGGTCAGAATGGGAGGGTAGAGAAGCAAGATTCCTCCGCCGTCTGTCAGCGCCAACCCCGCAACCAGCTTGTAGAACGGGTGCCATCTGTGGGATGGGGAGTTACATACCAAGATCAGCAAAGCCACAAAGTTCCCCAGCACCCCAAACACAAACTGCAGGACCGGGGGGACCGGCGATTCCCAAACCGAGGCTGAAATATTGCTCCCGTTCATTGTAAATAATCCTTGGTTTGGGAAGAAGATAGCCAAGACTAATAACATTCGATTACTCGTTTAAATGGTAATTTCTTCGATAGAGAGTTTAATAAAACAATGTGTGCAGAAAACATCCCTAGGCTTACTGAGGGTTTGTTGATTACGCACTGTAATTCAGTACATAAGATTTGTGTCGTTTTTTTATCCTCAATTACTCTAGAGTATCGTGTCAGCAGGACAAGTCGCTCTGTTATCCAAACAAAACGATGTCATTTACCCATTTCAACTATTCCTAACAAGCAAATAAATCATGAATAGAGGCCTCTCTCTGGTAATAAAGACGGAGTCAATATACATAAAGATGGAGCTCGGTCTCAGACGTTAGCGGTTGTTTAATGATTATTTTGTTCATTGGCGTGGCTGTATATCCATCCTGATGGTCTGTATGCCGGTACTACGTGTAAAACACACAACACCAAGTCCTTCTTCAGCTACCAACAGTCAAAATCATGTACCCTCATTTAGATAACTTACTTCAGCCCACATAGAAATTAATAAAGCTAATTACTAAACATAAGTATTAGTGGTAAAGTGGTAATTTCAATGACTAGCCGATGCTGCCTTTACTAATCTCGAACTGGTTGGGAGTTGATTTTAATCAACTCTCCTATGCAGTTACTCTGGCAAACCGAAAGTGAAACAGTGTTTGGACCTAAGCACAAATCATCACCGCTGACAAGAGTTAGTTCTTGAAATAATAGATAAATGCGGTGAAATGTATGCTGAACCATTGTTTTTCAAGAAAACGTATTTATAAATACCTTGAAAATAGTCAGATTTTAAATAGTACGAACAATTTAGATGTTTTTTGTAGTCGTATGTATTCCTACGCCAGAGCGTTCAACCAGACGCTCGGCTGTCTCCGTAAATCTCCGACAAGCAGAGAGTCTCTCTTGGTAGTCGGAGATTAACGGAGACAGCCGAGCGTCTGGTTGAACGACACTAGAGTTCAATATTGCTTGATTCCAGACATGTGTACAATTATTAGAAATATTTCGATTACTGATACATAGTTTGATGGAATTAATTATATCTTCAAATATTACACAACATGATTCATATGGGGTTTTCTCGAAATTCTTGTCGGAAAAGTCCGAGAATTCATATTATAAAAATGTGCGTAATTTAAATAGAGATTAGAAATTACTTGTCCTGCTAAATAACATATCGTTGATTCTAAAATAAAAAATGATCGATAAAATCAACTCCCATCAGTACTTCAGTACTTTGATTTTTCTCTTGCAACCATTATGAATGATTGTAAATAAACGGGGGATTTGTATCTGGAAAGACGGAAAGTCCGCTTCGACTTTGAAATAACGTGAGTGCAATACAGTCAGATTTGAAAGTATTTAATTGAGCAATGTATCGCTAGGAAATTGGAAACGGTCAGACATCTTGATTACAGATTACCCTCATAAAGGACTCCTTCCCAGATAATTATTGAATAGGAGTACGTTAACCTGACAGCGTTTATAAATGTAAAGATGCTCTAGTATTGTAATATCCTCCAATTTTTTATAGTAGTATACTAATCAACTTGGTTTTAAAGCTGATACTAATTGATTATAATTTAGATTCCTAAAAATCAAAATGTGTACATGAAATATAAAAAGCAATTATTTTCAATAACCTACATTATTGTGATTGACAATGTGAATAAACATTTGAACTTAAAAGACCCAGTGTTGTAATATTTGTGGAAAAATTACAGACAGATCAGAGATCAGAATACCGGTAAAATGTGGCGGTGGGTTGTACAGTTCACGTCCTTTGCAGAGTCTTTGATAATAATTGTCCTGATATTCGTCTTCTGAATGAAAAGCTTGAAATAATCATCGTGCATGATGACCAGTAGTTTCGTCTTCATTCGGTGAAGTAATAAAAAATCTGGTGGTTTGTACGTATATATAAAACTCAAAAACTAAATTGATCTATAAAAATATCTCCATCGTCTACAAAAGCTATTACAAGATAGATCCCTGCTTAGAACATTAATTTGTATTGTCACGAGACATACAGAGACTTTCTATGTGAGCTTTATAATTAATTATAAATCTCCATAATCCGTTGTCAATTGTTTAGTAACAGGTTCTTCATGTGTCTTTACATACAATATACAAGCAACTATATAAGTAACTATATATGACATAATCTGACAACGTTTGAAGCTGTAAATAGTTATAGGCAATGCCCAATCATTTGCATTGTACATTGTTTATACCCTTTTGAATATTCTATAATGTAGTTCTTACTTAAACAAAGTCCATAAAAACGAATGTTAAATCAATTTTAAATCAATGTTAAATCAAACGGTTTAATATTTTAATGATGACCAGTCTTCCTGTCCAACATAACAATTGTTAGACCGCTACGTCACAGCTGATTAATATTCGTCCGATCTCAGCGGAACGGAAATAGCCGAAAAGCTGTGTGACATGAATGGCTTGTGCTATACTTGAAATTATACTTGCATCTGTAGTGAAGGATATAGCTAAACAGTTGTTGACTGGGATTCAAGCAACATTGTTGTACCTAAATGACAGAAATGTGTCCCACATTTGTGTCTTCGGGTCCAACAAATCTTATCTTGCCCTCAAGCAACATTGTTGTACCTAAATGACAGAAATATGTCCCACATTTGTGTCTTCGGGTCCAACAAATCTTATCTTGCCCTCATACCCAGTCAGTAACTGTATAATATGAGAAGTCTTTATACTTTAACTTGCGATTCAAATCCAAATATTATCATTCAGTGTATATTTCCTGTAACCAGATAGCCGGCTTGACCGTATTTTTAATTACATGTAGTCGGAAAAAAAGTGACGAACAATAATTTGTTATACGAAATATAATCATACATATTATGTGCCATCATCACTTTGGAATTTAGGGTTGGAATACTGAAATTGAAGTAAATATGTTCAGCGCTCTGACAACCATATAATTAACATTAAATTATGGTGAATACTTCATTATTTCTGGTCAAGCAGAACGTTGGCTATACATATGATTCAGAGGATAATAGCTACGGAGCTAATGTCGCTATAGGTTAAATATATAGAAATCATGTTCAGTGTGAAGTGTTGATTGCTTGTAATGATAACATAATTATTTACGATTATACAACTTGGACAGAACTAATTTGAATTAGTTTTCTCATTGTGTGAAAGATCATATATAAGCTTATGTAGGGAGAGTGAGGGTAGAGTTTTTTTTGTTGGTGTTTGTAGAGTTCTTTTTTTTTTTTTTTTTTTTTTTTTTTAATTGGCTCAATAATTTTGGTACAAATATTTTTAGAACACAATTCAAAACAATAGAATAAATGATAAATGGCATTGAAACAGATCAATATATGAGTACCTTGGACATGGAGCTAAAATATTGACATGGATCTAAAATATTGACATGGATCTAAAATATACATGCATCTTAGTTTTAACATAGTAGATGTTTGTAGAGTTCTGTTGTTGGGCGTTCGGGACATGTTAGAAACTGTTAGTCAGTGAGAGATTGAGATTTGAATATATAAGACTGAAAGTTGCTTGTAAAATCTATACGATCACGATCTAATAAATTATTGTTCAACACCAAACTGGAATTATTATTTCTGGACTATATGAAGAACTGAACTAACTCAAAGGCTTACATCCATCTTATGTCTGCATTTGTAATATGCGACGTTCAATTTCCTGTGAATACACTTATCTAATTCATGTGCCAGGAGCTCAAATAGAAACGTCATCACGCGTTTTGAGTATATTTTTTAATGTATGATTAATTAAAATGTTTAAACTTACATAACCAATTTGATATATAGAAAGGGAAAATAATCGTTAAATCATATCTATTAGTCAATAAAAAAGAATTGTTTGACAAAGTTTCTGGCACAGAAGCGATCTAAATAGCATGTTAATTTGGCTGTTCCATGTATGTTTCATATCCCTGACTAAGAGCGTATATAATGGCTTTACAGCGATGATACACATATATTTCATACAAATAAACATCAGTATGAAAATATAAGCATTGAAAGCTTATTTTTGGATGTCGTCGATCCTGTAACACACCAAGCGGTGCAGACAAATTATCATTGGGCGCTAACGCGCAGTATTCAATTTGTCTGCACCGCTTGGTGTGTTATAGGATCGACGATATCCAAAAACAAGCGTTCAATGCTTAATTAAATTGGTACCATGTACCAATGAATTCTTTGATTCTACAATTAGCATATAAGTATATCTAATCTACAGTTGTTCCTAAGAGACATACATTTAAAATCACATAAACACAGGGGTTAGTTCCGCATTTTTTTGTGATTATGAAACTACGTCAGTTTTTCCACTTATCAAAATCTTTCTAAACTGTGCAATCAGGTGCATTCCTTATTTACCAAGACTAAAAGTTTCCGATAATGGAATAAAATGAGTTAACCAAACAAATTTATCTCAATACATGGCACTTAACAGTATTGATTAAACTATTAAATTTTAAATTGCGATTTTATTATCAAAATCTAAAAATATTGTCAACAGTACTTTCAATAAACATACGATACTTTCGAATCTGCAAAGTGACTTGATTCGGGCAGATGGCATATGTTTGTTTCACACAATTAAAGTATTCAGTCTTTTGTGTGTGTGTGTGTGTGTGTGTGTGTGTGTATAAATATACGTTGTATCCATTTAATGTGAAATAAGTGGCAATATCACTGTAACCCATTTATACCTTGTGAAACACGAATATTAAGAAGTCATTGTAAGGCTTTGTTGAGGTGGTATGGGACATATTTCGATATTAATGTGGATTAAAGTACAGTATAATTGAGATACTTTCATCGGTTTAGAATTCAAATTTCACAATATTTAACAAAAAAATACGTTTTGAAAATTTTTGGAAAGGTAAACATTTTAAAATCCCCAGCGTGATTCGAACTCACGACCTACAGATTTATAGAGAAAGCTCTAACCCACTACGCTTCGCCGTCAGGTGATAACATTGGGAAAGAAATTATTTATAAAATTACACTTGATTTTATTGTTTATTTCGATAAATAGTACGTCACAACATAATTTTCACTGCTTTAATAACCAGAAGAGAAACAACCAGGGTGTATTAATTTACACTTCCGTACCAATATCGCAATTACTGTTGTATAATTTTCAGAATATTTTCTATCTATAGTAAATATCAATCCGGATTGTTGTATTAATCTGCTTTGAAGACCCATTTACAGTATGTAACTAGTAGAGTATGAGTTTCCATTCTTCTTTGTATATTCTAATGTTATGTAATTACTATTTCACAATACCAGCTATAATTTATATGGTAAGATAATGTCCATCATACAATTTATGTTTCCTTCATCTCCCCTGTTTTACTGTCATCCTTGAAGAAGACCGGGTTATCAATTCCTGGACGGTCTGGGTCGGTTTCTTCACTTCCGTCAAAGACTATAAATAAAAATCATGTGATAAAAACATGGAAGGATAAAAGTATAAACGCGTAAGTCAAAATGTCAACTGTCCGAAATTCGTAGTCCACAGGGGTCCATTAAAGCCTCAGTCACAACTGGTCGTGTGTGTTCGGTGACCGTACATGTGCTACGGGGTTTGCCAGTCCGGGCCCCCGTGGCTGATCGTAGGACGAGAAAAGAGTATTGAAGTGATTGCAAGACTTGCACTTGAACGTACAGTCGTAGGTGTCACGTACGGTTTTATTTGGAGACAGGTTGCCACTCGCAGCGTGCGATGCCTTTAGGAACCGTACTTGCGTCTTGGGATTGTCGTAAGTTGAGAAGTTGAGAAAATGATTAGACAGCGGGTTAGTGTTGAATTTTTTGTGATAAATGTGTGCATTTATGTTTAAAATGAGGAAATTATAGGTCTGTTACGAAAATTCAGAGAAACTGGAATCGAAACATGGGTCGAAGCGTAAACCGTCTTCGGTTCCGACATTTACACGTTTTCCAGAATCAAAATATGAGGGCTTGCGAAGAGAAGTGGATGTAGGCTATGCCTGTCCACTTCTCAAAAGAGAATAAGATTAACGGAAAATTATAAATGAATATTTTGTTTAACATTATTATTAGTAGAATGCTACCTTTCAAGTCTTATTTTCATTTTGTTATAATTATGCATAGTATAAAGAGGCAACCTCGGTTTTGTATAAAATATCGGATATCTTAAAGATTGGTACCTAAATAAATCAATTAATTGCAAGGGCATACGCTTACCTGATCATGACAAACTTTTACATGTGAATTTGAAATATGCTATGTAATTTAAAAACTTCTATGATCCTTGTAAAATCTTACAAATTAATTTTTTTTATGAAATTAACACCGTGATCTTCAAAATTATTCAACATATGCATTATAAATTACGTTTTCTACTAACAAATAATCTTATCTTAAAAAGTTCGCATCATTTTTCAAAATCTACGATATAACATCAAGCTAATTTATAATTCAGTTGTGAGTTTTGACATGAGTATGCCCTTGCAATATTGAATTTTTTAAATGACCTCAAACCACAAATACATCTGCTTGTACCATGCGACTGCCATATCACGTGACCACTATGAACATAAAATATTGTACTATTATATATATATTTCAGAAATATATTGCATTTGAGCGACTGTTATTGATTCTAAAAAGGACATGCCAGTTGAACTAAAGTATACGTGTTTTCATCACAAAATCCGCCGATATTTTTATTGGCCGCCTTAACTGTACTGCGTATCTGGTCTGCGCTCAAGATCACAGCAGCTACTTAGCTCTACGTCGCCACTATGATCTTGAATGATATGCTTGCTCAACAATAAAAGCTACATGTAGCATAAATAAATTCAGTGCGTTCAATGGGACATACATATCTCACCTAGCAGCTAGGGTAGCAGCTTCGATCTTGAGCGCAGCCCTGTTGATACATATAGGCGTACCTTGAGAGTGAAGACAAGTGAACTTGACGATAATATCTGGGGAAGTTGATGCATTACGTGACTCCGTAGCTGTGTATTTAGACCGAGTTTCCTCTGCAGCTCCCGTCTTAGGACTTGATTGTTCCTTTTTAGTGACACATATACCTGATATCGCCGTTTTTATTCTGAGCAGTCCTACTATTGTCTCCTTCCGAAGTAAAATGTAAATCCATGGATCAATAATAGAGTTGGTCACTGCTAATCTGAGAACAAGAAGTTCCAGTGAACCGTTAGTGGTCATCAGACGACAGGCATGGGCAAATATAACAACCTAGGGAAAACCAACACATTTTGATCTTATTGAATGAAATGTTTTATGCAACATTTATAAAATAAACTATTGCAATATTTAAACACTCCAAAAGATACAACCTCCAGCATTACATATTAAGATAATCTAGTTCTCACCATCAGAGGCGCCCAGCAGGAGCTGAAGATGAGGACGATGACAAGGAGAAAGGAGATGATGAAGATGTCGTTCTTTTGGCGACGTTTGGAGCTCTTGATGCCCGACTTCATGTTTCTGAGGACGGAGACGATCACTGTGATGTTGACCCCCAGGGTCACCAGTAGAAGCAGCACCCCGGTGATGGAGTAAACATACGAGTTCACTCTGTCTAACGTGTTCATTTCCACGAAGTTAATGAAGCACCATGATTTGGGATAATAGTTAAAGCTTGACCCCAGTCCCGTCAGTTGAAGACCGGAAATGACGGCGCCCGCTGTCCACACGATACACAGCGTGATGTTGGCCCGTCTCCCGTTTTTACCCGAGCCGTAGAGGAACGGATGTAGTATGGCGACGTACCTGTCCAGTGACATGGCGCACACAATCATGGCGGATGATATAAGCGTGAAGGTATAAACAAAGGAGCTGTAATTACAGAGAGCTTTGGGAAACAAGTACGTGAAGTCGGTAGCATACCGGACCATGACGGTGGGGTAGACCAACAGAATGCCTCCCCCGTCCGTCACCGCCAGACCCCCCACCAGCCGGTAAAACGGCCGCCATTTGTGTGTCTTGGAGGACATGACCAGCACAACCAGTGCAATGATATTCCCAATCACTCCGAATCCAAACTGCATAGCGGGTGGTATGGCCGACTCCCACATCCGTTCTTCCGAGGAATTCGAGTTAGAGGTAGTGTTGGGGGAGACATAGTGCTCAGTCTTTCTCTCCGTCGTTGTAAAATCTGCCATAACGAAGTAATTAAACTTCATGAAATCTCTCGCCTTCCCAACGATTATAGCTTCAGGTAACGTCATGTATGGAGCTAGGATCTGTGCTCTATAGGAATATTTATACTCACGTCTTAAACGAATATAGCATCAATATTTGATAAAACTTGTTTCGTAATTAATAACTCTTATAAAGATTGAGTTTTGTATAAACATATACGTTCTTGTCTAAACAAAAGGAACTATGTAAAAAATTAAGAAGTACGATAAATATGGCAAAAACTAATCTGTGTCGAACACCTATCGTATTAACTTATTTTAATAAAAAAACATTTTTTAATTATCACTGCAATTTATATCAGAACACTGACTTATTTAAGAAATATAATTGACACATTACTACGCAACACCTGCTGTCCTCACGATAATTATTCACTTTGACCGCAATATCAACCCACTAAATACTAGGCCTTGACCAAAGGTCATCGGTTATTTTGACAGATAATTATTTAAAACTGCATAATAAAGAATTCTTATATTAAAGTATTCTTATATTGAAAATATATATCGATATTAAAATCTACGATCTTTATGTTGTCAAAGCAAGGTGTATAGAATGAAAAAAATAACTCCATTTGTCGTAAAGAGAAATTTACCTGTATATGCAAATAAAATGTAGACACTTAAAACAATAAAATGATTTCTTTGGTGATTCATGCGGGATATGAAGGTTGCGACATTGCCAAAAAAAAAACACGACCCGCGTCAGCGGGGTATGTATTTTTTTCTGCAATGATTGCTAATTTACCTTGATAACCCGCATGAATCATCAAAGAAAACATTTTATTGTTTATATTTACATATTTCCTCAACAAATTAATAAATTGATTGTAAGGAATAAGTTAAGTTAACTAAATTACTGTTAATGTTCATCAGTACGTTAGCTAAAAGAAACAGCCAAATCGTATCCTATGGGAGTTTTAGTCAGACATCATCATGATTCTTAGTATTTCGTGCTGTCCGTGATGTTTCTTAGGTCGAAGTAGCTTTCGACCAATCAATAAACGGGGCGTGTAGATATCAGCCTTGTCAGTTTCTATTGAGCTATAATTTGATAATAAGTTTTCGTGAGAAATAGAGGGAATCATACTCGGTAGATGTAAATATATTCACTTGACTGGATTATTTCATAAGCTTTTCTATTGTTTCGAATTTCATAATTTCATTTCATTTTTGATACTACAGTATAGTTGATAAGTAAAATACCCCCCCCCCCCCCAGGAATTTCCTAAGGAAAAAGATATACGCGGAACAATGCAAACATTCTGAATTCTTTGTGTTTTGTTTGAATTTGTTATATCTTAATCTATATACCAATTTTTAGTTAGCGTTAGAAATGTTAATTGTATTATCAACTTTATTTTAATTAATGCTTATGAAATTAAATATGTTAACATGCAATGACAATAACAATGTTATTTAAAAGACAACGAAACTCTGCAGAATGCATATGATATGTTTTGACGCAGAGAAATGTTGGATAATCTCGTGATTGAGAAAATGTAAATTTTTGCAATATTTGTCGATTCTATTCAGTGTTCAACAATTATTTGATGGCCAAGTTGTCGAAGAATGATAAGGCGTCGAAATCAATAATAAAATGTTCCGACCAAAGGTGTTAATTTCTAATAATCCATGACAAGGACAGCACCTGCTGATCAAACGGTTTGATTGGATCAACTGATCTGTTGCGTTAGCAGAGCTTGTGTTGTTTGATGAAATGTGTGTTTATAAAATGTGTGGAGGAAACAAACTCACTCTTAATACATGCATATGGTATGTGTCACAAATGCGAAAATGTTTTATCAAAGGCCATCTCCTCAATCCTCACCATAAAACGTAAATTAGCTGTTACCATTTATTATAAAACAATTGATTTGATTTGATTTGATTTGAACATATTTTTATTGTACAAAAATACAATTGGGATTGGGCACATGTTCCATAACTTAGACCGCCCTCTCCCAATACAAAGATATAATACAATATATGTGTACACAACATAAATAAAGGTCAGTTGATAAAATGGCAGTTTACATATATATGCAATTGACATGTATATAATTTTCAACGGTGTACAAGAGTTTAAAACAATTGAATGTTGGGCAATCAAAAAGAGTTGATTTTTTTCAAAACTAAATTTTTTTTTATCTAAATAACATGAATCGGAAGTACTAATATTATACTATAAAGTTTTTTGCATATTTATTATAATCTTTATAGAAGACTCTAGTTTAATTATTTTTTTGGAAGAAATCATTAAAAAATGACGGTACCGCAAGAACCAAGCTAATACTGAAGTTCACAATTCCTACGCTACAACCACGGGATTCACACAATCATTACATTAACCTTTATGTTTTGTGCTGTAAAATATGACGCCATAGAACAGATTTTAAGAAAAAAAGTATTATACTTCGAATTTTAAAATGAATTTCACAATTGATTTTTTTAACTCTCTAATCTCTAAAAGGTTATCCTCTAGATCCGAATGTCAATACCGCGTGCGTGAAAATTGATCGCATGAACGTTTAATGAAAATTATGGCAGCTACCGGAAATGATTTATAATGAATAAAAAATTGTAATAAAAGGGGGAGATTTAATTAAACACTGGCCAAGTGAGAGATAGCGGTATTTGGCAGATTATATAGTGTAGGACCTACATGTAATCGCAAGGCTATTTACATAAACAGCAGTGTGAACTGTCTGTAATACTCAAGGAAAGAGTGTAGATAAGTCACTTGGTCACTTACAAAAAACTGTTAATATAGTGTTTGGTATCTCCGACAGATACCAAGAAAAATTCATATATTTCAGCACATTTATCCGACCACTAGTTTCTACTATCTCCATTCCACTACATACTGCTTGACACGCAAATTTGCCAAGTTTAGGAACAATGCCATGAAGGCTTATCCATTGATTCTTTTTCTTTACAACCGTCAACAAATAATATAATAGTATATTGAAAGGAACCATAAAAATTTTAATTATTGCGTAACAAAGTAAATTTAAAAAGGATTACATAATTGAATCAATGATTTCATAAAAAGAAAAGGAAAGACAGCCAATTTCCCCCTATATGTCAAGTTAAGCACGGTTACCTTTCCTAATAAGGTTAGCCCGTGCAAGTTCGTGGATTTTATGAGCTTTGTGTAGCTTTGATCAATCAAACAATAACTCACGCAAAGTTAACATAAAAAGTACAAAAACCCATCAATAAACGTACGTAGTAAATATTAAGCAAACCTTATAACCCGCGGACAAAATTACCCCTACCATAGCGTACTCAAGGTTACGGTCTTTAAAGTCGAAGAAGCTTCTATCAGCTTTTATTTGTACATCAAGTTGGAAGAAAAACATTAAAATTTAAATTTTATTATACTTTCATGTTAAATACCAAAATCTGATTGGTTTAGGCGCAGTTTATAAACCGTTCTATTACCCTAAGCGTTAGCAACACACTTCGCAACAGGTAACACTATTATACTTTCATGTTAAATACTGAAATATGATTAGTTTAGACGCAGTTGACAATCCGTTCTCTTACCCTTAGCGTTAGCAACACCTTGGCAACGGGCCGACAGAACGAATTGTAACATGCGCGTAAATTATGCGCGTACGGTTCGCCGTTAAATTCACGTCATTTCTATATAAAGGCAGTAAAATTTTCTATAAAATTAAGACATTCAGTAATAATAAAATAAATAGTGCCTGTTTGGGAGGGTAACAGTTGAAATTGACACCCTAGAAAACCATTGTCAACCAATTAAATACAAAGGATTACAGCATGATACATGGTAAACAACAGATATTAACAGCATATGGTACACACTTCCGGATGCTGATATATATGTGCCGTGTGAGCTTTAACCCTATTCAGCAAAAGCAATCAACAGGAGATGGGATCTCTTGGACGGAGAATCACCGTGCTTGAAGGTAGGCAATTAATCTGAAAATGTTTGAACACCTTGCATCTCTCGGCCAAGATCACTTATTTCCCCAGAATATTCATTTTTCATCATTTTAGATTCTTCTTATTGTTTCATACCTAATTAATAAAATTTGAAATGCAATTGTTCCATAATTCTTTTCATATTGTAGCTGCATTTTTGCTGGGGTCAATATGCTGTCCACACTTCTACATCTCGAATCCGAACAATTGCTTTTCTACTGACAATTTTCATGGAGGATATTATTCAAGTGGTGTTCTGCGTAGGCTCCAAAACACCGGTCCCTTCACTTGTTTTAGAGAATGCCTGCTGAGGAGGAGCTGTCACTCTGTAGACTACCAGTCGGACGACGGTCGGTGTGAACTACTCTACTTACTGGCAGAAAATAAGAATTATACTATTCCACCCAACGGCCAGCTACATATAGAGAAGTTACAGATGTATTCAATGTCCTCGGTGGTGAGTGTATTGTTTAAAAGTTCACAACTCAT